>CM034154.1:153475875-153900875 GCA_019776745.2 Taxus chinensis
TCTAACTGGCACTAAGTTTGCAACCCAAGAAGAATACCTTGTGGGATGAATGATCCCTCCATCCCTCAATTTCTTCAATTCATCTTGCATCTTCATGGAGAGGAGTGGATTAATCAGCCTCTACTTTTGTCTGAATGGTTTTGCATTAGATTCCAAAGGAATTTCATGCTAAAACAAATCCTCTCTGTATGCTTTCAGTTCTTGAATAAGACCAAGCCAAACAGTCCTGATATTTCTTCAACAATTGGACGTAGGACTGTTTTTCTTCCTTGTTCAGATTGCTTCCCAACCAGATCTTCCTTGGTTTCTCCTTTGTGCCAAGGTCATGCTCTTCAACATCCCTTGAGGCTGTTATATGTCTGTTAATAATGCAATCAACATTATCAAAGTTTGATTCAAGAGCAACCAACCCCTCTAGGAATGGTATTAGTTTTCAATTGGATGATATCTTTTCCAAACAAAGTTTCTTTTCCTTCTGCTGCACACACCATTGGCTCCCAATCAATACATTGATAAAAAAACTCTCCTTTGTTCTACAGAAATCTTTTGACCTGAGCATCATCATCAAACACTTGCCAATTTTTAACATTGTCAGGGACAGATGGCCTTGTCAGTACTTCAACATCATAATCACAAAATGGGGACTTTACACAATTATCAAACCAAGATCCCAATACTGAAAGCTGGTCTACAACAACATTGAACTTTCTATCATGATGCACAATATTGAATGAGTCAAAAATTTCAATCAAATCCCAGACTGCATGCTTGTATTATTTCATTCTCTGATTTTTAGTAGCATACAGTTTTCTAATTTGCTTGACAATTAGTTCTAAATATCCCTTGACAATGATGTCCTTAATATAATACTTCCATGAAATTCTTAAACCTAATAATAATGCTTCATACTCAGCAATGTTATTAGAGCATTCAAAGTCAAGTTTGAAAGAGAAAACAAACTCTTCCATGCTTGGAGAAATCAGAACTACACCAGCACCATTTCCAAATTTGGAACAAGCCCCATCAAATAACAAGGTCCAAGGAGAACCTACCTTTTCAAGACACTTACATTGATCCATCTTGTTCTCCTTCCCATCAGCGAATCCAACAAAATTATCAGCATCAACATCAGTATACAACACTTCATAAGAGGCATTGTTGGGATCTTCAATGAGATGCAACATCTTCTTTTCTCCATACAACTTGACAAGGCTACCCTCAATTGGAATGGTGGCATAAGACATATCCATTTGAACACTTCCACCAACACTTGCAGCCCACTTTCTTGATAACATCATGCCCCATTTGGCTAGGCAATCAACAATAACAACATCAAGTTTTAAATTCTTACCTGGGTATGCTGCAAGTTGTACCACCAATCCTTTAACACATCCAACAACTGGGACCTCTCTAGAGTCCATGGCAGTACACCTTCCATATGTTGTTGTCACTTTGATATCCAGCTCATTCATGACCTCAAGAGGCATGACATTGCATGATGCTCTGGAATCAAACATACAATTGTGCAGCAGTTTGTCCTTAATGATCAAAGTTGTAAAAAATGGATCAACATTTAATTGAGACTCAACCAAAGATGTCCCTAAGTAAACCTTAGGTGCTTCTCCAAGCTCTTCCAATACTGGTGGTGTTTCTAGGTCTGCAATGGTTGGAGGAGGAGTTTCTACAATGTTTACATTTCTTCCTGGGGTTTTCTTCTCTTCTTTCAATCCTAAGTACTCAAATGCTCTCTTCTTGTGCTCAGGAATCCTAAACAACTCAACAATTGGAACACTAACCTTGATTTGACTCAAAACTTGGGCAATGTCATATGGAGTATTCTTTGGAAAAGAAGCATTGGAAGGGAGATAGACACACTCATCAGATGGCATGGAATTCTTGGCAGTTTTGGCATGAGGAGGACTGTAATTTTTGTTTGGGACAGCAGGGCCTTTGGCAGATGTATCTTTCCTAGGAGCCTCCCTAGGAATACTAGTAAGCAATGGAGTCTTAGGTTTGGCTTGAGGCCCTTCTCCTTTGAGAACTTTACTCCTTGTATTATACTCCTTTTCTTGAGCAACAACAGTGTTCATCAACAACTTCCTATCTTCCTCTGAAGGGATTCCTCCATCATAAATCTTTATCATTAATTATCTTAAGTACTCAAAATCATTATTAGGTATTTTAAAAGCTTGCACTACATCTATTTCTAAAGTATGAGGAGGGAGAAGTGGTACCCTGTGAATGCAATCCCAAAAAGTTGTAGCAGTTCTGGCACTGATTAGTTTAGTTGAAGTGGACCCTTATTGTGAGCTTGTAGAACATCCCAACATGCATACATCATCATAAGTTTCATCATCAACTTCCTCAGCCTGCTGATCTTCTTCACATGGAGGATGGGGCAGAAAGAATTTGTCACACCAATCAATTTCATTGGCTTCATCAACAGTAGCAACCCTGGCATTCAGAGGATCAGGCACCATTCTATTCTCATGTGCTTGGGGATGTCTATTTGCATAGATCCCATGGGTCCTTTACCTCTGTCATCAAATCTCTGATCACCCCTAGGATGATTTCCAAATCTGTCATGATTTTGTACCTTTCACTGACCTTGTGAAGTCTACCAAATTCCTTTCTCAGCTCAAGCCAACTTGTATGAGATTTCTTTGATAGCCCCTGCCAAAGTTTTAACAACTTCCTCAAGATCCACACTCTTACTTGCTTGAGGCTTTTTCAGGGTTTATCAGTTTAACACCCTCCCTCTTAGGAGGTTTTCCAATGGCCTTAATGTTATTCTCAATTTGCAGAGCCATGGTAAAGGCCTGCCTTAAAGTGCCAAGGTTTTTATCCCTCAAATAGTATGCAGCCTTTCTTGTCAAATGCATCAACATATTTTATAAGACAAGATTCATCACATGGCCTCAAATTCATAAGCAATATTCTCAATGTCTTATTAAATCTTGTATTGAAATCATGTACTGATTCATTGGGATTCTTTTTAATATTCTCAAATTCTGACAAAAGAAACCTAGGGTCTGTTTTGTCACCATACTGCAATCTAAATGCATTCTTCATTTCAGTCCAAGAATCAATAGAATTATCAGGAAAAGATTTATACCAGTCCCTTGCATCCTCTTCTAATGTATGAATAAATAATTTGATATATACATCCTCATATTCAATCTCAAAATCCTCCATCATGTTAACAAAAAGTTTAAGGTGTTGATCACCAGTTATAACATTATTGCCTTAAAACTTTGGCAATCTATTTCTTACATCTTGAGGGACAACATTTGAATAATCATCCATTCCTCTAAAATTGATAGGACCAAAGGTGTTGACAACAAATGGAGGTCTGGGTGGGGCTGAGCCATATTTTTTTTATGAGGTGATCTTGAAGGAGAAACAAAATGATGAGGATGATAGGTCTTTGGGGAATAGAAATGTAATTATCAAAATGGATATCCCCTATAGGATCAGCACTTCTTGATAAACTCTAGCAGATTTGGAAAATACAAGGGACAGAATGAGAAGCAATATTTTCAAAGATAAATGAATATCTCTCACCAGATGGAGAATTCAATTCAACATACAGACTACCTGATTCAGATGCACATGAGGAAGAACTGCAATCTTAAATGACAGGCTGATCACTTTCAAGTTCAACAATGGAGATTTATTTTCTTGGTACTTGATCTCTAACAACTTTCCAAACTCTTCTACCTTCTGACTTTTATTTTTCCAATTCTGGAAACAACCTTCTAGCAGGGTCCTTCTAACAAAGATAGATCTTCTTCCTTCCAGCTTTGCAGAAATTAAAAAAATCTCACTTGATATAAGTTAGGACACTGGTATGAATTAAGAATTTAAACAGCATGGAGTTGCCACTAAGGATTTTCACCTTAGTTTGTGCAAATTAACTATGAAAAACCTATCAAGTGTCATTCAATACCAGATTCATATAAAGCTCAATAGATCTGATCTTCTCCTACCCAAATTTATCAATTACAATGCAAACAAAGTGCAACAACTGTTAAAAACTGGGAAAATTTCTGATAGAGCTTATAACTTTAAAACAAATCCTTACAAATATGATTATAGAATGGTGCTTCAACAATGTATTTGCATGCAACATTTGTAAGAAACATTATCAGGGTTTGATATGCATCCAAATATTTGAAATATTTTCAACAAGTCCCTGGTAGTGGCGCCAGAAGCATGTTGGTACCCAGATTTAATCCTTCTTCAAGAACCAAGCAACATCAAGAAAAGAACAAGACACTCAGAGGAAAATAAACAATTGTGTGTCATTTTGTAGCCGAGGAAGTAGTTTATCTGACTTTTTAGCACTCAGGCTTTGAAAGAAGTGGGTAGCACCTTAAAAGGATGTGATCTTATCCTAACTATTTTTGGTTGTGCCTTTCAACCAAGGTAAGAGAACCTATTTTTGTAACCTTTGTTAGTGAAGAATGCTGGTAAATCCTTCTTTTGCACAAATTTTATGAGGAAAAGACCTTGGGAAAATATGATCAACACACCAAATTTGACTCTCACAAGTTGTCACTTCCAAGAATATGGAGATATTTTCAACACAAGGCTAAGGTTACTAAAGACATTTGGAATCCTGATCTGTTCTGCATACTTTAGCAAATGGATTTTGTTCTTTTGTGGATATACACAGGAAAAACAAGGGTAGTTTAGGGTAGGATTGTTTATTTGAATAATTTTTTGGTGGGATATCAACAAGATAAATTGGACTTTTCTAGATCTTTGAGAAAACTTCACAACAATGGAAAAATCAACAATAGAAAGCTTCAAAATAGTTAAAAAATTCCTTCAACCAGAAGGTGTGCATCAATGGAGGCCCAGATTTGCACTTTTTCACACAATCTTTGAGATTCTAACACA
Source organism: Taxus chinensis (assembly GCA_019776745.2). NCBI lineage: Eukaryota > Viridiplantae > Streptophyta > Pinopsida > Cupressales > Taxaceae > Taxus > Taxus chinensis. The sequence goes on from CM034154.1 coordinate 153,480,781, forward strand.
AAGGATTGAGTTAGAAGACCCAATAAAACATCAAAATCTAAGATCAATCACGCCTGAGGTACACCCAGAGGCTTACAAACAATCTCTGTCAATAGATGAAAGAAAAGTGATTTTAAATCGTTTATTTCATTCCCAGATGAAAGCTCTTCTAAAAATGAAATTGCATATGCCACTAAACTATCACAAGGATTGAGATCTATGTGATTCAAATATATTTTGATACAATATTGCAATAGGAACAAGAAAATATACTTGCAGACATTCTGAAAGTGAAATAAACCCAAAATTACCAGATATTTAACACAAATTAACTCAAAGTTTATCAGATTCATCAGTAGGGGAGAGTTATTTCAAACAATCTCAGAGCTTGTTGATGGCTATACACTTGTAACCAACTCAACATGAATGAAAATCTAACACAGAGGAAGTTAACCAGATTTCTCAGAAAGGTTTCTCAGAAGATGAGATTTCTCTCAAAATTTTCTCGTGAAAATGAACTCCCGACCATTTGCATATCTACAAACATGCATTATATATCATTTTTTTACATCCGAACCTTCTTCTCCCAAGAAAATAATATGCCAAGCATCAAGTTTGTTACAAAATTTCATCATGATTCATAGAAAGGGACATTTAACAGAAAAATCGTTTCAAAAGTTGTTAAGGTGCCTCAAAAAGGTGAATTATTGCAAAAATCTGCATCATTACTTCAATAGGGGGCACATTTTTCATCCTTGGTGCATGCAAACCCCTTTCCTTTCATCATTTCACCTTTTCCCTTTCCAAATTTTCCTCTACAACTTTTGGATCTGGCATTTCACATTTTTACATGAGCCCAAGCAAAAATCCTCTTCAAATATACCTCAGATCTATAAATTGAACTATCCAAATCGATTCCATTGATCTTTGAAGACTAAAACGACATGAATTTGCCAAAAATTCGATGAAAATTGATGTAAAAGTTGCATCTCCAAACATCTTGGAGCTCCAATGGTGGCCAAAATTGATGAAATGCATAGTTACCATTGATCCTGACCTTCATCTTTTAATCTGAGCCCTCCATGTGGCAAAATGTGATTGGAAATAGGACTTGGGAGCGCTTTTTGACATTTTATAATTTTTGGAAAAATGTAAAAATTATGACATTTTTCTCCGCCCCTCTGCCCCTTGAATAACAGGCTTGACACGTGTCCCAATGTGGGTCCTAGCGTAATCGCAGCTCAATTTTGCTAGTTTTACACTCTTTTTTGGAAAAAAGAAAAATTTGCCAAATTTTCCCCGCAGCTTTAGCCTTTCCAGCTTTAGCATCTGATATGGATCCTAGCTTGAGACTTGCGCTTATCAATTTTTCAAAGTTTATACCTAATTTTTTCGCTCCAAAAAGGAAAAATGTTCCATATGTTCTTCTCTGTATGCCCGGGACCACTTTATTTTATAATTTAACTGAATTCTGATCTTACCACGCCGTTCTTCTGACTGATTGCCAAGGCTGCGGTCCTCCTTTGATTTGTTGTGGGGCCGCACTTTAATTCACAACCTTAACTCATTTTGGTAAAAAAACCAAAAAACTTCAGTTTTCACTGGCACCACCCGACGTGCCCACATATGACGTGCACTTGAATCGTGTCTCTCTCTAATTCAGTATGGATCGCATGCTTCATTTTTATACTGTTATCTTTTTTACCAAAAAGGAAAAAAACTTCAAATCTTCTCCGGCGGCCTTCCTTTCCGCCTTTGATGAAAACATGACATGTGTCCATTCTCGTATTAGGTGTTACGGGGCCTACATTTCATTTTAAAAAACTTACAACTTAATAAAGCCAAAAATATTCAAAGTATTCCACCAATCCACTATTTTCCTTTTGACTATTCAAACCTATCACGTGTTCACTTCTGATTCGCTGTGGGGTTATGGTTTGTTTTGTAACTTTAATCTTTTTCACAAAACAAATCCCAAAAAAACTTTAAAGTAACCCACAACCCGCAATTCCATCTTTGATTCTTGAAGCCCGCCACTTGGTCCCTTCTGATTCGTTACGGGCCTTAGGAATATTTCTCTGCACTTTAACTATTTTTTCTCCAAAATACCTTAGAGCACAAAAAAGACCCGCCTACTCCACAAATTGCTAAACATGTGACACGTGTACATTTTCAGGAAAAATTAAGAAATTTTCTCCACCTCTTGAATTTAGCCAATCAGCACTTGGCGTGGCAATGGGGAGATTTCAAAACTTTTAGCCAAAATATCCAAAAATAATAATTTCACAAATACAGATCCGCCGCGCCTCATCTAATCAGAAGGCAGCCATGTACGCATCATAAAGAACCAATTAGAAAGCTGGCGGAGCCATGGGACCAAAATTGAATTTTTGCCGAAAAAGCAAAATAGCGATAAGTTAAAACATCTACTCGTCATCTCTTGACCAATCAAGAAGAGGCCACAAAGCCACTGAATGCTGTGAAAAAATTTAGACGGGTAAAATACACCCGTCAAACTGTCAAAAAACACAGAAATTGCCAGTCATGCCCCGAATCCGATTTTTTCGCTAAGGATGGAAATTTTTTCAAACAGAACCAAGTGAAACATGATTCCAAGCATTTTTCAATCACGGGGATGGATTTTTAAAGGCATACAAGTGTAAATATATCATTTTTTTCCATGATCGGGAAAAATAGGAAAACATGGCAGACCCCACAGATTTGAAAAATTTACGACAAAAACAAGGAAAACTTGGAGATTTCTTCAAAATAGGGCACAACAAGGAACTTTGCAAACAATTCAAGGCATAAAAATTGAGATAAGAATTCATATCATCCATTTCAAGAGATTAAATGTTTCACAACACACAGATCAAAGGGAAAATTAGAGCAAAATTGTGCAAGATAAGATTGAGCACCAACAGAATGCACTGCCACTATTAAATTTTATATAATCCATACTACCTTCCCAATCATCATCAAAGAAGGATCTTAATTCAAAAATATCACTTCTTGGATACCACAAACCAAATTAAGTAGTCCTTTTAATATATCTAAAGATCCTTTTTTATGTTAAAATATGATACTCTCGAGGATCTTTTTGAAACCTTCCAAGTAGGCCAACGAATTTCACAATATCTTGTCTTGAGGAATTTGAATAAAAAAGGATGAAAATCATGGATCTATAATCAAATTGATTCATTTTAGGAGAATCTTATTCATTGTTCAATTTACATCCTGTAACCATGTGAGTACCAAAAAAATTGCAATCATTGGATGATGGCCAATACAAGGACTCCATTGACAAAAGGATCCTTTTATTTGAAAATCTAGAAGAAAACATATCTCTGGTGGTGGATAGAATCAAAGAACATCAGCTGAAAGTGAAGAAACTCTTTGACAAAAGGACCAAGGCAAGAGAGTTCAGAGTTAGAGATTTTGTCCTGCTTTGGGACAAGAGAAGATAACCAAAGGGAAGTCATGGAAAATTTGATTCTTTGTGGTTAGGATCATTTCAAATTCATCGAACTTGTTGTGAGAATGTTTTTCTCTTATCATACTTTGATGGAACTCCATTAGGATTGCCTAGGAGTGGATAATATTTGAAGTTATATCATCAGTGAAAGTGAGTTTTCCCTCACCTTATACCATAGCTTTTCTTTTTCCCTTTTTTTATTGTCTGTTTTGGTTTCTCCTTTCTATTTTTGTGTGTTTTTCATTGTGTGTCCTATTCTTCCTTCTTTCTTTCCTCAGAAGTTATACATGACTATGCAAGGCCAATTGGATAAGGCACTGGTCAATGTTATATGTTTTAAAACTTGTGATTCTGGATCCTCATGCCATGTTTTCTCTCTTTTCAAGCCATGTCATGTCCCCTAGCTAGATCCATTTGTTGTCGCCTTAAATTTTTCCTTCATTTTTTAAGTTTAAACCTAAATTTTTGAGTTGGTACCCTTGAAAATGGTCAAATTTGAGTATTTTGATTTTTTGGTACTTTCTAAGGGGTCAAATATGTTTAGAACCTGCATCATCAGATGGGAAATTTGTTCCCCTTTCCAAAAAGGTAACGAAGTCATTTTAACTCCTTGTATTTTGCAAGATATGGCTCGACGGACCTAAGTTGCAAGTTTTTGGCCCAAAGCAGAACCTGGTGGAGGCTGAGGAAGATTTCTTTAACACTTTGCGTTTTCATGGAAGAAAAGATGTAATTAGCAATGGACAACCCCTTGAGCTTGAGAAGAGGGGAGAAAAATGTTCCAAGATTTGAGACCCGCAAACAATCAAATGCTGACACGCATGTCATGTTTGAGATGTTGAGAAGTCAAAGTGGGAGTGCATGGGTCAACGGAAGGATTTTAAAACTTTGAGTCTTTTTGTCTCAAAATTTAAAAGAATATGGATTAAGCCACACCCCCAGAATGAATCAAGAGGTCCACATGTCCCTATTCACCAGTCAGAAGTGGGAAATAGGCCTTCATAGAGTTTTCAAGTTGTTAGCCTTTGGGCTAAAAGTAAAATGTTGATACATGACCCCTGTAACGAATCAAGTGTTGCCACGTGTCCGCATGGGAATGCGGGGTGAGCAGATAACTTTATGATTTTGAACCATTTTTGCCAAAGGGATAAAAGTATTCTACATCGGCCCGCGATCCCACCGCTAATGAAACAATGCCACGTGTTCATGGGGGTTGATGGAGGGTTTTGTAATTTTGAGCTATTTTTTCCGAAAGGTTAAAATTCTCCAAATTGAGTTGTGATCTAATAGCCAATCAGGAGACGCCACATGTTCATGCGGGATGCGGGCCGGTGGAGGTTGTTGTGATTTTGAGACTTTTTTCCAACAAAGGGGTCAAAATTTTCTGAATTCGAGTTGTGACCCCGTATATCAAATAAAATGGTGCCATGTGTCCCCTATTGATCGGTCAAAGTGCAGGCTGGAGGAGGAAATTGTTCCGAATTGTGAAATTTTGAAAAAGTTATAAAATAAAATGAAAAGGTGCTCCATGCGACTACTCCAATTACCTGCTGCCACGTGGGTTTCTCGAATTCAAAGTTTTAAGAGGTGAATCCGACGTAGTTCATATTTAAACCCGAGAAGGTTATAACAGTCAAAATTTTAATTTCTCTGGCATTTCCCGCCAAAACAATTTTTTCTATAAATCAAAAACCAAAAATGGCCCGAATGATTTGATTCGATTGAAACCATTTCTTGCAATGCCTTGGGAAGTTGTAACCGCCCCTTGATGGACTATTTGATGTCCTCTGTTAGTCATTTTCTGGGCTGGCAATTGAATTTGGATATTGGAAATGGAGATGCGTTTTGCGAATAAAGGACAAAAACGATAGTCAACATTGTCTTCCATTCTTCCTTCTTTCTACAATTTTCTTCTATTTCGATCCATTTTACAAGTTTCTACTCTGGATTCAATAAGAAAAGAAGGAATTATAAGTCCCTTTGACAAAGAGATGAATGGGTACTTTGTGATCTAATTTTTTTTGTTGGCTCTTGTAGCTACGGTTTGTAAAATTTGTTTTTCTTCCAATATTAAATGCATGTTATGAACCTTCTGATTAATGCATATGAAGGTCTGTGATGTCCTACCTTCATCATTAATTTTCCTTGTCTCCTTTCCCACTCCCCTCTCCCCACTCTCAGAAAAATTTCTGCCCTATCAAGAACTTGTAGGCTTCTGCCATAAGTTCAATGGAGTGCCCCTATGGATCTTTGGTTGAAAACCCACCATTGAAACCCACCTGTTTTACATGTAAAATATGTCAGCTTGCACCATTCAAAGTAGATGGACTTAGATTCCCATAGTATTGGTAAGGGAAAATGCTTAAATTTTTCCTAAAGAAAAAATTTCCAAGCCAACAATTTTGGTGCCCACCGTGGGGTAGAGTTTGTAGCATATGCCCCCTAAAAATGACAACAGGGTCATAAAATACCATAAAGATATTATTGAAATTTTGAAGCTTCTTATGATCCCATATGGATAAAAATCATTGATATTCATAGCAAACCCTCCTGTTGAGAGACCTAATTTGTTCTTTCATATCCAAGAAGACATCATTTCTAACCTGAGGGAGGTTATTTGGCTTAAAAGGAAGAGTTGCAAATGATTACTCTATTGCTTCTAGAATTTTGCATCGAGAAGAAGAAATTTATCTTGAGTTGGAGGAGCAAGAGACAAATCTTGGCACCCCAAAGAAGATAATATGCCTTCAAGCTGGCTGATAGAAGATATACTCTGACAGTTGAGGACAAGGATGAGTGATTGATCATACTTTTGAAAAACTTGAAAGAGAAGAAGAAGAGGTAGAGATTTCAGTTTGAAAGAGAAGAATTGATCATGGCTCAACTTGAGGAGATTAAAAGACTCCGAGAAGAAGTAGAAGAAAGAGAGGCATCCCTAGCTGAACAAGAAGCCATAAATAGAATCAGGATGGGTGATCAAGAATGTGAATCAAGAAGACCAAATGTGACATGGGGAAGAAACACGTGGTCCACTTTCTCTCCAACAACCATTCCATGATCTTACTAGATGATCAAGAAAAAACTTCCCCAAATTTAAAGGAGATGGTTCTCAACTCCCTAAAGAGCATGTAGCAGCATTCATCACTACTGTTTCATATGCTGGGGGTTGAGAATTAACATGTATCAGTAAGACTCTTTGTTGAATCACATTTAGGAGAAGGTTGCTGAATGGTTTTACATGCTTCCCCCAAGATCTATTCACTAGTTGGGATGATATAAGGAGTGAATTTGAAAGTAGATTCAAGTGCACAGAAATACTGTCCAAGACCAGCTGGTCCAATTGGTTGAAAATGAAGAAAGAAATCTCTAACTCCATGAGATATTTTTTAGCAAGGTTTGAGAGAGTAACAAGAAGAATCCCTAAATATGTAGTTCCTCCTAAAAAATAACTTGAAGAGATTCTTCATCAATTCCTTGCCATCAAAATTTGGTTTCTTCCTCAGAAGATCCTAACCAAGAACATTAAGAGATGCTAAAGACTTTGCAATTGATACTAATGATGACCTGATTATATCTGGAAAGGTGAAAGACCCAAACGGAAAGAAAAAGGGTCAGAGTTCAAGTTCAGTCACAATAGATCCCAATGTTCCAAAAAATGGTAAATGACTTGGTTGCCTTGAATAAGAAACTATGTCACAAATTACAATGAGCAATGCTCCAAGGAAGACCTAGCTTTCCTGATAGGAAAAGGATTACACCGCCTCCTCGCCAACTGCATTTAGAAGCACCACCTGTGAATGTTGTTTGTGACACCAAATAGCCAAAAAAAGAATCTGAGGTTGATGAACCTGAGAGAAGAAAATGCAAAAGATTATGAAAGCTATCTTGAAGTTGAAGAAGTCAATATGCACAATGGCCTGTTTGAGTGTGTTGATGATGATAATGATGATGATGAATGAATCCCCAAGTTTATCATGTGTTGTTCCTAACCATAACTCAGTCCAAGAAAAAAGATCCATCCTCAATGGCCACAAAGGAAAAGAAAACCAAAGAAGACTCTACTTAAGAGGTCACACAAAAGAGAATCATCAGTAAAGGTTCACCATTACCACCTTCCATGGATTCTTCCAAATAAAAACAAAACTTTGTTGTTGCTAAAGACCATGCTGCTTTGTGAAGTAAGTCATTTTCTTCCTTCTTCTAATTCTCAAGTTCCTAGGAACACTTCCCCTCTCCATTGGAATCTCTACAAATGATACCTAAAGTTCAACCATAGGACTACACCTTCACCTACTGCTAAAATAACTGCTTCACCCTTGGGAGAAAGCCCAACATCCAAAGCATCCAAAGTTTCCTCCGAAGCCTTTACCTTGCAAACCCTTCTCCACTTAAGGAACCTCCTCCTCATCCCACATTGTCCCATTTGAATTTTTTGGAACATGGAAGCAAGACCAAAGTCCAAATTTCAGAAATTAGAATACTTATAAACACACCCTGCTCAATTTGACAGACTCATTAATGTAGTTCAGTGGTAGTATCCCTATATCCTCAAGTCCTAATTTCTAAAGGAATTCTTCCCACACCATCCACACCTCTATCTCAAAAAATTTTAGCCCTCCATTCTTCCAAAACAACTAGGGTTGAGCCTTTCCATCTGTCTCTCCTCATAAATGGATTTGAGTTGAACAATTATATCATTGATTTTGGAGCCTATAATAATGTAATGCCACTTAATGTTGATAAATTACCTTGGCCTAACCTTGACCAGAGTAAAGGGAAGCATGCTACTCAATGGAATCTAAACAAGTGCCACTAATTAGAAGGATAAAGGATGCACAAGTAGCTTCTGGCTGACTTCCCAGAAAAGAAGTTGCTCTTAAATATCTTTGTGGAAAACATCCCAACATCTTTTGGTATGCTGTTAAGAAGAGGTATTTGTAGATACCTTGGTAGGAGAAATAAAAATGGATTGGTCGTATACAACTATCCCAGTCAAAGGTGAAATGAAGAGGTTGCTTCCTGTTAGAAAGATGAAATTCACAATGAAGAATTCTGATGATCCAAGAGCTAACATCCTTCTTCAAGATTATGAATTAGGAAACTACTTTCTCACATCACAAAAGGATGAAAGCTTGCCACTTCTCATGGAGGAAGAAGGAATATCAGATTTGGACAATGGAATTTGATGGCAGTCATTCAAGGGCAGGCTCAGGAGCTGGTGTTGTTATGTATTCCCCTTCCAAGGAAATGCATCCTTTTGCCTACAAACTATAGTTTGATAACACAAATAATAAAGCAAAATATGAATCTCTTCTTTTGGGCATGAGTGTTTCAGAAGAAATGGGAATCAAGAAGCTGAGATGTCTTGGTGATGGAGAGGTGATAGTGAAAAAAATTCACCAATCAATATCAAGTCAAGAACCCAAGGCTTAGACACTACAGAAATAGGGTTTGGGATTGCATTAAATCCTTTGATGCATTCTCTATTGAAGCCATTCCAAGGAAAAAAAATGAAAGGGATGATTCTCTTACAGTTTAAGCTTCTTTATTGACACCTCATCCTTCTTTTGGAAAAGATAAAGTGACCATTGAGATGGTATTCAGACCTAGTGTACCTGATAATGCAAATCATTGGCAAGTCTTCAATGATGACAATCAAATTTTTACCTTCTTAGAGCAAAGAGACAATTTCAATAATATCTTCTTTGAAGGAAGTGTCAATCCACATAGGGAAGTTGTTACTGAAGAATAAAGCTGATGGAATTGAAAAAGTTTATGATGAGGGCATGATCAGACTGAAAGGCAACAAGATTCCCAAAGGCTTAGTCTCTTTGGAAGATCTATTTGAGAAACATGACAGATTCATTCAAGAGAAATAAAATATATCTTCTTGGTGTCCATCTGATTTTGATAAAGAAAAACATTGGTACTTCAAGAAGATCCAAGAATGGTCAACATTGGAAAATGTTGTTCACCTGAAGAGAAGAGAAGGTTTGTTCTCTGCTCAAAAAGTACTCTGATGTTTTGTCTTACTCCTATGAAGAACTCAAATCTTTCCAACCAAAGGAAATGCACCATTCCATTCCTTTGAAGCAAGGTGCTAAGCCCTTTAGGAAGAAGTAAAGACCCTATAACCCAAAGATTGCTAACATCATCAAGGAAGAAGTGACCAAGATGCTGAATGCCAGAATCATTTTTCCCATTCACCACTCAACATGGGTGGCTAACATTATGCCAGTGAGGAAGAAGAATGGTGAGATAACGATATGTGTTAGACTTTCCAAATTTGAATCAAGCCTCACTTAAGGAAAACTATCATCTGCCAATCATGGATCACAATTTTGCAAGCAATTCACTAGATCTGAAATGCTCTCTCTGCTTGATAGGTTTTCACGGTATAACAAAATCAAAGTGGCAGAAGAAGATTGTAGCAAAACATAGCATTCACAACTTCTTGGGGCACTTTTTCTTATAGCAGCATACCTTTTGGCCTAATCAATACAGGAGTCACATTCCAAAGAGAAATGAACTTAGCTTTCAAATAACTGAAACATTTCATTGTCATATACATTGATGACCTCAAAAAAATTTTTACAGAAAAAGGGAAGAACACCTCTGTCACTTAGAGAAAGTTCTTGCAAGGTGTAGGAAATCATGGCATCTCATTGAATCCTAAGAAATGGATCTTTGGAATCACATAAGGACAATTTGCTGGGATACATTGTGAAAAAAAATGGAGCACAAATTGACCCTGAGAGGGTAAGAGTCTATTTAAGAATTATCTCTACAACCACCAGCAAGGAATGAGTGCACTCAATCTTTGGGAAGGTAAACTTTCTTCACTGCTTTGTCCGTTGAGTTTTTTAAACTTACAAAGCACATCACCTCCATGATGAAGCGTCAAGAAAGTTTCAAATAGAGCCATGAAGGAAAAACAACATTCGAGGAGATAAAGAGATCTATTGCTAAAGCTCCAACCCTTGTATTCCCCATATTTCAATAAGGAATTCAACATGTACTATTATGCCTCAGAACACACTCTTTCTATTGTCCTTTTCTAAAATAATGATGAAGATTTGGAAGCACCTATTGTTTTCTTGAGTTTTCCTTTAAATAAGCATGAGTTGAACTATAGTCAATTAGAGAAACATGTATATGTAGTGGTTAAGGATGTGAAGAACTTCAGGTTCTACATTCTCAATTATCATACTGTGGTGATGGTTCCTGGAAGTGCAATGAAATCCATATCTTGACCCAACAAGATACCCTTGAAGTCAAAAGAGGAAATTTGATTACAAAGAATTAAGAGGATGACATAGAGATTAGAACTTCTAATATGGTAAGAGGAAAGGGTCTGTATGCAAGTTGATTGCTGAGGATGAAACTCTTAAAGCTTCAGTATAGAGAGAAAGGTGAGTGCTTGTTTAACCTGATTAGAGGACTACCCACAATGTTCTCTTTGTAACCACTACTGATGAGTGGTATGCAAATATTTCTTTCTTTGCTCACTTATGGAAAATGTCCCTGCTCATTTTCATTATAAGAAAAGAAGGAATTCTCAAACTAAAGGAAGCCAAGTATGTGATCTAGAATCATGCACTTTACAAAAAAGGGATGGATGGTTGTTTCCTTAGATGTGTTGATAAGGAGCAACAAGAAAAGTTGCTTAAGGCCTATCATGACCATGGCATGTGGTGGACACTTGTAAGTGATGGTCACTTCCCAAAATATTCTAAGAGGTAGATATTATTGGCCTTCTCTTTTTGTTGATACTCATAATTGGGCTTCCAAATGCAAAGAATGCCAACAATTTGTTGGAAAAACATAGTTAATCCGCATTGCCTCTAACGCCTGGTGATCATTGAAGAACCATTTCAACAATGGGGCATTGCACTTCATTGGTGTGTTGAATCCTCATTCAAGTGCAAGGCATACTTATGTGCTCGCTGCCATAGACTACTTTGCCAAATGGGTGGAAGCCATTGCAACCAAACAAAATAGCTTTGAAGTGGTATGCAGCTTCATGAAAGAAAACATCATTTTCCAGTTTTGGAGTGCCTTAGAAGATTGTTGTAGACAATGTGACTTATTTCTCTTCAAAGAGAGCTGACAAAGTTTTGTTATGGCTTTTTAATCTCTTTATCCCATTATTTTGACTACTATCCACAAGGAAATGGTCAAACTGAGTCAAGCAATAAGAACATTGTGACCATTGTTAGAAAGCTTGTTGATGAGAATCAAAGGAACTGGCATAAGTGATTGTATCATGCTTTGTGGGCTGATAGGACCACTCCCGAAGAAGGCCATAGGTACATCACATTTTCATCTTTTGTATGGAGTTGAAGCAGAGATCCTCATCACAATCTGAAATGCCAGTCTCTCAAATTGCTTCAATCCGTTGAAGAGGATGGCCAATATAAAGACTCCATTGACAAAATGATCCTCTTTCTTGAGAGGTTGGAGAGAAAGTAGATCTTAGGTGGTGGATAAAATCAGGGAACATCAGTTGAAATTGAATAAACTCTTTGACAAAAAAGACTAAGGCAAGAGATTTTAGAATTGGGGACTTATGTCCTGCTTTGGGATAAGAGAAGAAAACCAAAGGGTAGTCATGGAAAATTTTATTCTTTGTGGCTGGGTCCTTTTCAAATTCATGGAACCTATGGTGAGAATGTTTTTATCTTATTATACTTGGATGGGAATCCATTACGATTGCTTAGAAGTGGGCAATACTTGAAGCTATATCATCAGTGAAAGTGATTTTTCCCTCACCTTGTATCATAGCTTTTTTTTTTCCCCATTTCTATTTTGTGTTTTTGGTTTTCTCCTTTTTGTTTTGTGTGTGTTTTTGGTTTTGTGTCATCTTCTTCCTTCTCTCCTTCCTCAAAATTTGTACATGACTCTGCAAGGCCTAATGGATAAGGCACTGGTCAACATTATATGTTTCAAAACTTGATATTTTGGATCCTCATGCCATGTTTTCTCCCTGTTCAAGCCATGTCATGCCCCCAAACTAGAGCCAGTTCTTGCCCCCATCAAAAATTTCCTTCATTTTTTAAGTCTAAACCTACATTTTTGAGTTGTTACCCTTTGAAAATGGTCAAATCTGAGTATTTTGATTTTTTGGTACTTTCCAAAGGCTCAAATATGTTTGGAACCTACTTCATCATGTGGGAAACTTCTTCCCCTTTCCAAAAAGGTAAAGAAGTCGTTCTATCTTGTTGTATTTTTCAAGATATGGCTCGGCGGACCTAAGTTGCAGGTTTTGCCCAAGGTGGACCGGCGGGGCAGAGGAGATTTCTTTGCCATTTTTCCCTTTTTCAGAAAAAAGTGTAATTGGTGAAGGTGGATCCGGGAGCCCAAGAAGAGCGGAGAAACTATTAAGGTTTGTGCCCCACAACCAATTGGATGTTGAAACGTGTTCATTTCTAATTTGAAAAGTCAAAGTGGAAACGTGGATGGGTGGAAGACTTTAAAAATTTAAGTCTTTTGGTTTTAAAAGTTAAAGAAGATGTATCTACCCATGGCTCTGCAACCAATGAAATGATGCCACATGTTTTTTTTTACCAGTAAAAGCAGGCGATGTATCTTCAGTGTCATTTCAAGTTTTTAGCCTTCAGGGTTAAAAGTAAAAAGGTTAATGTGGCCTTTGTAGTGAATCAAATTGTGCCACGTGTCCTTACAACATTGAAAGGTCAACATGGGAGTGTGGGTCGGCGGAGGATTTTGTGATTTTGAACTTTTTTCCAACAAAGGTTTAAAATGTTCTAAATTAAGCCACGACCCTGTTTCCAATCAAATGGTGCCACGTGTCCATGTTGAAAATTCAAACCGGTCTGGTGGGCCAAAAAGAGAAAAATTACCAAATCTTCAAAAAGTTGTAAAATGAAAAGGAGTTCCCTACAGCCGCTCCAATCACCTCTACCATGTGGATGGCTCAAATTTAAAGGTACTGTTATCACCGAATCACAGCAACCCTATGTTTATACAAGTGCATATACTTGAACTCACAGTGTGATTGGATAACATGGGTACTATCTCCAAGTTGTGGGACTTGCTACTTGACATAGACCTCCAGAGAAAGTTGGTTCTTGCTCCTAAACTACCTGCCATAATCTACTCTAATGCAGGGGAAACTAACTATTCTAATCTAAATTTCTAAGGGACCAGGGAAAGAGAATGCATAAAATGAAATCCTACACTAGAGTGGTGATACACCAGAAAAGGAGGGTGTGAGAGTAGTCTTCAAATGCGTGAGATATAAAAGCAAAGTGCACACTAGAAGGGGTGATGATAGTTCTCCATAATCTAGAAAAATGCATTCACAACAATATTTCAATCATACACAATGATAATGGATCCCTGCAAGAACATAATAATAGAAACAATATTCTTGTAATCAATGTTGAAGGGGCAAGAAAAATGCAAGAAAACACGGTAGGGGAAGATGCATCCACAAACTTATATTTTATTGCTTCCTGATATGCATAGTTCAATCGGTTACAAGATAAGGGCTTGGATCACCATGCAAGGAGTCCACAACAAGGGCCTGCAACACATTGGCTTCACAAAGAAATTTTGGCAGAGCTTTGCTACAAAAACTACATCCCTTTACAATGAGCCCAACACTCCAATTTATGGAAAAAATGAGAAGAAAGAGAGAAGGGAAAATGGAAATCCCGAAATTTTTCCTTCAACCACTTGTAAGAGGCATTAAATGGAGTAAAATGATTGTATATTACTTGCAAAAGGCTCCCCATACTATCTCAGGTGCTGCAATAGAGAAAGAATGGTGACCATGCCTCTTTATTGCACTCCCAACTACCAAATAAAACACTGTTATGAACCTGGCCATGGTTTATAAAACATATCCATCAATATCTCATCAAATCAAGAATTTATTGATTGCTGTGCGTCAGGCTCAGAGCCACGATTCCAACGGTACCAATTTTTTCCAATTTCATTAAGAAATGCAAAATTTATGGCCTTCTGAGTGCGGGCAGCTATTTTGGGTCTGGCAGGCGCTTTCTGTCATTTGACGGGAAAGAGCATTAAATGACATGAGTCAAATATGTTTCTTTTACTTAAATATATATACCCTCATTAAAATTAAAAAATCTAGAAATTCATTATGTTTTCTGTCTTTTTGTGGCATAGAGGATGTCGTGCTCTTTCCATAAAGTCCAATTTTGTGAAAATCGGAGCTCGGAGTCAAAAGTTATGGCCGTTTGAAGTTCACGTGTCAAACGTTGACTTTTCTCCTTTGCTGTGGCCATTTCACCTTTCCACATCCCGCGCGTATTTTTGTCCCAGCTGTCCTGGATGAATTCTCCCGCATTGGCCGATTTGGGCTTCCTTGTCCCCTTTCGTGGATTTTTCACCTTTTCACGTCCCGCACGTACTTTTGTCCTGGCTGTCCCAGACAAAAACCTCCAAACTACCCGCAATAGACCATCTTGTCGAAAATCGGCTGATTCGCGCCCCGCACGTACTTTTATTGCCTGTGGCCGTTTCACCTTTTTGTGTCCCACATGTACTTTTGTCTCAACTGTCCCGTGGACTGCCTAGGACAAAAATGTCCGACTTAGCCGATTTTCTTTGTATTTCGGCCCCAAACTTGGTATGATGAAACTCGGTACGACCCGAACTCTTCAGACCCAAAATGCTTTAAAACAATCCTACAACCTTATTTTTTGTATTTTTTGTACTTTTCTAACTCGTTGGTATTTTTTCTTGGATGGGAGAGTTAGAGAAAAGCCGAGGGGGGCCCAAAAACACGATTTTGGGCCTTGAATCAATCTACTTTCTCGGGACTGAATAATTTGATGTATGGTATCAAAATTTACCTTGAGGGGTGAATTTTGGATAACAGGTACAAAATGTGATCTAACGGTCCATATTCAAACCTACAAGTTTGTAACGGTTATAATTATGAATTTCTAGTTTTTCCCTACCATGGCTGTTTCTCTGCGAATCCAGAACCAGAAACAACCCAAATGATTGGGTTTGATTGAAACTATTTCTTGGATGCCTTAGGAAGTTGTAACCACCTCATGTGAGCTATCTCATTGGCTCTTAAATTCATTTTATAGGTTGGCAATTGAATGTCGAGACTGTAATTACATTTCGTGAAGAGAGGACAAAAACGATAGTCAATCTTCTTCTATTGTCTTCTTTCTACAATTTTCTTCTGTTTCCATTCATTGTACAAGTTTTTGCTTTGGCTGCAATAATAAAATAAGTAATTTTAAGTCCCTTTTATGGAGAAATGGATTGATACTTTGTGACCAATGTGTTTTATTCAGTCTTGTAGCTCGGGTTTGCAAATTTGTTCTTCTTGTTATTAAATACATGTTATGAACTTTCTAATCAATGTATAAAGGCATCTGATGTTCTACCTCCACCATTGACCTTATTTCTTTCATTCTCACTCCCTTTCCCACTCTCAGAGAAAATTTTTTCCTAGCAAGAAATTACAGGCCTTACCTTAGGGTCAGTGGAGTGCCCCTATGGATCTTTGGTTTAAAAACCACCATTGAATCCACCTGTTTTACATGCATAATATGGCAGTTGCACCATTCAAAGTAGAGGGACTTATATTCCCATAGTTTTGGTGAGGAAAACCAAAAATTTGTACTCAAGAAAAATTTCCAAGCCAACAGGTCGTAAAGTTCCTTATTCAGTTTGCATACATAATCTTTCTTATCAGTCAAAGAAAAACCATCATGATCCTCCATATAGACTTCCTCATTAAGATAATCATTCAAGAAGGCATATTTTACATCAATTTTATGGACTTTAAAACCCTTAAACCCTACATATGTTAAGAATAATTTGATTTCTTCCATCCTAGCTATAGGAGCAAAGGTCTCGTCAAAATCATTTCCCTCAACTTGAGCATGTCCCTTACAAACTAATCTTTCTTTGTTTATTTCGAATCCTCCATCCTCATTAATTTTGATTCTAAGCACCCATTTATACCAAATCACATTCTTATCCTTTAGTCTAGGTACTAATTCCCAGGTCTTGTTTTTTTCAATTTGATCGAGCTCTTCATTCATGGCCTTTATCCAAAATTCATCTTTTCTAGCTTTTACTACATGTTTAGGTTCAAATTTTGATAGAAAATCAGATTTATTTTTATTTTTAAGACTTAAAAATTACCTCCTTGTAGTAACTCCAACATCTTTGTTCCCTAAGATCTGATTTTCAAGATGATCTCTCCTAATTTGCCTTGATAGAGCCTTAGTGTCTTGCCTTTCTTCTTCATCACCTTATTCTTTGTTTTCTTGAGCAATATCATCTTATTTTTCTTTAAGATAAATCTCATGAGGTGATTCCCTTGAGTTCGAAGTAAGTCTCATAGGATAAGATTCATCAAATTTCACACTTGCACTCTCAACTATTATTTTCAACCTCTTGTTATAGAAAATATAGGCTGAACTTATTGAGGAATAACCTAAAATTATACATTCATCAGATCTGGAATCAAACTTACAAATATTTTATTCTGTACCATCCTCCGCCTATCCTATAGAGAGATGGGGGAGGGGAAACATATCTACTTATAGGTTCCCATTTCTCTTTTCTATACCCTCCCAAAAGATTATTTTTCCTGAGAGAATCACTGGTTGAGGGATGAGATGCCATCACTAGTGAAACTCGGAATAGACCCAATAAATCACCTACATCCAAAGACTCTAAAATGTTCCATGTTGGTTGGTATTCATTTCCATAGTTCATATGGATTATTTTAATTATTCAGTATTAGTTGAAATTTGCTAAGAATATAGACAACAATATACATTTCTTCCTTCTAATAGCCACCAGGTAATCTAGATTCATTCAAGATGGTCCTTGTCATCTCTTGCACATTCATGTTCTTCCTTTCAACCAATCCATTTTTTTCAGAAGTTATAGTTTCTAAAAATTGAGTCTTAATGCCATGAACTTTACAAAACTAATCAAATGAATCTGAAAAGAACTAACATCCATTATCTGAAGTAATGCACTTTATCCTTCCATTTTTCTCATTCTCAATAAGAGCTTTAAGGGACTTGAAAACATCAGAAGCATCTGATTTGTTTCTCAAAAATTCTACCCAAGTATATCTAGTGACATCATCAATAAGAAGCATACAATAATAATCACCTAAATTTATTTCAGTCCTCATAAGCCAACAAATATCAGTGTGAACTAATTGAAGTGGACTAGTGGTGGAGTCATGCTCATTAGTCTTGAATCTTCTTCTATATTTCTCTCCATGGAGACATGTTTTGCACAAAGTATCATCTCATTTTCTGATCTTTGTCATGTTTCTCACACAATTGTTAGAGTTTATCTCAACAAGATTGTCAAATTTTACATGGCCTATTCTCCTATTCCATAACTAAATATCATTCATCTTACTCATAAGACACTTTTCTTTTATGAATTCCTTAATAATCTACATTTTATTTTTAGTTTTATTTCTTATGTAACAATTGTACCTATCTCTCCTTTCTTGATCTTGTATCCCTTATCATCAAAGGATAGAACATACCCTTTTTTTAACTTTTGGCTTACACTAAGTAGATCATGTTTCAATCCTTCAAAATATGAAACATATTTGGTGAATATATTTCCATTATAAAAACTCAAAGAACCTCTCCCTAAATTATTTATGGTAGAATTATCTCCAAACCTAAGTAATCATGAAGCATTCTTTCTTAAGGTAATTAACTTACTCTTTTCACTTGTCAAATGAGTAGAACATCTACTATCAATATACAAAATCATATTTTCATCTTGACTGTGAAAATAATTTTGAGAAATACCACACACTTCACCATGTTTCAAAGTGGATGAGATTCATGTACATACTTCATAGATATAATTCCATATATCAAACCCTAAGGGCTTAAAGTAATCCCTTATTCTGATCAATAGAAACATACCAACTTCCTCTTGACAATTGTCCATGATATTGCTTCAGAATATCTCTTTTCAGGTGATTAGACATATTGAAAGAGGACCTGCTATGATACAAATTGACAGAAGCATAATAGACTGAGAGGGGGATGAAACAATCCTTAAAAACTTAATTCAATTTCATATTATTTACTTAAATCATAAATCACTTATTCAACCATTAATATGTGTACAAAATCAAATAATATATATGGAATCAACCATGAACAAGTAATCAACACCATAACACAAGATATAAGTGGGAAACCCTCGTGGGGAAGAAAACCCACTGAAACAAAAAATTTATATTGCTATTTTACAAATTTAGTGAGGCACCAACCCTAGAAGGAGCACCAAACCCTAGTTTAGTAGAGAACCAACCCTATAAGGAGCACTAACCCATAATTTTCTGAAGCACCAACTCCCCAAGCATAATACAACACCCCAATATGATAAATCACCCATTCATCTAATTTATTATGAAGAAATCTAATGCATTGTTTCTGCAAAACTTATTTGAGATCACTTATTCAACTCGTTCTTCTTCAAACCCTTGTTAAAACCCTCGGTCTTCAAACTTGGAAAATCATGCAATATCTTCACTTCTCAATGATTCAAAATCTTACACATGTTAGTGTAGGTTATTATTTAGATCCTTTAATTTATTTATTAGGACAATTCTTACACTTTTTTTATCGCTACACTTGTTGGTTTAGATTTCTTAGGTGTACTATTAAGTGGAGTTAGCTTACTAGTTATGTTGAGTTAGCTTCTCAGTTATATGGAGTTATCTTATTAGTCTTATGGAGTTAACTTAACTACCAGTATCAGTTAGTGGGAGTTCTTCACCACTAATTTAGTTATTAGTTTCACTTCCCTTGTCCTATATGTACATCTTTCTTATTGAATAATTCAAGTCATTGTATTTTAATGTATTGAGCATTATGGATTATGATGGATTTCCATGTATGGTATTTTAGCTCTTTTGTTTTGCAAATCTAATGTGGTGTGCTATTATCATCTAAGATTGGGGCTTGGAAAAATATTCTTATTGTTCCTTTCATGGTATTAGAGAAATAGATGATGTAGACATCCATTTGTAAGTTTTTCTTTGCAAGCAAGGGTTTATTATTTCCATGTATTTAGAATTTTTTAGAAATTTTTTATAGCATACATTTTAATGCAAAAAGGAGTCCGACATTGGATTTAGAAGGTACCAAAAGCCTAGAATATACTGTAAACTCAACAATGTTTTGAGACAGTCAAATCTGGATGTAGACATATACCCTATGGGTGCATTCTTTTATCCATTGGATATAAGCGTGTACCTTATTGATGCATTCTTTTACCCTATGGATATTAAGGTTTTAGATGCAGTATTTTATCCACTGGACACAAATGTATACCCTCTAGGTGCATTATTTTATCCATTGGATATAAGCATGTACCTTCTAGATGTATTCTTTTACCCTATAGATAATTCAGTTTTGGATGCAATCTTTTATCCACTGGACACAGATCTGTACTATCTAGGTGCATTATTTAACCATTGGATATAATCGTGTACCTTCTAAATGTATTCTTTTACCTTTTGGATATTTCTGTTTTGGATGCAGTCTTTTATCCAATGAACACAAATCTGTACCCTCTAGGTGCATTCTTTTATCCATTAGATATTGATGTGTACCCTCTAGATACAATGATTTACCCTATTGACATTTTAGGTTTTGGGCACATGATTTTATGCTTTTGTTGTAAGCCTGTATCATGTGGATGCACTCTTTTATCCTTTGGACATTTCGGTGTCACATGTACCTTTTAAAAAAATATCAGCATTAAAATATTATTTTAATAGCAAAACCTTCTAAAGCTCATAAATTTTGATCTATAGCTCAGATTAAGGTGATCCTATTTTTGAAATTGTGTATTTTTCTAATATCTACGCAATGGTGTTGATTTGGCCCAATCATAAGCTAGTGTCACTAATTTGATTGATGGATAAGTGGAATTTTTAATCAGAGGGATTGGCACTCCTCTCAGAAACAAGACCAGAAAAAGGAGGAAGATAAGGTGGAAAAGAGGATGGCAAAGGATTTGTAGAGGAGCCTATTGAAGTAGAGAATTTTAATACTCTGATTTCCAAAACCATCCTTAAAGGTGGAAGAATAAGTTGAGATTTAACTCCATGAGGTGAAAATTAATGTTGAAACCTCCACAATTGACTTAAAAACTTTAAGTCTAATTTGAATACATAGTCCAAACGATGAGAAAAATATCTCATCCACTTGCTTGGAGATGTTTAGGTATAATTTTACATGGTGGGGGCTGTAATATCCCCTTCTCAAAAATAATAGGTTGAAGAACCTTAGCCTATTATATGTTTCTTGACGGCTAAGGGGTAGAAAATGAGGGAAACTAATCCTAATAAATTAATTCAAAGTGCACAATGATTTTACTATAAGCACTTTAATTATTTATCAGTGATAAAGTAATAAAATTAAAGGTCACTTTATTTAATTTCCCCTTAGGAGAAAATGTGACCCAGATAGGGAAATAAAGCAAGGGCATAAAAATATTAAATAAAGTAACCTTTACCCAAGTGGAGCAAGCTGATTGAGATTTTGTGCAGGTTCATGTGCCAATTAAAATTATATAAGGAGGTCACCATAATTGGGAGAGGCATCACTTTGCATATTTTTAAATCTAAACTTTGGTTGAGCTGATTTCTTTCCAATTTTACATTGAATGAGGAAAACCCTTTGATGTGTTTGCATTAGAGGACGAAAACCCTCTATTACCAAGGTTGAAGAACAAAACATCTTCATCCTTTGTGAGAAGAAACTATATTCAAAGGTTTCCATTGAATTTAAAGTATCAATCTGAATTTCCTGTAGTGTTTGAAAGCCCTAAATTACAGATGTATATTATCTCCAGCTAGGGTTTGAAGAAGTGTTGTGGCTTATTTTTGGCATGCATTTCCAATTTTTTTCTAGAGGAGCGACCCACTTGTGGGAGAATTCTTAGCACCCTAGGGCACGGATTTTCCAGATCTAATTTCTATCCTCATTGCCATATTTTTAGATGTCATTTCCAAATTGTTTTCATTTGATTTGGACTTGGAAAACATATTTTCCAGGCAATTATGTAAATTGTTTTTCTGCAGATTTTGAATAAAAATACAGCTCTTCTTCTTGGGTCTAAAAATTATATTTTTGATATTCATTCCTCTATGATAAATTCTGATGAGTATTGGCAAATATTTGGAATTTTTAAGTCAGTTTTGAGTGTCCAAAATATCTAGATCAAGTAGCATTTTCTAGAAGAAATTCAGATCTGCATTCTTTTTTATCAAATACATCTTCTATTAGTTGTTGTTATAAATCAGATTTGCAGGCATTCCTTCTAGGTTTAGATATTATCTCTTTGAGGACATTACAAGGGAAAAACTTGAGACTAAATGAATCACCAATGACAAAACATGACCTTTCCAACGATCTCATCAAGATGCAAGTCTACACCCACAAGACATGAGGAGTTGACAACATGTCAATTCTTCTAAAAAAAATGTTAAAATGACTGCAAAAATTTGGAAGCAAGAAATCATGTCAAGCATTTCTCCAAAATATTTGAGGGAGGGCAGGAAATATTTGACTGTCCAAGGCACATGGCTTCATAATCATATTCAAAGGAACCTTGGTATCTTCAGTGCAAAGAGTTTAGACGAGGTATGTATGAAGGCTCTCTACATCAAGATCAACCAGGAGTAGGGCCAAGAAGTAGGTTCTCCCTCAATATAAAACAACAAAAACCCTCCAAGACACAAGAAAAGAATTAAAAGGGGTAGTCTAATAAAATTATGGCAAACAGGATTGAGGGGCAAGTCAAATGTAATTCAGATGAAAAGGAGAAGCTAGTATATACCAAAATAGATAGGACAGAAAAGAAGCAAATTGAAGAAAAGATCAATCAAGAAAGGGAAATCTATTTCACTCAAAATACATGTGAAGAAAATGAAGTTTAATATGCTATTTGATTTCTTTAAATAAGGAAATATGATTGTTGAAGCATTAGTGCAAAATATTGGGGTTAAGTGATCCACAATCAACTCTATTTCACAATTCTACTTATCTCATGGCTAATTAAAGTAAGATATGTGTAGGTTTAAGTCACCTAACACCAGGACATGAGACATGTAAATACAAGTATCTGACATGGGAGACCCGTTATATATATATATATATATATATATATATATATATATATATTACAAATACAAAACTGAAATATAGACAATGGAAATTTAAAATATTAAAAAAAAGGATACAAGCTACAACTTACAACTAGTTACTACATCAATGAAAAATCATAATCAAACACACAAGAAATTATAATTTTGAACAATCAAAACACATAAAATAGAGGTTTCGAAGTTAGAACCATAAACTAAAATTTTCACATTGAGTCATTTGATGTCATCAAAATAAAAATGTATTACATAGGTATTGAATAACTAATACTAAAGGTGGGAATGCCAATGGAAAATACAAAATAGGATAGATACTAGAATATTAGATGGAAAAATCTCATACCTCATCAATAGCCCTCCATGTAAAAACCATCAAGATAACCACCACTGCCACTACCCTCTCCTCTATAACCAATCCAAGACCTGTGTCTACTAGTGTGGAGGATGACCCCTCAAGAGGATTGCCGTCATCAAAAGTGATTGGCTCTAACACTAGTTCATTAAGATCCAAGTCAGATAATGCCAACTCAATGCTCTTCTCCAAACTCAAATTATTAAGAAATATATCTCACATATTTGCCTTTCCCTTTAACCACTCGTCCCTCTACCTATACATAAGACAATGTTTGGAGTGCACATACACCAATGTCTTTGCTCAAAGCTACTCTTATTCAAAGTGTGCAAATTCCCATATGTACTCCAATGCCTCTCGCAACAAGAGGATAAAGTAACCCAAGAGAAGAGCCTCATAGATAATTGTTGTAGAATAGGGCATGTTTCCCCATGAGTTTCCCACCGATCATAGGGATTCTCAACCCCCTATCTCTGAGCACATCATAATCTCCAAATCTCATGGAGTCAATGAACTCGATCATGGAGTCTCAACCCTCATTAACCTCTCGTAAGATGGATTGGTCCATGTCTACAAACCTTTCTCATATCCTTCTCAAAACATATGCTTCTAGCACCTTGATTTAACCTTTGGCCACTCTATGGAAACCACGAGACCTGTAGAACATATTCATGCAAGTTATACATCATGAAACATACATATGCTCAAACCACAACAACTTTCCCTATAACATAGGACTACCTACCATTAAACTATATAATGCTAGCAATCGCTAAGCTACAAAAGGATAGCTTAAACTAAGTGACATAAGGATAGAATCCACTAATCTATATAAGGTTAGTGGATGCTATGCTTCATAAGTATAGTGGATGCTAATTAGCATATAGATAGTGGCCGCTAAGACAATTTACAACTAAAAAGGTGGGCATTATCAACAATATATTTACTAATTATACAACTATCATTGTATTTTAGATAGATGTATTTAATATATCTATGATGGTATATTTTTTAACTTCCCAATGTTTATTTTTTTAACCTAGAGACACATGAATCATATTATACTAAGATTTGGGAAAGCCTTGAAAATACTTCAATATTATCAATGTAATAAAAATTGACAAAATTCCAAATGATGATTAAACTTGACCTTATTTATTTCAAATGATGGAAACAAATATAGGTTACAATTTTATTTTCATAAAATGAGTGTAATAAATGTATCATTATGAGATAAACCAATTTATTTATATTTATTAGTCATTTAATAGTATCAAGTAAACTCAATCAATCTCAGTAACTATTATTTTCTATGTTTCCAAAGTGCGAGGCATTTTTTTTGTGTTTCCTAACATTATTTAACTATGTAAATAATTGTGTGAATATTTTTCTAATGGAATACATTGAGCTACTAAATTTCTAGCTTATAGGCAATCCATAGAAAAGTGCCTCCTTTCTGTCATGAAAAAATATTCTGTGTTATCTCTCAGAAGTGCACCCTTGTTGAGAGATGACAACAGAGGTTCTAAGATTTCTTTATCTTTTCTCACTTCCATAAATACAATAGAAACACCTTAGGTCTGTGGGTATACATATTGTTGAGGTGAGTCTCCAGTATCAAGGTCGGTTCCTTATTGATATATCTTAAAATAACTTTTTGGGATTTTAAGGGTACAAAGATGACTGTAACTGAAATTGAAATGGGGTGATACAATAAATTGATTGAGGGCTTTGACTGAGTACATGCACAATAAAATTGAGAACAAATTGTAGATGAATGAACCAATGGTTTTTATCAAAATCTTAAGGAAAAACACTTATGTATTAAGGGATAAATCACAACATAGTAAGTTGAATATGCACACTAAGAATATGTAGAAAAAACCATATTTGTAGCAAGGTAAGATGATTAATCAGGGAATTAACATTCACAAGAATTAATGGAAAGATACACACCACTGCGAATAATTGGAAAGACAATAATTGGTAAAAATATGCTACAATACTCCTGTTTCCAAAATTCATCATTTGTGCCTTGCTAGTGCAAACAATATATAGCAAAAATACTTCACCCAACCACTCCTAAAAATAGGTTGTAGTCTGTACTCACCCATGCATGCTAATTTTACCACTTTATCATGAATAAATAAAAGAATAAAAATAGACATATTGATTACAATAAGGAATTAATAGCCTTAGTTACAAAAATACACTTAGTCAAAGTGTATTTGACTGCTCTATTTTTAATAAGATAAATAACTTGGGTGAATAATTTTAGCTAGCAATATCTCTTTCTTGGTCTGTAATTCTCCTCCAATGTGTATGTAACTCGGTAGTCTTGTTGTTGATTAAATAATCATACTTAATCAGTGATGTGGCACATGCATATTCACCTACTTGCAAGAGTATTTTGGATTTATATTTGTTCTCTCCTTTTGTGAAGGCATGAAAAATACATTATGTGAAAGAAAAATAATTCTCTTCATCTCCAACACTTAGAAAAATTAATCAACCTCTCTGTGGGGACCACCTGTAGGCATGTGCAAGAAAATAATACCTTTATTTTGTGAAAAATAAGGTAATTTGAACTTCAAAATAATATCCATGTGCTCTGATGTTGACATATGCATGCATTATCCTTCTTTTGGGAACCACTTCACCCATCTATAATGGGACCCTCTTTTGATTTTTTCATAGTGTGTAATCCCTGTTTGAAGCATGCTCCATTCGAATACATGGCATGGACTATGATCTTTGTTTGACCCTTATGAAAAATTCTTTTAAAGACCTAATTCTAATGTCTAAGCAATAGTTTGTTTAAAAGTTGTTCGACCCCTTGTTTTTTATCATTGCACACACAATAGTCTTATGGCTATTTTGGATAGTTGATGGTGCATTCGTTATTATTACACCTTATCTAAGGTCAATGCAATGATAATATTAAATTGGGGTTGGTCCCCTTTATGATGATAACTCACCCCGTTATTTTCTTTGTTGATGGCACTGACCATGGTAAGGTTAGGGTTTTGGTCTTTGTGTTCCACATAAGTACATCCCTAACTATGGTTGAGTTCTAGAAATCTTGTAGTTTTCATTTGGATTGGGTGATTTTCATATTCGACCGTCAATCTTTGTACCTCTTAATGTGTAGCATTGATCCTCTGGTAACTGTGGTAGAGTTAAATGGCCCTGAGTGTTTTTGGAAGTTTGTGTTGATGACCATCAATTTTTCTACCTGCCATATCTACACCATTGACCTTGTAAACCATGGTGACCTGATGGTTCAGTTGTGAGTTATTATTTTGGATCGTTGATTATGTACTTCCACATCTGGACGGTTGATTATTAACTATGGATGAGTTAGGTTGATTAAAAACTCATCAATCCTATCGTTTCGTTATTTTCATTTTCTCTCCCCATCCGTAAATCCCTGGAAATTTATCCCCATACCACAATTAATTTGATTCTTGAAGCTCATTTCTTTGCATTTTTAGCTTGTGAAAGGCTTTGCAAGTGTGGAAACTCATCCCCTCAGTCATTCTTCACTTCTTTTTTGAGAATTTTGAGAGGGTGGCCGCCATTATCAATCCATTCGAGCTATTGCTAATATAGATGAGATATTTGTGTCTTGAATGCCATTCTAGTTCAGTCTTCATATTTGGTTGCATGAGGATGAATATTTCACTTCCTTCACATTTTTCTTGTGTTTCATGGAAAACTCAAGTTCAAAACTCGTTCTGGGCATTGTTAATTTCCACTGCATTTGAAGATTTTTTGAGGGTTTTCAAAATCTTGATTACAAATGGTGAGTTCTTGATATTTTCTCTAGTCCTTAGAAAATTTTAATAGAAAGTTGAATGACTATTGAATGTAGAAAATAATTTCATTTCTCTGAATTTTTCGTCATTTAAAATGAACTTTCTAGTTGTCTTTTAATATTGAATTTCGAACTCTTTTTATTCCTTACTCTATATTATTTTCACTTCTAGAGTTCTAAAATTACATGGATATTTTCATTTTCTTGAGCTTTACGCAAATTTGGGTCTACAATGTCGAGTTTATTTCAAACTTGAAGTTCATCCTTATATTCTTGAGACTTTTGATATTTTGTGCCTTCATTATCTATTGCACTCTATTCATTTTGTCCCTTTAAGAAAAAAATGAGATCTAGATACTTAGCCCTTCGAGATCTTAATGGTCCCTTTAATATTGTTTTGAGCCTTGTAATTTTGAAACATGGGTATAGCTTGACTCTGTTATTTCCATGGTAGTTAGTAGCTTGAGACTTTAATGATAAGCTTATTTCAATTTGGTTTTGAGATCCATTTTCTTAGCTTCACCTTAAGTATTTTGTTCTTTGCAGGACGTGGCTATTATTCTGATATCTATGTAACAGTTGTGTAATTATTGAAGCTCCAATTTTATTTGATTTGAACACCAAGCTAATTTACTATTCTAGGTACAATGGAGAAGCTTGATCATTTTATTCTGAACCTGTACTGAACTTTTTTTATGTTCCTATTGATACCTGAATTTGGTTTGCATTTTTTATTCATTTCGAGCTCTGAAAACTTGTTAATGTAACTCTGGAATTTAGTTATGAATGTTTTCATTTTATACACTTTGTAGAATATTATTCATTCACTTTTTAAAACTAAACTCTATTTTCTATGAAATCTCCTTTCCAAACTTTAATTGAAGCATTATACTGAAAAATTGATCTTAAACTCTTTCTATAACTTGATGGTATTGTTAACTACATTTGCATATCTGAATTTATATTTGATGAATAATGAACTTGTATCTTGATATTTTTTTATTTAGTTTGGTGATTTTTTTATTTAGTGTGATGTGTCGTAGGCTCTCCATGTATTCTACTTGTTACTCTTTTGATTGAGAACTCTGTTGTTTTAGAGATGTGTAGGATTTGGATAGTTATTATAAATACCTTCATTCGAACACTGAAACCCTTGTCTTTTAATTTTTCTTGAAAGCTTAAGTTTTAAGCACAATGTTCATGCCTTTGATCCTTGCTAACCTGTAGTTGAACTTTGTTGTTTTAAAACATTGATATGCAACCTGATGCTTTATTCCTTGATCTATTTTGGAACACTTTGTTTTTATTTAATCCATTGTATCCTTGAGTTAGGCATAATTGAGCTTCTTTTGCAATCTTGTACTGATGAGTAGAGATGTACTGGATATGTTTGAAAGATTGAATTTATGGACATGTTATCTTGAATATCTTTAGATTTTGAATCAATTTGTACTTTATCATTTGTATTCTATTTGGTTATGATTCCTTACCTAAAGACCTTTAAGTACCTTCTTTTCAATGCAACTGTGTTACGAGGTCTGATGGTTTCCTTTTATATCATCTTAGGTAGTGAAAATCCCTTTCAGCTGGATATAAATAGTGATCTTCAGTGCAATCTATTTTAATCTCCTCCAGTTATCTATAATGAACTTGATAAGGATTTTTTCTTGTATAGTGTGAAAAATATTTACTTTCACCTTAAACTGGACCTTGACCTTAAGTGTAATTGATCATATATGCGATGAATGCATTTCTTTGATTTAACTTGAAGAATGTGGTACTTTCTAATTTGAATATTTCAAATTATGCAATGAATTCCTTTTGTATTAATCAATCTTTAACTTCTTGTAAAGCAGTTTTTTTCTTAAAATAGAACAATTGGTATTTCTTTCCTTCTTCTTACCTATAAATGTACATTTAGACAAACAAGTTAGAAAATAATAGGCTTTCTGGCCTCTCTTTGAGTTCCATGGTATTTTTTCTTTGCTTTATTTTATATCTATGATGATTATGGGAATCATATGTGCTTCTGCAAGATACTATTTTCTTAATTTTGTATCATCTTTGATGTACCTTATGCCTGTTAACTTCGAATGATTCATTTGCATGAAACTGATAGCACTAGAATACAAGTTAAACCTTGAGCTCAAAAACTGACAACCTTAACTTTTTGTTTTAGGTACGTTGATTGAATTGGATGATGTAGATGAATATTAAGATTATGTAACCAGATGAATACCAAGAGAAGACACAAAAGGAAATCATGAGTTTTTCTATATTCCTTTACCTTTAGATTTTTGTACATATATCTTTGCTTCAATAGTCATAAGTTACATCCCATGGCTTGTGTGGGAAACATTAAATTTCTTCATGAATAAATGTCATTAATTTCTATAACTGAGTTGTATACTTATTTCTGCATTTAACTTTTATGATATGTATTGATTGTATAATGAAATAAACAACTCAATCAAAGATTAATCATATTTAAACATAAAGAAATAATGAGATTTGATGTAACTCTAACTTAATAATGGAATCTTCTGCATGTAAAATGCAACTTTGTTTGTTGTTTTTGATTTTAACATCTCACCTAAACTTGGATTCCCGCCTTCATCAAGGTAATGCATTGTTCCTTGGGGGATTTTCTGTTTCCTTGCTAAAAATGAACATGGAATGGCAGGCTATGTGAGGTGTTACATTCTGTAATAGCACACATAGCTTCATATTGAAAGTTGTTAATTAATGACTGCAACTAAAAACACAATAAAATTGTATTACTTTTCCCCCAATTAGGTTCATTCATCAATGCCTTCCATCGAAATCAAAGTTTCTAGTTGTCCATTTTTGCTGGAGTGTAAAAAATGTCAACATATTGTTTCTGCTATAAAAAATATGTTCTCTGCTACATATATTTAAATATACTAGTCTAGAACCTTTTTCATATTTTTTATGTAAACTAGCACAATATTCCCCTTCTTTGATCTTATAAATTTATTGTTAATTTCACACTGCATTTTTCCTCAGCAAAAAATGAATTCAATACTTCATATCCAATCAATTATTTTAATGAAGCAATGTTGTTCTCTTGACCGCAGATATGTAAACCACAATCCAATATCAAAATGTTGTTGTACTAAATCTATGACTAAAGTATCAATAACATGAATATGTCTAAATCTATGACTAAAGTATCGATAGTATGAAAATGTAAAATCTACTTGTATGGGTGGTGATCTAAACTCAGTAATTCCTAGAACTCTAAATAACAATTATTCTACCCCCAAAATAAATAACTTCTTTCCATGTTGAATGAGATTAGAAAAGCCAAGGTCAATAACACAATTCTTTTTCTGTAAGGCATCTAATAGTTTAGAGTTTTTGATTTTATTGATCTATAATTTTTTGTCAAAATCTGAAAACCAACAAATAAATATCAATAAAATTGTAAGAATTATATAGTAATCACATCACATGGAAATTTTAATTTGTTAAAAAACCACAAAATTGTAATAAACACAATTTTATATATTAATTTATTTAACTATTGTCTAAAATAGACTACAATACATTAACACTTGTCTTACATCACTATGTCCCCTATCAAGGATAGTCCTTGTTAGTGCCCATTTTGATCTTGCACTTTTTTTCCCTAGTTTTCCTTTTGATCTACGTGTTCTGAAGCATTTTTTATATCCCAAATGGATGAAGTGAAGCTTTACCTCTATTTGTATGCCTTGAATTGTTGCAAAACTATTTGTCATGCCCCATTTTAAGGAAATCCCCAAGTTTTCCCTGTTTCTACCCTAAATTTTTCAAATCTGTGGGCTTTGCCATTTTTTCATATTTTCCCTGATCATGGAAGGTCAAAAATGATCAATTTATACTTGTATGCCTTTGAAAATCCATTCCCATGGTTAAAAAATTCTGGGAACCATGATTCACTTGGTTTTGTTTCAAAAAAATTTCATCCTTACCAAAAAAATTTGATTCTGTGCATAAGTGGCAAATTTCTATTTTTTTGACGATCTGATGGGAATCTTTTTCCCGTCAAATTATTCCTCAGCATTCGGTGGTTACATGTCCATCGTTGGTTGGTCGGGGGTCAGTGGGAAAATGTTTTAACTTAGTGCTTTTGGATTTTTAGGAAAAAGGTAAAATTTTGTTCCATAGCTCTGCGCGACCCTGATTGGTTATTTTGGTGCTTACTTGGCTTCTAATTGGATGAGGCGTGGTGGATTTGTTTTTTGAACTTGTTATTTTTGGAAATTTTAGCAGAAGTTTTTAACTCGCCCCATGGCCCTGCCATAATCTGATTAGCTAAAAACTCAAGTTGCAGAGAAAAATTTGTAATTTTTCCAGAAAAGTGTACATGTGTCTCATGTTGAAGCAATTGTGGAGTAGCGGGTATTTTTTGTGCTCTAAGGCATTTTGGAAAAAGGAGTTAAAGTGAGAAGAAATTACCTAAGGCCTGCAGTGAATCAGAAAGGAACACCTGACAGCTTCTGAATCAAAGATGGAATTACAGGTGGTCGGGTTACTTTAAAGTTTTTTGGCTTTGTTTTGTGAAAAATATTAAAGTTACAAAACAAACCACAACCTCGCAGTGAATTAGAAGTGGACACATGGCAGGTTTGAATAGTCAAAAGCAAAATGGCGGATTGGTGAAATACTTTGGATATTTTTGGCTTTATTTTATAAATTTGTAAAGTTTTAAAATGAAGCGCAACCCCACCAATATGTGAATGATGCACACGTGTCATGTTTTCATCGAAGGTAGAAAGGAAGGCTGGCAGAGAGTTTTGAAGTTTTTTCCTTGTTAGGTAAAAGAGATAAAGTGAAAAAATGAAGCATGGCTCCACACTGAATTAGAGAGAGACAAGTGTCAAGTGCACATCAAAAGTGGGACACATCACCTTGGCAAAGTCAAAAGGGGAATGTGGGCCATCAATGGGTTCTGAAACTCTTTTTTTTTTAACAATGGGAATAAATTATAAAAGAGAGTCAAGGTCCCACAGTGAATCACAGAAGAACACGTGACAAGGTCAAAGGTAGAAATGCGGGCCTACGAAGAAATTTTTGAAATGTTTCCTTTTTGGGAAAAATTGGTATAAAGTGAAGAAATGAGGTGTGGGTCCGCAGGGACCCAATTCAAGAGCTAAAGACAGAAAGGCGGAGCTCTTGGGAAGATTTGGAAAAGTTTCCTTTTTCCAAAAATGAAGTAAAATAGCATAATCGAGCCATGATTCCACTGGGACCCACATTGGGACATGTGTCAAGATTGCTTTCCAAGGGCGGAGGGGGGGAGAAAAATGTCAAATTTTTACATTTTTCCAAAAAGTTATAAAATGTCAAAAAGTTCTCCCATGCCTGTTTCCAATCACATTTTTCCATGTGGATGGCTTGAATTAGAGGTTAAAGGGCAAGATAAATGGTAGTTGTGCATTTCATCAATTTGGCCGCCATTGGAGCTCTAGGATGTTTGGAGATATGATTTTTGCATCATTCTTCATCAAATTTTTGGAAAATTCATGTCTTTTTGGTCTACAAAGATCAATGGAATCGATTTGGAGTTTCAATTTATAAATTTGAGGTACTTTTGAAGTGGATCATGAAATGCCAGATCCAGAAGTTACAGAGTAAAATTTCAAAAGGAAGAAGATGAAATGATGAAGGGAAAGGAGTCTGCATGTACCAAGGATGAAAAGCGTTCCCCCTATTGAAGTAATGATGTGAATCTTTGCAAGAATTCACCTTTTTGAGGCACCTCGCAACTTTTGAACATTTTTCTGCTAAATGTCCCTTTATACAAATTCATAACGGAATTTTGTAACAAACTTCATGCTTAGGATATTCTTTTCTTGGGAGAGAAGGCTTGGATGTAAACAAATGATATATAATGCATGTTTGAGATATGCACAAGGTCGGAAGTTCATTTTCATGAGAAAATTTTGAGAAAAGCTCATCTTCTGAGAAACCTGGTTAACTTCTTCTGTGTTATATTTTCATTCATGTTCAGTTTGTTACAAGTGTATAGCCATCAACAAGCTCTGAGATTGTTTAAATAAATCTCCCCTGCTGATGAATCTGATAAATTTTGAGTTAATTTGTGTTAAATCTCTGGCAATTTCTTGTTTATTTCATTTCAGAATGTCTACAAGTAGTTTTTCTTTTTCCTAGTGAAATATTGTATCAAAATCTCTTTGAATCACACACATCTTCATCCTTGTGACAGTTTAGTGGCATTTGCAATTTCATTTTTCAGAAGAGCTTCCATATGGAAATGAAACAAACAATTTCAAATCACTTTTCTTTCATTTGTTCAGAGATATTTTTTGTAAGCCTTTGGGTGTATCTTAGGCGTGATTGATCTTATATTTTGATGTTTTATCGGGTCTTTTAACTCAATCCTTTTTGTTAAAGTCTCAAAGATTGTTTGAAAATGTGCAAATTTGGGCCTCCATTGATGCACACCTTCTGGTTGAAGGAATGTTTTAACTATTTTGAATTTTTTTGTTACTTAGTTTTCCATCATTGTGAAGTTTCTAAAAGATCTGGCAAAGTCCAATTTGTCTCGTTGATCTCCCAAAAAAAATCATTCAAAAAACTAATAATCCAACCATAAACTACACTTGTTTTTCCTTGTATATCCACAAAAGAACAAAATCCACTTGGTAAAATATACTGAACAAATTAGGATTCCAAATGTCTTTAGTAACTGTAAGATGGAAAAGTGACATGCAAGCATGGGAATCTACAAGTACCTCTTCCTCATACCCAACCTCCTGAGGTCGTGCTGAGATGGCTGGTGAGTGTGGAATATATATGGATACAGAAAAACTAGTTGGGCAATCTTATATCTTCAACACGCAATAGCAGGATCTATGAATCTAAGGCAAAGAAGGCTCTCCTAACCTGAATTGGTGTAATGGATCATTAGGAGATAATAGTTGCTCGAAGGCTCCAATCAATATCAACCTCCATCGAGAACCTGTTTGTTGGCTGTTGGATACGTGGGAAGTGACTTGTGGGAGTTTTTTATATATCTCTAGACAAGGTCATGAAAAATGGTGATAAGAGGTTTAGTGGATTTGTAGTAAACTATGGGTGGTTTTCTGGTCTAGCCCAGAAAATGTTGGATTGATTGGCTTCTATATTTAATATGGATAACTGCGTTATGATATCTGGTCGGAGTGGTGAGGATCTAAATACCAACGTTCGTAAACCGGTATCGATACTTAATTGATTTGCAGGCCCATTGGGTTGTAGGACCTAGGGATCACAACCATGAGTTTTTGGTTGTTGTGGACTTGTTATGGTCATGTGAGGAATCAATCTCTTCTCCCGACTATCCAGTAATCATATGCTTTTTCAGCCTCTATGTTTAGAAATAGAAGTTGTGTAATTTTCTTAGAATACCTTACAGGTGTTCTAACAACTTGAATGCGTAAGCTAGTATCTATGTCAATCAGATGATCTCTTGAATTTGGCTGTAGGTCTAATGGATCACAACTGATTGTTTTCTCTCTTTTGGGTTCTTGTATGGTCTTATGGATACCCTATCAAGGCAGTCTATAATTGGGATGATCTCACCAGAATGTGTATGCCTTGTCATCCTTGATGTTTAATCCTCTCAACTGTGTGCTAATTTCTTCTAGGTCTATTATTGTTTGAAAGACCTGAATCCTGAGATTTTGATCTATATTAGCTAGTGATGAGGAAAGATTTGGTTGAGGCACTATTGGTTCAAACACGTAAGCCCTAGGATCTCTAGGTCCCGTGATTTTCATACAAAGATGATTCAACTTTAACTGAAATGAAATAAACTGATTATAAAAGATATATCTACAACACACACATATTCCTCTATTCTTGTATTTTCGATGATGTATTTAGAAGAATTAAAAGAACAACTATTCTAATATGTTCAGAAAATGGACAACTAATCTATTAATAGAATTAAAACAAACAAAATATCCTGGTATGGCTATTTGCCTGTGCAGTTGTAAATTTATCCTAAATAGATAAATAACTAACTAATTTAATTGAGAGACTTTCGATCCTACCTCAGAAGTGAGGAATGAATCACAGTTTCTTAGAAACTATCAATCCGCATAGCTTCCCTGGAGATATCGAAATCTAGATTTAATTGAAATGAAATGATTTACTACTCTATTTGATACGTTGTAACTAGAACTTTGATAGCTCAAACCTGGTATTTACATAATAGTGGAAAATCAAGTTGTATGTGAATTTGTCCCCTAAGTGTGATCTCCTCATTCCTTCATGTTCTCATGAATCAATAAAAGTGTGTATATGGCAGCATCAATAGAAGAAGGTATTCAAACAATGGGAGCTTTGGATATAGACCGAACACAATGCGAGTAGGAGAGGGATAACGCAAGTGAATAAAGCTTGACTATGAAATTCCTAGCAAGATTTATTGCGGGAATACAACACAAATACGCCGAGAGATTTTGAAACTATCCTTTGTGATGAACAAAACCTACAACTCTAATGGATTCCAATCTAAAAATGAAACTATTTTACTCTAAAATCACTTGCATGGAACAACAGTGAAGCAAGATTGAAACAAGAAGATCGAATGACCTCTAAACAACAAAAAAAACTTACAACGGAAGAAAAACATGAAACTATGGGAATTCTAATTAAGAAATTCAAAAGATTGAATAATAGAATTGAGAAGGTGAGGGGACATTTGTTTGAAAACAAGCTGGCTATTTATAACAAATGCATTTACCAGAGGGTAACTCTCAATTGAACTCTTTTACTGGAAACAAAGGGAAAACACTATTACCAGGGAACCAAAAATATTAATGTAAGCCAAAGTGGTTGAAGAAAGTGGGGGAAACTGAATATTTACGTTTGACGTGATCATTGGAAGAATCTGGAAAATGTGAACAAAACCGCCGCCCTGTCCTGGGCGGCAGTCACGGGACCGCCGCCTAGGCAGGATGACGGTCTCGTCACTGAAGACCTAAAAGTAAAGAAAAATGGGGAGAAATGGGAAAAAAAAGCATGCAGAGGCTGAGTAGGGCATGCAGGATACAAACGTATACTTGGTGAGTTTTTCTGGATCCCGAGCACCTTGCAAGGAGACCTGTATCATCATTGGGAGATGTGTAACATCATTTTGGTGGTGCAGTACCCTACAATTTCGGGTACGTACATATTGCCCCCTCGGAGAATCATCTTAGCCATGAAGAGGCATAAAGTGGTGGATCTTAGTATGGCGGTCATGAAATGGGGAGTTAGGATTTTATACCTGACACGCCAGTGTGTTGGAAAGTCACCATCCAAAATCCCGCTATCTGCAAAAATGAAAAAGGGGACTCAAGTGCAGCTAGATAAAACAATTTGAGAAATAAGGATAAATTGATATGCAAAAAGGACTTACCATCTACACGGGGTTTATAACTTACCTCCGTCGACGCTCCGACCCTATGAAAGACATTCAAAATCAATTTTAAAAGGCTATATATATATATATAAAATGAACTCAATTCACTATTCATTTACGCGGGTTGATTTGATAGTTTTTTAGCTCTGGGACCCACAGTGATGGTTTTTGATGAGAGTATAGTCAAAACATTCATGGTGAGATGGCGATCATGCCTCCGAGAGTGGAACATCGACCCGTAAAGTCTCAGGTTAGTTCTTCTCAATTTATTGTTTTTGAACCTAAAATGTGGAAATGATGAAATCTTTGTCTTGGGGGGGGGGTGTATTTTTGAAAATATTAGTTTTAAATGAGTATCTAGGGGGGCGCTCATAGGGTCGGTCTTTATTTTGGTTAAAATGGTGAATTTTCTTATTTTTGGGCATTTTTTAGGGCTTCCGAGCCGTTTAGGAGTTCGGGACAGGACCGTTGCCCTGCACAGGGCGGTGGTTATGGGATTGCAGCCTTAGAAGGAAGCAGTTACGGAACCGCCACTTTGCACAGGGCAGCGGTTCATGATAGAAAGCAAAAACAATGCTTTCTTTTATTTATTTTTATATTTTTAGCATTTTTACATGTTTTTTATAGTCTTTTCAATCACATTTTTATAATAACTTATTCCTTTTCTGTGTTTTTTTGTGTATGCAAAAGGATGAGTATATTAGATGAATCTTAGAGAGGGAGTGTGATTAGCTCCCAACAGTGTTAGAGGAAATCACTCAGGCAGAGCAAGATACTCTTCAGAGGGATGGCATTTGGAGGATTACACAAGTCCCTTACGTTACACCTACTAGTTACATACTATGTGACTTATTTTCATACTGGGATGTGGATCGGAATACTTTCCAATTACCAAGAGTTAGGGGTGAGTGGAAAATCACCTTGGAGAATTTTTACCGTATATTGGGGGTTCCGATCCTTGGGCGGCGGCTATCTCTTAAGACAACAGTATCGAGATCTCAGGTGGTTCAATGGGCCACCTATATGGGGGATGCAATTTTTTCGATGGGGTCAAAAAAGGGGGTGAGGATCTGCTCCATTATTGAGACAAACATTCCTATGCTCCGCAAGGCCATCATGGGCATCCTTGCTTCGAGATTGATTGGGGATAAGGGAGAAGACACTCTCTTATATTGCTAGGCCCCCATTATTACACACATTGAGGGCCATGGATGTGTCTATGCTTGGGAAGAAGACATCCTCAGGACCACCTACCATGATTTATACAGGGTGGTATGACTACAGGCGCAATCACTGAGCCACCCTACTCTTGTCATGAGTTGGGTGTATGAGCATATCACTCCGTCTAAGAGAGGTGTAGAGGTAGAGGATCCTGAGGCCATCAAGAAAGTGAGGTGGACAGGGATGACTATTCTTAGAGCACCACACTAGCCACTAGCCTTTTTGACTACTGTAGATATGGAGACCACCCCTTATCAGGCCATGGCAGGGTTATGGGGAGAGGAGACTGTTACATTGATTACTTTTCAGACTATTAGTCAGCTGGTAGATAGGGCGGGGAAGTTGGAGATCCACCCCTTTGATAAAGTACCACAGTAGTTTGGCCTCCCCTATATTGACATGTTTCCTCCGATGTGGCCAATGTATAGATCTATTCATGACACTCGGGGAGGTCCTAGAGGCTGGGGTTGGACCATTCTTACCCCTGGTGTTCCTATTGCGGCTAGGAGGGTGGTACATGTTTGAGGGAGAGCCAGTGCTCCTTATGCACCTTTACTTTGAATTGCCGCTGGTCCCACCCATAGTAGTGACGAGCCCATTGACGTGGAATCCGAGTCTGAGGAGTTTACTGGGGGAGAGACAGAAGAGGTGATAGAGGAGATAGAGATCGGTGGGATGGGTGGGGAGGATGATAGTGATCCCGAATGGCATGATACTTAGGAGATCCTATGGGCCGAGAGGGTGGAGCGGAGCGTAGAGAGGGTGACTATGGTCTCAGAGGATTTTCTATCTTCAGCACTTTGGGGGAGATGATGAGTCTGTTGTAGGCCGTCATATTTCCCTAGATGTGGGAGAGGGACACTATTCAGTGGCAACATTAGTGGCAGGCGTAGATCCTATAGATCCTTCTTGGAGGCCCAGAGATCCGAGTGAGTTGTCACTCTTCCCTTGACTTTTTTTAAGTTAGAATTGTCTTAGTCGTTATTTAT
Organism: Taxus chinensis; assembly: GCA_019776745.2. Lineage (NCBI taxonomy): Eukaryota > Viridiplantae > Streptophyta > Pinopsida > Cupressales > Taxaceae > Taxus > Taxus chinensis. The sequence goes on from CM034154.1 coordinate 153,519,230, forward strand.
TTTCATTTTGTTTATGCTTGGTTTTATTTTTGATCATTTTCTAACTTATTTTCTCCTTTATTTACAGAGACTGCTGATGAGTGGCGAGACTTGATTCGCTGAGTATGCACTACTACCTTGTTGCTCCCCTCGAAGAAGACCCGTGCTGAGCTTTCTGTGGATGTGGGGGAGCTTTCAGCAGCTGGCGGGCATATTGATGTTTTCACCTCTGTCTGGCATGCGGCGAATATCATGAATTCTCTCCATGCTGAGGTAGCTGGATATAGGATGGTTGAGCACTTGATGAGGAGGACTCATTCTCATAGTGGGACAGCAGCTACTAGCCATGACCACGAGCCCTCATTGCATTCGGAGTGCCGGTGTAGCCGGAGTCCTAGACGTGGTCGTGCACCCTCTAAAGGATCCCATAGGGATTGAGAGAGCCATTTTGTAGTGTTTTGTCAGATATTCATATGAGTGTTTTTGTACTTTTGGGGATAATTGAGCATTTTGACCATGCCTAGTGCATGATGGCATTGTATATAAAACTTGATTATATATATATATATATATATATATATATATATATATCTTTTGGATCTAGACTTTTGGTGTCTAAAATTTTGTTGACTTGTTTCCAAATGTATACTAGATGTTTTTAGAGTGTTTTTTTTCATGATTTTTAGAATGTATGTGATGGATAACAAATGATACTAAACAGAATGTTTTACTTTGTATGTTTTTGTAATGGCGACATGTGATGATTAACACATTGTAGTATTGAAATTTCGACCTCTTTGGGAAATATATGTGATTTCTTCTTATGTTGGCAAAATGTGATGAATGTATAGTGATAAAGAGATGAATTTTCCCTATTCCTAGCTCCATGCAACCAGTAAGATGTGAGGGCTCTACACCAAGAGTTAGGAAGGGCACAAATTGTATGAGTTTGACTGAATGGAACAATGAGAGATAGACCAACTAGTAACAAAAACCAAACTTAGACCTACCCACTTACCCTATTCAAAACTACCACCAAGCTTAGAAGGCCACTTACTTTCCAGTTTATCTAGACTTAGATTTATAAATGGCAACCTGGTTGACAAAATCTGGTTTTGAGGATTTGATCTCTTTTGGAGTTTAGAGATTTGTTTTCTCTTTCATTGAATTTGATTTGTATTTTTAGAATACCAAGATTTGTTAAATTGTGTGAATGGACCCCCACACCTTGCCTCATGCCACTAGTAAGAGGCATGGGTTTGTCACCAAAGGCAAGATATAAGCGAGTAATGGCACTTCTTTCCCTTCCTAACCTCGCACCACTAGTAAGAGGCACAGGATTATCGCCAAAGGTTGGTGGGGAAAAGAAGTGTGTAAAATAAAATATTTTGTTTTGCTTAGCAGTTTGATTCTATTTGATTTTTGACACTTCTGATCTGTGGATTTGGGATATCCTTTCTTTCAAAGAGACTTAAGAGGGATATATGTGACACCAAGAAGCTTCTAGAATAGACCATAGGTAAGGAAAACTTCACCTAGTAGAAAGAAAGAGAAAAACCAAGTATGCAAGCCTTGCTATGGTTTTTCGTCAATACTTGTCTGTGAAACTTGATGAGAAGATTTGAAAACACTTGATGATGTTTGAAGAGATGTGTTTTGAATGCTTTTGCCAATATTTTCAAAAAAATTTCATAGATTGCTTAAGAGTAAGTTCCTTGACTACAATTTTTACGAAATGAGTGGACAAAATGAAACAATTAAATGACTAATGCAATGTAGATAACTATAATGTAAAAGTGGTGATTGTGATGTCTCAAGCGTAAAACCGTTTAAGATGCAGGGAATTAACAGTTTCATTAAATTCCTCACCTTGTAGTGTGCACAAAAGATACACACCATTTCTGTAGTCCTTCATGACTTGGTATGGGCCCAACCACTTGGGTCGGAACTTCCTTCCTTCGCTAGTTTTCTTATCGATTTGGCTATATAGCCTTAGAACTAGATCTCCCTCATATATTTCTCGCTCATAGAGTTTTTTTTATACTGCCAGCACATCCGGTTAGTATAGGATCTATTCCATTGTTTAATTTTTAGCTTGGCCTCATCAAGGATTTCCAGTTGAGAGAGGCATGCCTCCCTATAAGCTTCTTCATCAAGAATCCCTTGTAATGAGATGCGGAGACTGGGTATTTCAACCTCAAGTGAGAGAAATGCTTCTGCCCTGAATACCAACAAGAAAGGGGTTGCTCCTGTTGGTGTTCTTATTGAGGTTCAGTGGGCCCATAAGGCCGGATATAATTTTAACTGCTAATCTTACTTGTTTTCCTTGACTGTCTTGAGAAAAATAGCCTCTAATGTTTTGTTTGTTGCTTCAGCTTTCCCATTGGCTTGAGGGTAGTAAAGAGGCCGTGTGGTTGTTTATTTTGAATTTTTTGCATAACTCATGGACCTCATCGTTTTTAAAGGACATTCCATTATTTGAGATAATGACTTGTGGGACACCATACCTACAAATGATTTGGTTTAGAATGAATTTGGCAATTACCGAACTTGGTACTGTGGTGAGGGGCATGGCCTCCACCCATTTGTCAAAATATTCCATGGCTGTAATTATAAAATTGTGGCCATTGGTTGATGAGGGAGAGAATATCCCTATCAAGTCCAGACCCCACGTGGAGAAGGGCCAGGGGGTCACTATTGGTTGCAGGGATTGTGCTGGCATGTGAATCGCGTGAGAGAATTATTGGCATTTATGGCACTTACGTATAAACTCTACTGCCTCATGTTCGAGAGTGGGCCAAAAATAGCCCATCTGATGTATTTTGTGAGAAATGGCATGACCGCTGAAGTGGCCTCCACATATCTGACTGTGGGATTAATGAAGAATCTTCTTGGATTATTTTATGTCGACACATCTTAGAAGCATGTCGTTTAAGGCTTTACGATATAGTACTTGTTCTAAAACAACATATCTAGTGGTGATAATGTGTAACCGCCTTCTTTGTTGTGACGTGGCACTTTTCAGGTATGTGTGGTCCATGATAAAATTGATGATATCAGTGTACCAAGGACATGTAGAGATGGGGGGCCTGATTTCGAAAAAGTATATACACTCATTAGAAAATTTCAGATTTACTAGATCACCTCCATCTAGTGGATTGTCAGCTAACCAATCTGCACTAATTTTCCCCTTAATGGATTTTTGGTTCACAAATGTCAACTCAAATTTTCCCATTAAGGTTATGAAATGTGCAGCCTTTTTAGATAAAGACCCTTGCATGAGAAATGTTTGTAAATGATTTTTCTTTACAATGACCCTTTTTTCTTGGTTTAACATGTAGTGTCTTAAACGTTTTGTTGCAAAGAATATGGCAAGGAATTATCTCTCTACCTATGTGTAGCATGTTTCATAATCGAGAAATGTTCAGCTAATGCAATAGACCACACATTCCCATTTATCATTGTCTTCTTGAGATAGCATGTAGGCTATCAAGCCATCAATGGCCCATGAGTATAGGATCAAGGGGTGGTATGGTTTGGGAGCCATTAGCGTGGGTCAAAAAAATAAGAAGCATTTAACTACTTCAAAGGCCTCATTACATTCTTCAGTCTAATCAATGCTATAATCTTTCTTTAATAGATTGTTGATTGGATGAATGGAAAAACTTAAATCTGGGATGAACCTTAAGATCGCACCGAGTTTCCCAAGAAATGACCTAATTCCAGACTTGTCCGATGGTGAGATCATTTCAAGAACAACCCATATTTTGGCTGAATCGACATCAATCCCTCGTGAATATATGATGTAGCCCAGAATTTTTCCTCCTATCACACCAAACACACACTTCTCTAGGTTTAATGTGATGCCATATTTGATTAATCGTGAGAGGATGATATGGAGCACTTCTGGATGATCACAGTGCTTCTTGGCCTTGGTCAACAAGTCATCCACATAGGATTCCACAATTTTATGGGTAATATCGTGGAATATATATGTCATTTCCCGCTAATACGTAGCACCAGTGTTCTTAAGACCAAATGGCATGACAACGTAGCAATAAGTTTCCCAGGGAGTTATGAATGTCATTTTGGCTTGATCCTGTTAAGATATTTTAATCTGATTATACCTTGAGAACCCATCCATGAGGGACGACAGTTCAAATCCAGCTGTTGCATCAACGATAATGTCAATGGATGACAATGGGAAGTCATCTTTGGGACAAGATTTGTTAATATCCTGAAAATATATGCAAATGTGTATCTTCCCATTCTTTTTTAGAAAAAGGATATATTAGATACCCATTACGAATAGTCAACAAGTTTGATGAATCCCACTTGGAGAAGTTTTATTACCTCCTCTTTTACCATGAGAGCCACTTTTGGCTTCATTGGTATTGACTTCTATTTGATTGGTTTTGCATTTGGTTTAGTGACAAGGTTATGTATCATGATGTGTGGTGCAATGCCCATCATTTATTTATAGTTAAATATGAAATCCTTTTGATTTTATTTGAGAATTTGGGTGTGTATTTCTATTTCCCCTGGAGTTAACGAGGATCCCAACTTCAAATTTTTTTGTTCTTCCTCCATTCCGATGTTTATGTCAATGGTTTCTTCTATTAAAGAAGTGTTACCTTCTTCAAATTCACGTGGGGCTGGAGGTAGTTCAAAGATTTCTCTATCTTCTATATCATAGATATTGAGATCCTCTTGTGGAGGAGACTCTACCATGGGATTTCAAAAGTAGGAAGAGGAATGTGATATTAGGGAAAGATCTACTATGCGGTGAGCTAGGTGTAGCTCTGCATAGGCGTTTAGATATTCGAGAGTGACCCTTTCATCGTCAAAGTGATCCATGATAGAAACAACATCCTCAGCATCTCCATGAGTCAGGAGTGAGTTTGGAATTTTACGCACTAATGTTCGGTACAAAGTGATACCATGAAATTTGTATCTTCTAGCTTGCTGTTTGGAGTGAAATGGGAAGTTGAGGTTGTTATTGAGTCTGCGAGAAGGTTCTTCTCTTCTGGGATTTCCTCAATTGATATGAAGTTAAATCCCTTGCTTAGATCTAACACCGCTATTTTGTATAGATGTAAATGTTCAGCTTTGGTTTCATATACCTCAGAGACTTAGTTTGCAACTAGTTGCGAGTCTCCTAGTACTCTAATGTTATCGACACCCATTCTTTTAGCTAGGATGAGGCCAAGGAGGAGAGGTTCCTACTCAGCCCCGTTGTTTGTACATTCAAATTTTAATTTAGAGGTGAAAAGAAGGATCTTTCCCTGAGATGAAGTAAAGATCACTCCTGCCCCCGCTCCAAAGCACCATCTAGCTCCATCGAAGTGGAGAGTCCAATACTTGCTTGGAAATATGGATGTTGGGATATCTGTAGTATCTATTTCTTTTTCTTTGGTTACTTCTACCATAAAAAATTCATGTGATGGAAGAGAAGAAATTTCTAGGGTTCGTCCCATACCCATAGAATCAAATGGTAGGAGAATAGGTAAGTCTTTCTCTAGCAACTTGACAATTTTTGCGGTAGTCCCTAGTGACACTGTTTCTATGATGTTGGTCTCATTTTTTAGTACTAGAATGTCTTTGGCTAGATTTGTAATTTCCAACTCTGTGGTGGGTATCAACTTCTCTTTTGGTTTTGAACTAATTGGTTTGATAATTTGATTTGTTGGTTGCTCAAACTCGGAGTGAATGCCTGGCCTTTTCTTCAAATCGGCTAGGTGTATATTGAAGGGTTTTGTGTCACCTTGTGCCAAAAATATTTTCCCTAAGTGTAGAAATATTATTTATTGGAATAGCGTGGAAGGGATTGCCTTCAGGCAGTGTATCGATGTCCAACCAAGGATCATATTATAGTTGGTTTCCCGATCTATAATATAAAATTCAGTGAGGACTGTCTTGGGTCCTAAATTGACTGGTAAAACTATGGTTCCAATCAAAGTGGATTTGAGGCTATCATAACGTCTTAGCATATTCCATGTTGTGGAATAGTTTGTCTCTCCGTATCTGAACTTTTGAAGAAAAGCAAAGGGGACTATGTTAATTTTTCCCCCATAGTCAATCATTGCACGTTTAACATAATTATTGTAAACCCATACTTGTAAATGTAGATTTGGGTCACCTCTTCGCACAACTTCGGTGTCTGTTGGCATTTTTCTTATATGAAATATAAACTCGGTATCCCTATCTGGCTGCCCTGGAGGATAAACATCAAAGTCTACATGGTTTACTTGCACTTCCGGGGGAGGAGTGATGTTGATTAAATGACCAAGGCCTAATGCTTCTAAGAGGGCAGCTTTGTGGGTAGGGGAGTTCTTTAAAAAATCCAAAAAGGAGATGTGAGAGAAGGTTTTAGTTAATTCATTAATTAAATCATAGGCACCTATGCGTTTTACCAACGTTTGTTGATTGTTGTTTAGTTCCAATCAATAACTTGGAGTGGGTTGAGAAGCATAATCCAGTGTTCTTGTTATGGTTTCTATGGGTAGCTTGGTGTCTAATTCCACTAGACCAACTATCTTGGTTTGAGGTTGAGTTCCTAGTTGGGGTGCAACTAGTGGATTTAATGAAGTTGAAGCTTTATGATCATTGTTTCCTATTATAACACCCTTATTTGTTCCACTAGGATCTAACCTATTGTTGTTAGAATGGTTTAGGAGTGGATCATTAAAGATCTTAAGGGGTGCATTTTGAGGAAAAACTGCCCCTGTATAAGTATTCGACATGGGTATTATAGAATTTTCCAAAAAAATATCTATAAAGATTTGTTTTTGATCTTCTGGCAAGTGCTGCATGAATTTATTGTATTCACGACAAGTCCTGGTATCATGGCCTTGAATCTTGTGGAATCTGCAATACAAATTGGGATTATAATTTCAAGGTTATTGATTTGAAATTTGTTGTGGCCCAAAATTTTGATAAGGTTGCTGGTTGCTAGAGTTAAAATTTTGAGGCTGTTGCCTTTGGTTTTGACTTTGATATCCTGTTGGGTTTTGATTTTGACCTTGTGTTTGGATTTGTTGTTGTTGTTGTTGTTGTCATCGTGGTGGATGATTAAAATCCACCACATTGATTGTTGGAGTAAAATTGTTATTTTGCTGATTATTAATAGGTGGAAAAATGTTTAAAACGTTTTCCCTTTTAACTTGGTTAGTTACTCCATCTGTTGTAACTTCGCAGTTTTTGTTAAGGATCTTAGGTCCTTGATTAGCGTTCCCAATATTAGGATTGGCCGTAGTGTTTTGATTTGGAGTGGTTAATTTCCCATTTGTTCCATACATCTTACGACCACTATCTATCACTGCTTGGTCAATTTGGAGAGCACTCTCAAGTACTTCATCATAAGTTTTTAGTGGGAACTTCTGGACTTCTTCCTTTATCTCTCTATTGAGAGAATGAAGGAATAAATCACATAGTTCCATTTTATCCATGTTTGGAGCAGTTGCTGATGAGTATAGAACCATATGCCATATTTGGATAAAATGAGCAGCGGATTCATTATGTTCTTGTTTAATATGCAAGAATTCCCTAATTCCTATTCTTAATAATTTGTTCATGTCAAAAGCTTTGATGAACTCTGACACGAGTTGTTTAAATGAGTGTATCGAGGCTTCAGGTATTCTGTAATACCAATCAAGGGCAATACCCTCTAAGGTATTAGGGAATATCTTAGCAACAACCCCGTCCCAAGGGAGTAATTCCCATATGGATGTGGCATAGGCCTTAATATGTGCATTTAGATCCCCTTCCCCTTTATATTTGGGTAAATTGGGAAGAGGTCTTGGAAGCATAACACTTCGTATTGTGAAGTCCAGGGGTTCTTTTAAATATTCTGAATAAGTCCCTACTATGTAGGCCTCGACCATCAATGGGGCTTGCTGAGGGGGTGGGGGTGGCATGGCTGGTTGATATGGCATAACATATGTATTTGTAGGGGGATAAGGGAATACCTGTGGTTGAACCAACATCCCGAGAGAAGAGAACATGTCTCCTTGTGGTGACTTTGAATACATCATTAAGTAAGGAGGAGCATTGTTCTGGTATGGGTTGCTTGGTGCTAAGCCAGGAGGTGTCATGTTTTCAACTGGAGAGACATTTGAAAATGCGGTCCTAGTTGGTATTTGTTGTGGGTAATTATAAGGATTTTGAGGAGGCATGCCTAACGTGCATATTCCTATAAGGAGGTCAACCTGACTGGGATGATGCGGAGGGTTGGGATTCCTACTTGCCCAGAATATGAATTTTGGTTTGCTTGAGCAACTTCCAGCCCTCTAACCTTTTCAACTAAGGCTGAAATGAGCTCTATTGGTGAAGACACAGTGTTTTACCTTAATGGCATTTGTTGTATACCTTGAGGTTGTAAAGGGGTGTGATACCCTACTATGAATTGATCATTACCCTGCCAAGCTTCACTGAGGGTATTTCCCATAGGTGGAGGAATGGGGGTATTTTCTTGGAATAGGATATCAGATTGTGTTTATAAACTCCCTATAGGTGGATACATGTTTTGGAAGCATTTTTTTTCTTTTAGCATAGCATGCTAAGTACTCCTCATCCAAAAATGGGAGTGGATCTAACTGTGTACTGATCTGTGGTGTCTAAAATACCTGAGGAGATGAAATGGATTCCCCAGTAAATATCATATTATTAGAGCTTGAGGTCTCTGGCTGCTGTGTTTATGTAATTTGATCTAACTCCTCAATTCAGAATGAAGAACTAGAACTAGTTCTGTGAAGGGGAGTTTGAGATGATAAGTAATTACTTGAATAGTTATCAGCCCATGCAGAAAGCGAGGGTAATGGTTGTCTATTTGTTTAACTATAGTTTGCTTCGAGACCTGAGAGAGGTCTGCCATATGTGTCATATCCCGACATATTCGGGTGTTATATGAATAACCGCAGAGTAATGGGAAAGAGCGAAGGTGGATGAAAGGAATGAAAATAAAAGAGGAAGGATTATTTGTTTCATGTTAGGTTCACCAATTTTGTACAATGGAAAAGTGACATGCGAGCATGGGAATCTCCAAGTACCTCTTCCTCATACCCGACCCCCCAAGATAGTGTGGAGATGGATAGTGAGTGCGGAATATATATGGATATAGACAAACTAGTTGGGCAATCTTATATCTTCAACACACAATAGCAGGATCTATGAATTTAAGGCAAAGAAGGCTCTCCTAACCTGAATTGGTGTAATGGATCATTTGGAGATAATAGTTGCTTGAAGGCTGCAATTAATATCGATCTCTGCCAAGATCCTGTTTGTTGGTTGTTGGATATGTGGGAAGTGACCTGTGGGAGTTTCGTAATAATCTCTAGACAAGGTCATGAAAAATGGTGATAGGAGGTTTAGTGGATTTATAGTAAACTATGGGTGGTTTTCTAGTCTAGCCTAGAAAACATTGGATTGATTAGCTTCTATATTTAATACGGAGAATTACGTTATGATATTTTGTGGGAGTGGTGAGGATCTAAATACCAGCGTTCGTAAACCGGTATTGATACTTAACTGATTTGCAGGCCCCTTGGGTTGTGGGACCTAGGGATCACAACCATGAGTTCATGGTTGTTGTGGACCTGTTATGGTCATGTGAGGAATCAATCTGTTCTCCCAACTATCCAGTAATCATATGCCTTTTCAACCTCTATGTTTAGAACTAGAAGTTGTGTAATTTTCTCCGAATACCTTACATGTGTTCTAGTAACTCGAATGCGTAAGCTAGTATCTATGTCAATTAGAAGATCTCCTGCATCTGGCTGCGGGACTAATGGATCGCAACTAAATGTTTTCTCTCTTTCGGGTTCTTGTATGGTCATATGGATATCCTATCAAGGTAGTCTATAATTGGGATGATTTGACAAGAATGTGTATGCCTTGTCATCTTCGAAGTTTAATCCTCTCAACTATGTGCTAATTTCTTGTAGGTATATTGTTGTTCGAAACACATGAATCGTTAGATTTTGATCTGTATTAGCTAGTGCTATGGAAATATTTGGTTGAGGTACTATTGGTTCAAACACGTATTCCCTGGGCTCTCTATGTCCCGTGATTGTCATACAAAGATGATTCAACTTTAACTGAAATGAAATAAACTGATTATAAAATATATATCTAAAACACACACATATTCCTCTATTTTTGTATTTTTGATTATGTATTTAGAAGAATTAAAATAACAGTCATTCTAATATATTTAGAAAATGGACAACTAATCTAGTAACAGAATTAAAATAAACAAAATAGCCGGGTATGGCTATTTTCCTATGCATTTGTAAATTTATCCTAAATAGCTGAATAATTGACTAATTTAACTGAGAGAATTTTGATCCTACCTCAGAAGTGAGGAATGAATCATAGTTTCTCAGAAACTATCAATCCCCACAGCTTCCCTGGCAATATCGAAAGCTAGATTTAATTGAAATGAAATGATTTACTACTCTATTTGATACGTTGTAACTAGAACTTTGATATCTCAAACCTGGTATTTACATAATAGTGGAAAATCCAGTTGTATGTGACTTTGTCCCCTCAGTGTGATCTCCTCATTCCTTCATGTTCTTGTGAATCAATAAAAGTGTGTATATGGTAGCATCAATAGAAGAAGGTATTCGAAAAATGGCAGCTTTGGATATAGACCGAACACAATGCGAGTAGGAGAGGGATAGCGCAAGTGAAGAAAGCTTGACTATGAAATTCCTAGCGAAATTTATTGTGGGAATACAACACAAATACGCCGAGAGCTTTTGAAACTATCCTTTGTGACGAACAGAACCTGTAACTCTAATGGATTCCAATGTACAAATGAAACTATTTTCCTCTAAAATCACTTGCATGGAACAACAGTGAAACAAGATTGAAACAAGAAGATCGAATGACCTCTAAATAGCAAAAAAAACTAACAACAGAAGAAAAACATGAAACGATGGGAATTCTAATTGAGAAATTCAAAATACTGAATAATAGAATTAAGAAGGTGAAGGGCCATTTATTTAAAAACAAATTGGCTATTTATAGAAAATTCATTTACCAGAGGGTAACTCTCAATTGAACTCTTTTAATGTAAATAAAGGGAAAACACTATTACCAAGGAACCAAAAACATTAATTCAACCCAAAGTGGTTGAAGAAAGTGGGTGAAACTGAAGATTTACGTTTGACGCGATCGTTAGAAGAATCTGGAAAACGTGAACAAGACCACCGCCCTATGTAGGGCGGCGGTTATGGGACCGCCGCCTGTCCTGGTCGGTGGTCACGCGACCGCTGTCCACGCAGGATGGCGGTCTCATAACTGAAGACCTAAAAGAAAAGAAAAAGGGGGGAAAAGGGGAAAACAAAGCATGCGGATGCCGAGTGGGACATACAGGATAAAAATGTACACTTGGTGAGTTTTTTGGATCCCGAACACCTTGCAAGGAGACCTGTATAATCATTGGGGTATGTGTAACATCGTTCTGGTTGTGCAGTACCCTACAATTTTGGGTATGTATAGTAACCTTAGCCTTGTGTTGAAAATATCTCCATCTTCTGGGAGTGACAACTCATGAGAGTCATATTTGATATGTTGATCATATTTTCCCAAGGTCTTATTTATAAAATTTGTGCAAAAGAAGGATTTACCAGCATTGTTCAGTAAATAGAGGTTACAAAAATAGGTTCTCTTACCTTGGTTAAAAGGCACAACCTAAAATAGTTAGGATAAGATCACATCCTTTTAAGGTGGTACCCACTTCTTTCAAATCCTGAGTGCTAAAAAGTCAAATAAATTGCTTCCTCGGCTACCAAACGACACATAATTATTTATTTGTCTCTGAGTGTCTTGTTCAATCCTTGATGTTTCTCAGTTTTTGAAGAAGTATTAAATTTGGGTACCAACACACTTCTTACGCCATTGTCAGGGATTAGTTAAATTTGATCCATGTGCATACATATTTAAGGTATTTGAGCATTTACACCGTCAACAACTCTTTTGGCACCATTTTCAGGGATTAGTTCAATTTGATCCATGTGCATAATTATTTAAGGTATTTGAGCATTTACACTGTCAACAATGCTTCTGGCGCCGTTACCGAGGAGTTGTTGAAAATATTTTAAATATTTGGATACATATTAGACCCTGGTAATGTTTCTTACAAATGTTGTGTGTAAATACATCATTGAAGCAACATTCTATATTAAGATTTGTAAGATTTGTTTGAAGTTATAAGCTTTGTCTGCAATTTTCCCAGTTTCTAGCAGTTGTTACACTTTGTTTGCATTTTGATTGATAAAATTGGGTAAAGAAAGATCAGATATAATAATTTTTCCAATATTTCAATACTGACATACATTTGACAGATTATCTTTTAGTGCATTTTTGCACAGCTAAGGTGAAAATAGTTAGTGGTGAATTCATGTTCATTTATTTTGGAAAAGTGCCAGTGTCTTAACCTCTATCAATGTGAATTTTTTACTAATCTTTGTAAAGCTAGAAGGAAGAAGATCTTCCTTTGTTAAGGACCCTGCTAGAAGGTTGTTTCCAGAGTTGGGGAAGAAAAATTCTGAAGGTAGAAGAATTTGGAAAGTTGTTGGAGATCTACCATCAAGAAAAGAGATCTCCACTATTCAAAGTGATCAGCCTGTCATTGAAGATTGCAATTCTTCCTCAAGTGCATCTAAATTAGGTAATCTTTTTGTAGAGTTGAATTCTCCATTTGGTGAGGACTCTTCATTTGTCTTTGAAAAATTTTCTTCTCATTCTGCCCCTGTATTTTCCAAATCTGATAGATTTTTCCAAGAATTTGATCCTATAGGGGATATTCATTTTGATAATTACATTTCTATTCCCCACAGACCCCTCAATCCTCATCATCTTACATCTCCTACAAATGCATGTCCACAAAACAATATGGCTCAACCTCCACCCAGAAATCCATTTGTTGTTAATACCTTTGGTCCTATCAATTTTAGAGGAATAAATGGTTATCCAAATGATATCCCACAAGATGTAAGAAAAAAATTACCTAAGTGTCAAGGAAATAATGCTATAACTTGTGATCAGCACCTAAAAATTTTGGTTAACAAGATGGAGGATTTTGAGACTAAATATGAGGATGTGTACACCAAATTGTATATTCATACATTAGAAGAGGATTCAAGGGAATGGTATAAATATTTTCCTGATAACTCTATTTATTCTTGGACTGAAATGAAGAATGCATTTAGATTGCAGTATAGTGATAAAACAGACCCTAGGTTTCTTTTATCAGAGTTTGAAAATATTAAAAAGAATCCTAGTGAATCAGTCCATGATTTTAATACAAGATTCAATAAGACCTTGAGAAGATTTCCTATAAACTTAAGGCCATGTGATGAATCTTTTCTTATAAACTATTCTTATGCATTTGACAAAAAGGACGCATACTATTTAAGGGATAAAAACCTTGGCACTTTGAGGTAGGCATTTACCATGGCTCTACAAATTGAGAACAATATTAAGGCCATTGGGAAACCTCCTAAGAGGGAGGGTGTTAAATTGATAAACCCAGAAAATATTCAAGCAAGTAAGGCTACTGATTTGGAAGAAGTTATAAAAACTTTGGCAGGGGTTGCCAAAGAAATCTCATTCAAGTTGGCCTGAGCTAAGAAATTAATTGGAAAAACTTACCAAGGTCAAAATAAGCAGAAAGGGAAAGATAGATTTACAAACCATCCTATAAATGAGCAGAGATCTCACGACAAAGGTAAAGGGCCCATGGGATCTGCAAATAGACATCCGTAAGCTAGGGAAAATAGAATGGTGCATGATCCTCTGACTGCTAGGGTTTCTGCTATTGATGAAGCCAATGAAATTGATTAGTGTGATAGATGATTTCTACCCCATCCACCATGTGAAGAAGATCATTAGGCCGATGAAGTTGATGATGATGTATGCATGGTTGTATGTTCTACAAGCTCACAAGAAGGAGCAACTTCAACTAAACTAATCAGTGTTAGAACTATTGCAAATTTTTGGGATTGCATTCACCAGGTACTTCCTCTTCCTCCCTCTCATACTTTATAAATAGATATGGTACAAGATTTTTAACTTTCTCATAATGATTTTGAGTATCCAAGATCTCTAATTATTAAGAAGTATGATGGAGGAATACCTTCAGAAGGGGATAGGTAGTTATTAATGAATTTTTTTGTTTCCCACGAAAAGGAGTATAATACAAGAAGTAAAGTTATCAAAGGAGTAGGGCCTCAAGCCAAACCTAAAAATCCATTACTTACAAGTATTCCTAAAGAAGATCCTAAGAAAGATGCATCTGCCAAAGTCGTTTTTGTACCAAAAAAAAACTATACTTATCCTCATGCCCAAACTGTCAAAACTCCCATGGCATCTGATGAGTTTGTCAATCTTCCTTCTAATGTTGCTTTTCCCAAGTATACTCCACATGACATTTCCCAATTTTTGAGTCAAATCAAGGTTAGTGTTCCAATTAGTGAGTTTCTTAGGATTCCTGAGAACAAGAACATGATATTTGATTATTTGGGATTCAAATAAGAGAAGAGTACACCAGGAAGAAATGTAAGCATTGTAAAAACTCCTCCTCCAAGCATTGTAGACCTTGAAACACCACCAACATTGGAAGAGCTTGGAGAATCACTTGAGGTTTACTTGGGAACATCTTTGGTTGAGTCTCAATTAAATGTTGATCCTTTTTTACAACTTTGATCATTAAGGACATGTTGCTGCACAATTGTATGCTTGATTCGGGAGCATCATGCAATGTCATGCCTCTTGAGGTCATGAATGAACTGGATATCAAAGTGACAACAGCATATGGAAGATGTACTTCCATGGACTCTAGAAAGGTCCTAGTTGTTGGATGTGTGAAAGGTTTGGTGGTACAACTTGCAGCATATCCGGGTAAGAATTTAAAAATTGATGTTATTATTTTTGATTGCCCAGCCAAATGGAGCATGTTGTTATCAAGAAAGTGGGCTGCAAGTGTTTTTGGAAGTGTTCAAATGCATATGTCTTTTTCCACCATTCAAATTTAGGGCAGCCTTTTCAAATTGTATGGAGAAAAGAAGATGTTGCATCTCATTGAAGACCCTAACAATGCCTCTTATGAAGTGTTGTATAATGATGTTGATGCTGATAATTTTGTTGGATTTGATGATGGTAAAGATCACAAGATGGAGAAATGCAAGTTTCTTGAACAACTAGGTTCTCCTTGGACCTTGTTATTTGATGGAGCTTGTTCAAAGTTTGGAAATGGTGCTGGTGTAGTTCTGATTTCTCCAAGCTTGGAAGGGTTTGTTTTTTCTTTCAAACTTAACTTTGAGTGCACTAATAACGTTGTTGAATATGAAGCATTGTTGTTAGGTTTGAGAGTTGATTAGAAATATGGCATAAGAGACATCATTGTCAAAGGAGATTCAAAAAATATTTTCAAACAAAATAGATAATTGTATGCTACTAAAAATCAGAGAATGAAACAATATAAGCATGCAGTCTGGGATTTGATTGAAATGTTTGACTAATTCAATATTTTGCATCATGATAGGAAGTTCAATGTTATGGCAGAAAATCTTACAGTCTTGGGATCTCGGTTTGATAATTGTGCAATGTCCCCATTTTGTGAGTATGATGTTGAAGTGCTAACAAGGCCATCTATCCTTGACAACATTAAAAATTTATAAATGTTTGATGATGATACTCAGGTCAAAAGATTTCTGCATAACAATGTAGATTTTACTGATTAATGCATTGATTGGGATCCAATGGTATGTGCAGCAGAAGGAAAATAAACTTTGTTTAGCAAATATATCATTCAGTATAAAACTAATACCGTTCCTAGAGGGATGGTTTCTCTTGAATCAAACTTTGATAATGTTGATTGCATTATTAATAGACATATAGCAGCCTCAAGGGATGTTGAAGAGCATGACCTTGGCATGAAGGAGAAACCAAGGAAGATCTGGTTGGGAAGGAATCTCAACAAGGAAGAAAAATAGTCCTATGTCCAATTATTGAAGAAATATCAGGACTATCTGGCTTGGTCTTATTCTAAACTAAAAGCATACAGAGAGGATTTGCTTCAACATGAAATTCCTTTGGAATCTAATCAAAATCCATTCAGACAAAAGCAGAGGCTGATTAATCCACTCCTCTCCATGAAGATGCAAGATGAATTGAAGAAGCTAAGGGATGGAGGGATCATTCAACCAACAAGGTATTCTTCTTGGGTTGTAAATTTAATGCCAGATAGAAAAAATAATGGTGATATCAGGATGTGTGTGGATTTTAGAAATCAGAATAGAGCATCAATTAAGGATAAGTATCCTATGCCAAAAATGGAAAACATGCTACAATTAGTGATTGGATCTGAGTTGCTTTCCACCTTGTATGGTTTTTCTGGATATAATCAAGTTATTGTGAAGGAATAAGAAATAATTAAGATTTCCTTTACCACTCCTTGGGGAGCATATGCCTATGCTAGAATTCCTTTTGGTCTAATGAATGCTAGAGCAACATTTCAAAGGGCAATGGATGTGGCTTTTTCTGGTTACATTAATGAATTCATTGTTGTTTATCAAGATGATGTGACTATGTTTTCTAGGAAGAGAAGTGATCACTTGCAGCACTTGGAAAATATGTTGATTAGATGCAGATATTTTGGTATCTCTTTGAATCCAAAGAAGTGCCATTTTGGAGTGCAAAAGGTGAAGTTACTTGGTCACATTGTATCAAAGGATGGTGTCATGATTGATTTTGAGAGGGTCGAGGCAATCAACAAGGTTCTAATTCCAAGAACCAAAAAGGGAATCCAATCTTTCTTTGGAAAGTTCAATTTTATCACAAGATTTGTATCTAACTTTGTTGAGTTGACTCTCCCCATCACTAGCATGCTAAAAAAGGATCAGATTATCAAGTGGGAAGAGGTTGTTATTCAGGATTTTGATGGGATCAAATAAGCACCAAAGCATGCACCTGTTTTGGCAGATCCAAATTATAAGAAGCCTTTTGAAATATTTTCTTTTTCTTCAAAAAAACACCATTACATCTGTCTTGCTGTAGAAGGATGATGAAGGGACTGAGAGACCAATTGCCTTTTTCAGTAAGCCATTGCAAGGAGCTGAGTTTAAGTACACCATTATGGAGAAACAATCATTTTCCTTGGTGAAAGCAACAAAGGTTTTCAGACCTTACATTTTGAGCTCTAAAATTGTTGTTTATGTTCCCCACACCTTGGTGAAAGATATCTTATTAGAGATGGATATCTCAAGAAAAAGATGTAGATGGGTGAACAAATTGCAGGAGTATGACATGGACATCAAAACCACTAAGTTGGTAAGAGGTTTGGGCCTAACTAAGCTTATGGCTGAGAGCAACTTGTAAACTATTGAAGTGAATGAAGAGGAAGAAGAATGGGTTCATGTGCTTGAAAAATTGGTAAGTTCTGAATGATACAAAGATATAATCTTTTATCTCAGATATTTATGATGCCCTGAAAAATTGAGTAAAACTCAGAAAAGAGCTCTTAAGTTGGCCTCTCAAAAATATGTCATTACTTATTTTGGGTTAGCTTGGAAGAACCCAGAGGGAGTTCTCTTAAGATGTGTTTCTTAAGATGAAGCCCCAAGGATAATTGTTGATCTCCATGGAGGATTTTGTGTGGGACATTTTTCTGGAAGAGTTATAGCACATAAGATCTTGAGGGCTGGTTATTGGTGGCCAACTCTCTTCAAAGATACAACTTTATTAGTAAGAAGACGTGAAATTTGCCAGTGTTTTTCTGGAATAATGAAAGATTTAGGCTCCCTTCCTTTGCAGCCTGTATCAATTGAATATCCTTTCAAACAATGGGGAATGGACTTCATGGGTGAGATTTCAGACCCTTCCAGTGCTCGCCATAAGTGGATTCTTTTAGCCACTGACTACTTCACTAAGTGGGTGGAAGTAATCCCCACTAATAAAGTAACACACCAAGTTGTCATGAACTTCATGCTGAATCATATCATCTACAGATTTGGAGTGCACATCAAAATTGTTGTGGATAATGCCATGTGTTTCAGAGATAAACCTTTAATGGTAATGTGCAAAGTTTATGGGATCAACTTGACATATGCTTCTAACTGCAATCCCCAAGGCAATGGACAAGATGAGTCGAGCAACAAAAACTTTTTGAAGATCATTAGAAGAACCTTGGAGCTGAACAAAAGGAAATGGGGTGAGCAACTGAAATTTGTTGTTTGGGATGATAGCATAATTGCCAAGAGAGCTACTGGTAAAATCCCATTTGAGTTGGTATATGGAACTCAAGCTTTGCTTCCCTTGCATTTACAGTTGTCTTCATTTAAATTTGGTCAACAACTTGAAGATCAAGAAGTTAGTCCATATGATGCTCAAATCAATCAGATTATTGAGTTAGATGAAGAAATAAGGTCATCCCACCAAAGGCATGTAAAGTTCAGAGAAAATTTGAAGTTGTTTGACAAGAAGGTAACTTTAAGAGTTTTCAGTGTTGGAGATATTGTGCTTTTTTGGGATAACATGCATGAGGATAAGGGAAAGCATAGTAAATTTGATGTATTGTTGATGGGCCTGTCGACACTAAAATTTTCCTCCATAATTTCTATTTCATTAATGTATGTATTAGGAATAGGATGTTGTTAAGTGTAATTAGTAGTAGCGTCCAATAGAAGATAACAACGTTGCCGGTACGACACCGCGAATAATGTATAATATAGTAATAGTCAAAAGTACAATAGAAATTTTGTGGTAAAAAAGTAAATATTTGTCGTAAGTGGTCCGGTAATGTTAAAATGTCAAACTTGGAGTAAGTAGAGAAGTAGGGTCTACATGATTAGGAATTATAAATATTATATTGGTAATAAGGACAAGGAGTGAGGTCATAAATATTTTGTGTATTTTATTTGTAAAAAGTCTAAAGATGTGGAACCCATGTGAAATGATAAGGTTTATCTTATCTTAAAAGATAAGCTTACATGTACAGATAAGAGTTAAGGTATGGAATATGATTCGTCATAGTGGATTTCTTATCCTATCTTAGAGATAAGATGGATAAGCCTGGAAGTTCTATAAATAAAGATGCCACCCCCCTCCTCATTTAGCATAGAAGGAAGTAGTGAGAAATATTGTATGAGTAAGTTTGTAAAGGAAGCCATCAACTTGAAGGTGTGTTAAAGAAGCCATTAAGAGGTAATTGTGAATGTTCTCCCATAGTTATTGTTGGAAGGCAAGTGAAGTCAGTAACACTTGAAGTTCCTCATGGGTGAGATTGTAACAATTTCATGTTGATATGGTAATTTACACTAATATTTCAGATTTATCATCATTCCTTCTTATCATAGTCTATGGTATTCTTATGTTATGTTTTTTGTTGTGTTTCCAGATTACATCCAACAAACTAAAAGTTGTGCATTAGTAAATAATCATAGCATGAGGAGTTCCCAGTGAATAA
The DNA here is from genome assembly GCA_019776745.2 of Taxus chinensis. Classification (NCBI taxonomy): domain Eukaryota; kingdom Viridiplantae; phylum Streptophyta; class Pinopsida; order Cupressales; family Taxaceae; genus Taxus; species Taxus chinensis. Next base: position 153,538,680 of record CM034154.1, read on the forward strand.
TTATCATAGTGCCGGATTGGTGTTGACATTTTGGTTCTGTTGCCGGGACCATTCCTCGTTGGTGAATTTTCTGGAGAGATATTCCCACTTAATCAAAAAACATTTAGAGGGTAACCTTGTTTTTATTGTGTATAGTGGTTACCATGGTAAAGTCACTTTTTATCATGAATAGTATTTACCGTAGTAACTTCACTTTCTACCGTGAATAGTGTTTACCATAGTTTACCGTGGTCATTTCTATTTTACTGTAGAAAGGTGTAAAGTCACTTTCTATTATAGTGATTCCAATTATTTGTGCACATAAGTCTTGTTGATTGTACTTGTGGGTCGGTATTTTACCGTGGTTATTTTTGAAAATGGGGAAGATACCTATTTTTTCAGCCGAATCTAATGAAGATGCTTCCTCTTTCATTCAAGAGTTTAAATGATCTTGTATTTGTAATGGCCTTATAAGAAGGGAATAATGGAATAAATTTTTTCCTACCTTTTTGGATGGTTCAGGCCTTAGGTGGTTTGAAACACTAGGTGATAATGTGAAAAACTCATGGGATTTATTCACTGAAAGTTTTCTTGAAGAATTTGGTGAACAACAGAAATATGCATATCTCATGATCGATATCACAAAGCTATCCCAAGGAGAGAAGGAGAAGATAAGGGATTATCATGCTCGTGTTCTAGAGCTAAGGAGGAAGCTCGATGCCCAAATTTGGAAGAAAGGATTAGCGGATGGGTTGATGAATGGCATGTATAATCTCCTCTGTAAGCACTTCATTCTTGGGATGAAGCCAGAGATTAGACAACGAGTGAAATATGACCACCCAGCTACCATTTAACAAGTAAAGGATATTGCAAGAAGGCAAGAAGAAATCATGGAAGAGGAGCCCAAAGAAATTGTTGCTAAAGTATAACCTACACCAGCACCTTTGGTCCAGAATCCACAACCACTCTCAGTGAGCACAAATCTTTCTCCTAGTACATCTACTAAGCATGAAGATCTTCTCAGGAAGATGAGCCAGTTAACTATTAATCTTCTTCAAGGAAATAAATTTAGTTCTCAGGGAGGAGATAGAGGTCCAAAAATAAATATTTCTGAAGTTGTATGTTATGGTTGTTATAAAAAGGGTCATTATAAGTATAATTGTCCAGATAGAGCTTCTACATCTGGTACAAGAGATAATGATAAAGGAAAAACACCTGTGAATTCTTTTGACGTAGTAGATAAGAGCATAAATAATGAAGTAGATGTGTTTGTAACAAAAAGAAAGAAAGAAAAAGATAACCAAGATGGAAATGATCCTAAGAAGATGAAAGGAGAAACTAGTAAGAAACATAGGAGAAGAAAGTTGGGTGTGCAGGATTTTCTGCTTTGACAGGGACAAGGACCATACTCCATCTTAGAAGATCTATACAAAAGGCCTGCAAATATTACATATGGTTAACTCTTGGCTATGTCTTCTGAGAAGAGGCGGGAGATGTGAAGTGGAATCAATGCTCGATGAAGTAAGGAGGTTGAGGTCCCTATTTTGGAGGCAGAGGCAGATCCCTACGTTCCACAAGCTGAGGTATTATGTAATGGTATTCAAATTCATGATGTCTTAGTTGATGAAGGTTCTGTAATTAATGTAGTGACCGAGTCAGTAATGAATGTGTTGGGTTTAAAAATTGATCGCCCCTTAACACTTTTGTTAAGGTCATTATATAAGGGAAAAACTAAACTAGAAGGTGTAGTTTCAAATGTGACAATATCTGTTATGGGTGTTGTATGTGTGGTCGAATTTCAGGTGATGAAAAATGGTACTATTGTGTACCCAATGGTGTTGGAAAGATCATGGCTAAGGAGATTTCATGAAAGAAACTACTGGAATGAAGGTTTCATGAAACTTGGACATGGTAGAGAGATGGTGAAGATAAATGTGATCACTCGGCATCATAAGGTAGAACCTGTGGATTCAAGTGATGAAACTAATGATTAGAAATCATCTGATTACTCTAGTACCAGTGAAGTGGACACCGAAGATGAAGAAAGTGAGGTTGATGTTTTGGTTATGGATATCCTTCTAGTCACGCCGACTCATGACCCCATAAAATTATCTGAAGAAGAAATTGATGATCGTCTCCAACAAATAAATATTGGTGATGCTGTGATGGAGAGTGAGAAGGAATCCTACCTCCAGCTCTTTCGAAGGTACATACACATATTCACTTTTGATTACAAGGAACTCTATCAAGTAAGTTGGGTAGAACATTCTATTGAGCTGGTAGATGGTGCTAAGCCCATAAAGAAAATGACATATACAATGAATCCTAATTTTTCCAAGACTGTAAAAGAAGAAATAGATAAGTTTCTTGTTGCAGGATTTATATTTGTTGTGGAGAATTCAGAATGGGTTTCTTCCATTGTGATCTCAATAAAAAAGAATGGGAAGCTACACATTTGTGTTGATTATAGGAATCTCAATAAGGCAACAAAGAAGGATCATTACCCTCTTCCATTCTCAGATCAGATTTTGGATGAAGTAGCTGGCCAGGAGTGCTATAGTTTTGTTGATGGATATAGTGAATACAACTAAGTTTTTCTAGCAGAGAAAGATCAGCTAAAGACCATGTTCACCACTCCTTGGGGAATGTTTGCTTATAGAGTTATGACTTTAGGGTTGTGTAATGCTCCGACAACGTTCCAATGCTTGATGAATAGGGTGTTTGAACCCTACATTGGGAACTTCATCAGAGTGTTTCTGGATGATTTTTACATCTATAGGAGGAAGATGGACCACTTGCACCAGATGGAGACATCATTTCAAAGGTTAGATAAAGTACAAGCCTCACTAAACCCTACAAAGTGTGTCTTTAGATGTTCTAAAGGCATTTTGTTAGGTCATGTTTTATCCAAGGATGGTATTGGTACTAATCCTGATAAAGTTTCAAAAATCAAAGAGTTGTCATTTCATATGAATAGAAGTAAGTTGAGATCATTTTTAGGCCATGTGGGTTACTATAGAAGGTTCATCAAGAGTTTTTCAAAGATTGCACAGCCACTAACCCAGTTCTTGAAAAAGGATGTTACTTATGAACCAGGAAATAAGGCACATGAAGCTTTTGAACAACTGAAGGAAGCACTGGTGTCTTCACTTCTTTTGAAGAATCCAGATTGGAGCAAGCCATTCATTGTGTACACTGATGCTTCAGATGTAGCACTAGGAAGTACTCTGAGTCAAAAGGATGAAAATGGGAACGAACATCCAGTTTACTTTGTGAGCAGACAAATGAGCAGTGCTGAGGTAAATTATACTGTAACTGAAAAAGAGGCTCTAGCTATCAATTTTACTGTAAAGAAGTTTATAAATTACTTGCTAGGGAAAATTTTTATAGTTGTAACAGATCATCAGGCTCTAAAATATATTGTAAATAAGCCTAACCCATCAAGGAGGATAGCAAGATGGATAATTTTGCTAAAAGAATTTGAATTTGATATTATAGATAGGCCAGGAAAGAAGCATGTCAATGCAGATGCACTCTCTTGAGCCTATGATGGTTTAGGTTCATATTGTAATGATGATGATTTCCTAGATGGAACATTGTTATCCCTTGACACAATCCCTAGTGAATACATAGATATTTAGAATTATCTGAATGAATTCAAGTTTCCTAATGGTGCCAATGCAAAGAATAAGAGGAATATTACTCAAGCCATTCATCCATATTCTATTCTGTGTGGATTATTGTTTTGAATAGGCCCTGATGGACAGTACAAGAGAGTAGTTGGATGTGATCAAGGGAAGGAGCTAATAGAAGAATTCCACAATGGTACATGTGGAGGGCACTTCTCTGGACAACTTACAGCAAGAAGGATCTTGGATGCAGGTTATCACTGGCCCACTCTTTTTAAATATTGTTATAATTATTGTAAGACATGTGATATATGTCAAACACATGGTAACCATAAGACTTCATCAGCTCCATTATGCCTTATTCTTCCACTTGGTCCCTTTGAAAAGTGGGGAATAGACATTGTAGGTCCACTTCCAACTACCCCATGCCAAAACATGTATATTGTAGTTGCCACAGATTATTTAACCAAGTGGGTTGAAGCTAGGCCATTGAAAACAACTTCCATGGATGAAGTGGCAAGGTTCATATATGAACGCATTGTCACCATATTTTGTTGTCCATTAGAAATTGTGACAGATCAAGGAAGCCACTTCATTAATGAGGTGGTAGAAGCCCTAGTCAATAAGTTTTCTATTAAGCACAAGAAGGAAACAACATACAAACCAAGCACAAATGGATAGGTGGAATGAACAAATTTTGTGTGCGTCAAATTCTAGCAAAAGATGTAGCCTTGCAGGTACATAAGTGGGATAAAAGGATTCATGCAACATTTTGGGCATATAGGGCAACATCAAAGTCAACAATAGGATACTCCCCATTTCAATTGGCTTATGGAATTGATCCAGTTCTTCCTATTGAGTTTGATATTCCCACTGTGAGAGTTATGAAAAATGAAAGGATGGATGAAAGTGATTCAGTAAAAGAAAGGTTGGTACATCTTCATTTACTAGAAGAAATGAGGGAAATAGCGAAGGATACAAGCTATAAGAAGAAAATGAAGCAGAAGGAATACTTTGATCAAAAGATCCATTGGTCTCCATTTCATGTGAATGACTTGGTCCTAGTATATGATTCGAGATATAAAGAATGAAGACATAAAATTTCTTCCAAAATGGATGGAGCCCTACAAAATAGCAGCTATGCATGAAAATGGTACATACCGACTGGAGGAATTGGATGGCACTCCCATTACGAAATGGGTCAACCATGACAAACTAAAGATTTTGCAAGCACCGGAATAGTCTACTCCGAGGATGGAGTAGAAGCTAGGAAGGGGGAAGATGTCGACACTAAAATTTTCCTCCATAATTTCTATTTCATTAATGTATGTATTAGGAATAAGATGTTGTTAAGTGTAATTAGTAGTAGCGTCTAATAGAAGATAACAGTGCTGCTGGTACGACGCTGCCAATATTGTATAGTACAGTAATAGTCAAAAGTACAATAGGAATGTTGTGTTAAAAAGTAAATATTTGACGTAAGTGGTCCGGTAATGTTAAAATGTCAAACTTGGGGTAAGTAGAGAAGTAGGGTCTACATGATTAGGAATTATAAATATTATATTGGTAATAAGGACAAGGAGTGAGGTCATAAATATTTTGTGTATTTTATTTGTAAAAAGTCTAAAAATGTGGAACCCATGTGAAATGATAAGATTTATCTTATCTTAAAAGATAAGCTTACATGTATAGATAAGAGTTAAGGTATGGAATATGATTCATCATAGTGGATTTATTATCCTATCTTAGAGATAATATGGATAAGCCTAGAAGTTCTATAAATAAAGAGGCACCCCCCCCCCCATTTAGCATAGAAGGAAGTAGTGAGAAATATTGTATGAGTAAGTGTGTAAAGGAAGCCATCATCTTGGAGGTGTGTTAAAGAAGACATAAAAAAGTGTAATTGTGAAGTTTCTCCCATAGTTATTGTTGGAAGGCAAGTGAAGTCAGCAACATTTGAAGTACCTCATGGGTGAGATTGTAACAATTTCATGTTGATATGGTAATTTACACTGACATTTTAAATTTATCATCATTCTTTCTTATCATAGTTTATGGTATTCTTGTGTTATGTTTGTTGTTGAGTTTCCAGATTACATCCACCAAACTAAAAGCTGTGCATTGGTAAATAATCATAACACGAGGAGTTCCCGGTGAAGAATTATCATAGTGCCGGATTGGTGTTGACAGGACCTTATTCTATTGACATTCAAATTGTTGAACATACCTTCTTCTTGAAAGACTTGTATGTCGAATTACTTGAATTATTTATCAATGGAAGACATTTGAAACATTTCTTTGATTGATTTCCCATAATCAAGGTATGCACCATTGTATAGTGTATAGTTCTTTGGTTTCTTTTTGTCTTTTTTGTTTTTGCTCGTTCTAGTCCTTGGTGACCTGGTTTTGCTGGTTTCTCAATTCATTTTTGGAAGTTGATTATAGTTTTACTGCTCTGTAAGCTGAATCCATTGCCCAATCGACCTTTTTGGCATTTGGTCTACTTTTGTTCTTGTGGCATTCACTGGGAGTACCCATCCCCGAGAAGGAGCCAATGTTGGTGCCCATTTTTATCTTGCACCATTTTTCCCTAGTTTTCCCTTTGATCTACTTGTTCTGAAGCGTCTTTTATCTCCCAAATGGATGAAGTGAAGTTTTACGTCTGTTTGTATGCCTTGAATTGTTGCAAAACTATGTGTCATGCCCCATTTTGAAGAAATCCCCAAGTTTCTCCTATTTTTACCATAAATTTTTCAAATCTGCGGGCTCTGCCGTGTTTTCCTATTTTCCCCGATCATGGAAGCTCAAAAATATTAAATTTATAAAACAAACCGTAACCCTACATCGAATCAGAAGTGGACATGTGGCATGTTTGAATAGTCAAAAGCAAAATGGCAGATTGGCGGAAAGGCGGAGTTGTGGGGAAAATTTGGAAAATATTATTTTTTCAAAAAAAGAAGTAAAATTTCCTAATCGAGCCTCGATTCCGCTGGGAGCCACATTAGGACACATGTCAAGCTTGCTTTCCAAGGGTGGAGTGGCAGAGAAAAATGTCAAATTTTTACATTTTCTCAAAAAGTTATAAAATTTCAAAAAGTTCTCCCATGCCGGTTTCCAATCACATTTTGCCACATGGAGGGCTTAGATTAGAGGTTAAAGGGTAAGATCAATGGTAGTTGTGCATTTAATCAATTTGGTTGCCATTAGAGCTCCAGGATGTTTGGAGATGTGATTTATGCATCATTCTTCATAATTTTTTTTGAAAATTCATGTCATTTTGGTCTGTAAAGATCAATGGAATTGATTTGGAGTTTCAATTTATAAATCTGAGGTACTTTTGAAGTGGATTTTTTGCTCGGGCTCGTGTAAAAATGTAAAATGCCAGATCCATAAGTTACAGAGTAAAATTTCAAAAGGAAGAAGATGAAATTATGAAAGGAAAGGTGTCTGCATGCGCAAAGGATGAAAAACGTGGCCCCTATTGAAGTAATGATGTGAATCTTTACAATAATTCTCCTTTTTGAGGCACCTCGCAACTTTTGAAAGTTTTTCTGTTAAATGTCCCTTTCTTCAAATTCATGATGGAATTTTGTAACAAAATTGATGCTTAGGATATTATTTTATTGGGAGAGAAGGCTTGGATGTAAAAAAATGATAAATAATGAATTTTTGAGATATGCCAAAGGCCGGGAGTTGATTTTCACGAGAAAATTTTGAGAAAATCTCATCTTCTGAGAAACCTAATTAACTTCTTCTCTGTTATATTTTCATTCATGTTGAGTTGGTTACAAGTGTATAGCCATCAAAAAGATCTAATATTTTGTAAATAACTCTTCCACGCTGATGAATCTCATAAATTTTGAGTTAATTTGTAATAAATCTCTAGTAATTCAGTGTTTATTTCATTTCAAAATGTCTGCAAGTAGTTTTTATTGTTCCTATTGCAATCTTGTATCGAAATCTCTATGAATCACACATATCTGCATCCTTGCTATAGTTTAGTGGCATCTAAAATTTCATTTTTCAGAACAGCTTTCATCTGGAAATGAAACAAATGATTTAAAATAACTTTTCTTTCATTTGTTGATAGAGATTGTTTATAAGCCTTTGGGTGTACCTCAAGCGTGATTGATCTTATATTTTGATGTTTTATTGGGTCTTTTAACTCAATCCTATATGTTAAAGTCTCAAAGATTGTGTGGAAACATGCAAATTTGGGATTCCATTGACGCACACCTTCTTGTTGAAGGAATGTTTTAACAATTTTGAAGTTTTTTATTGCTGAGTTTTCCATCATTGTGAAGTTTCTCAAAGATATGGCAGATTCTAATTTTTCTCATTGATATCCCACCAAAAAATCATTCAAAAAACTACTAATCCTACCATAAACTACCCATGTTTTTCCCTGTATATCCATGAAAGAACAAAATCCACTTGCTAAAATATGAAGAACAGATCAGGATTCCAAATGTCTTTAGTAACCTTAGCCTTGTGTTGAAAATATATCCATCTTCTAGGAGTGACAACTCTTGAGAGTCAGATTTGGTGTGTTGATCATATTTTCCCAAGGTCTTCTTTATAAAATTTGTGAAAAAGTAGGATTTACTAGCATTCTTCACTAAATAGAGGTTAAGAAAATAGCTTCTCTTACCTTGGTTGAAATGCACAACTGAAAATAATTAGGATAATATCACATCCTTTTCAGGTGCTACCCACTTCTTTCAAAGCTAGAGTGCTAAAAATTCAGATAATTTTCTTCCCCGACTACAAATCGACACACAATTATTTATTTATCTCTCAGTGTCTTGTTCAATCCTTGATGTTGCTCGGTTCTTGAAGAAGGATTAAATCTCGATACCAACATTCCTATAAATTTTTTTGGCATAAGCCATTTATTACTTTAATAATCTATCAGAATACAAATTTAGAGCCACCATAAAATTATCTTCAAGAAATCCTTTGTTGATTACATTGACTACAACAGTAGTTTCCCATTTATAAGGAATTTCTCATCTTTTATGGATTATTTCAAAATAATTAATAAATATTTCTCCCTTTTTTGTTAGTTTTCCTTACCTAACAAAACCATCAATGAACCTCCACTTTATTTATTTGTATTAGTTTGAATATAATTTTTTCTACATTGACATCTATATCAAATGTAGACCAAAATGCTATTTCAAACTATCTAGATACAATTGTTAGTAAATGGGAAACAAACCATCTTGGTTAAATGTGCTCCTTGTTTAGTTGAAATGTATTTTAATTTTAGAAGTTCCATTTTAACTAATAGTCCATATAATTTGATAATAAGAAAATGTTTCTTTGGAGTCACTATAAAAAAAAATCAAGACTTCATTATTACCTTATATTGATTTTAAATACAGTAAGAGTATTTCACAATATATTTTTAAATTTATTTATACAAATTTCTACTGATGGTAGGTTGTATCCAACTCTATCTTCACATAATAATTGTAAATAAGACATGTTTAACAAATTTATTCCAGCCAATATTGAAAAGTAAAAATAAATATTAATTCATAAATAGTACTTGATACATGTTTGTGAGCCAAATCTCAAAATTGATGTTGTAGGGTTTGCTGTAGGTTCAATATTAATCACCATCAGATCCATGTTCTTTTGGGGAACATCAGGTTGGTTGGATGGAATCATGCTATGGTCATTAATAATACTAGCCTCCAATAGATTAACCTCATGGCTTGGGCATTATTCTCCACTCATATATGTTTGGAGTGGCTCAATAGTTTCTTCCATTGATAATAGATAATTAGATTCTAAATTAAAAAAATTAAAGAATGGGAATATTCCAAAATGGACATATATCCATTCCAAGAATATTGTCTATATGAGAATGGGCATCTTTGGAAGCTATATTCCTTATGTAACATAGTGACCGATACCTTTTTATACCTTCGTGACCACTAGCCTTATGTAAACGAAGGCTAGCGACCGCTGAGTAACACAAGGCTAATTAATGCTAAGGGACTTAAGGATAGTAACACCTAAGTTACACAAGGATAGTAGCTACATATTCAAATTGTGGTATAAAAAATATTCATATAATGGACATATACCCATTCTCATTATCCTATAAATTGTAGCTTTTATACTTTTTTTATATTTTCTTAAATGGATGAATTCAAGAAATATTCACCCCAAACATTCATATAAATATTTATAACTAATTTTTGTATGTGAGGGATATAATATATATTCTATGTCTTTCTTTTGATAGCCTAAGAATGGAAATTTCTGAGATTGGGCATATGTCCATGCCAAGAATATTTTCTATACCAGGATGGGCATCTGCGCCTGCTAGCCTTATGTAAATTTGTGGTTGTTACCATTCCATCCCTTAGTAGACGTTATCCTTATGTAACACAAGGCTAACAGCCAGTAAGTAATACGAAGCTAGTAGGTGCTAGAAGTAACATAAGGCTAGCGACCGCTAAGTTAGATAAGGATAACAACTATAGATGGCCATTCTAGTATATACAATATTCATAGAATGGACATATTCCCATTCTCATTCTCTTATAAATTGTAGCTTGCATACTTTTTTATATATTTTTAAATGGAGGAATTCAAGAAATACTCAACTCAAAAGTTTATATAATAAATATTCTCCATCTATCTTTTGACAACCTAAAAATGAAAATATTCCCATTTATATCATTTCAAAAAAAAAAAGGAAAAAACCATATCAAGGAAATTCATCTTAATAGAATAACTATACATAAAGTAAAAATTGTTAAGAACATATAGTTGTATATTCTCAATCACATAAAAGAGGCTAATGTATAAAGAACACATGAAGAATAGAGGATATTTACCTATATGTGTAGTATATTTATAATATTGTTGAAGCATGATCTTAAACAAAGAGTCGGTTGTTAGCCTTCAAACTTGCTAATCTTTGAGCAAGTTTGGTATCAAAGCTGTTAAATCTAATTAACAGAGTGATTGATTAAAGTTGGTGCAATTGGTTCAATTTGTGTGAACAGGGTACAAGTGCACTATGGGTAAGATGTCTAAACAGGTGAAGCTCGATGAGATTGAAGGGTATAATCACCAAATCTAGGAAGATAATTCTCTCTTGCGATCAATGTATTACTCCCTGGAAGAGGAGAGTGCCCTTTTGAAATTGGAACTGAAAACCAAGGATGAGCTCTTGGCAAGGTTGCAATGTGGTGATTAGGGGAAGGAAATACCTTCAAATTCATATGCAGAGGCCATGGAAGATGATTGCACTGTAAGGTTTTCACCATGAGAGTCTTCTTCTTCCTCCCATTTGGTTTCAGATTCAGGTAATGAAGTCTTTGGTTTTTTTATAAAGCATACTAGAGGCATTAGATCCAAGTTACTAGATAAAATGGGATTTGATGGAAGAGGACTTGGTAAAAATGGCCAAGGCATTTCTAACCCAATACAGGTCGAGGATCGTCCTCATTTTGCAGTTTTGGGTTATCCTAGTGTGGGAATGGAAATTGGAGAATGCTCCAAAAACGCTGACGGGAGACAAGCTTCCAAAAGCAAAGTGAATAGCCCTCTAGTCCTGCAAGAAGATTATGAGCAGGAAAGTTGTGCTTCATCATCACAGGTAGGATGTGGTAAGAGAAATCAGTGAAGAGGTAATGAGATTCCACCTCCATTTTCTTACCATAATCAGAATCACGGTAAAACTTTTGATCCACTTTTTCATCTTAAGATGTATGGTTATGATTTTCAAAAGATGTGGAATTCCTTTCCATGTACTTTTTGTGGATTGCATAATCATTTAGTGGCCAGATTATGGAAGAGAAGGACCTTGATGAAGAAGTTGATGCCATTTGTCATGAACAAGGCAAATCAAAAAGACCAATCTCATCATGCAGAGTCAAGAAATGGAAAAAAGAGTTCCTCATCTCAAAAGGAGTTTAAGAGGAATTTTTGTGCTCATTGCCAGAGGAATGGGCACCAGGTGGAAAATTGCTGGAAACTACATCCATCTTGCCATTAGAGTAATGGCAAACCAAAGATGGAATGGAGGCCTATTGCAAAGGAAAAGGAAGTTTCTACTCCACCACTAGTTGACAAGTCAACCCAGGACCAGTTAATACTTGAATGTGAAAGTCCTTTAAAATGGGTAAGTCAACAATTTTTTGATTATATATTGCATAATTTAGATTGATGAATCATATGCAGTATTAAGTTTGGAGATCAAATTTTGTGAGAAAATACTAAGAGAAAGGTTTACCATACTCAGTGGATTTTCTTACTTAGAAAATTTTATTAATGCTCCAAATATATCTCCTAATTAGCCTATGAGTACCTGTTACAGATTTGATACATGAAATAACTCATATAAAGCTTGGAGATTGATCTGACATTTTTACAAACATTAGAGTTCACAGAGATCAGCTCAAAACTTCATTTTGTGTAGAGGCATTGTGACCGTGCAGCAGAATGGTAGCTGAATCACTGTTGGCATTGACGTCAGGTCAGAACTTCATTCTGTGTAGAGGCATTATGACCGTGTAGCAGAGTGGTACCTGATATTGTATGTCAACAAGTGGAGATCTCAAAGTATCGGCTCGGAATGTCATTCAATGTCAAGGCATTGCGACCGCACGTTCAAATGGTAGTTGATCATCAGACTTATCATCAAGCATTGGAGGCTCGAGGTCTTGAAAGAGGCTTAGCATCATGCATTGGAGGCATTGATGTCTGAAATAGACTTAGCATCATGAATCAGAGGCTCAAGGTCTTGAAAGAGGCTTCGCATCATGCATTGGAGGCATTGAGGTCTGTAAAGGGACAAGGTATTGTCCATCACTGACATCAGATCAATTATAGCTCTAGGTAACATGGAGTTCCTTCAAACCAGTTTGGATTCTGTGGAATCAACTAGGAGTCGAGAACTATGTTATAGAGTAAAAGAAGATCCTTGTTGTCAGATATCTGGAAGCTTAACACTGCAAAGTGGGAGCGTTGAGGTTTCATTCAGAAACTTAGCACCATAAAGCAGAGGCAAGGAGGTCTTTTGTGGATATCAGAGTGGTGTAGCAGAAGCGTGGTGGGCGAATAACCCACAGGTCCAAGATCGGAGCATATTTGTCGAAGTGAGAAGGTTGGAGGAGAATACCCAAGGGTCTACTACAGTAGCACTTTCGAGGTGGCAACAGATTTTTCCAGATTCAGGACAATATGGAAGATTTTGGGACAAAAAGCATTTCTCAGTGGCGAGGTGTGATCAGGGGATCATTTTCAAAATTTCCCTAAACATCCCTAAATGGTGTCAGTATAAAATATCATTTCGAGATCTTTCCGTTGACTATGAAAATGTGAGAAACGGACATCGGGAGCTCTAGATATGTTGGGTCAAAGTTCAAATGACGGAAAAGTCAACTCTGGACAACTGGTCAATATTAGACCAATAGCACTGTGACACGTGGCAAAAAGGAAAAAAGAATTTATCCGTTGGTTTTCGATCATTGGTCTTCGATGAGCATAAAAATGGTGCACAGGAACAAGAGGCTCAACTTTTGTTACGGAGGGGAGCTCAGCCGACGTGGTGGGTCCACAAGCCACCATGTGGCTTGCCACCACTCATCAAATTTGCTCAATTTTCCTATCGGGATATGACAAGTGGACTACATGATGACTGAGTTAATTATTTTCTATACCCCATGGTATGGGTCAAATTTATATTTACTTGGTAAGTCCACTACATACCAATTTCCTATGTCATCCATATGTATATGTCAACCGGTATATTAATGTTCATACATTAGAATTAAAACTCCAAACCCAATGCTTAAGATATGACCACGTAGTGGTAAGCGGTGGAAGTGTCCACGTGGAAGGGAGGTGATGAAGCGGTTGTTGGGGCTTAAAGCCATGCGTGGTATTATCCACGTGAAGAATAGAGGGGATAAGGGTTATTAAACCTTACCCAAATAAAAATACCACAAAAAGTGGGATATTACGCCCACTTAAATATGCAAACCACCCCACTTCACCTTTAGCCACTAACATGGGGATGTTAATCCCATTTCATATACAAATGCGCCAAATTGGGATTGTTTATCCCATTAAAAATGCAATCCGCCCAAATTTGAATTTTTATCCCAAATTACATGGTACAGGTTTAGGCTAATATTAGCCTAAGATAATATGTAATTGCATTTTTTAAGGGCCCTATTTTTGTATAAATAGGGAACCCATTCCTTTGTTAAAAAAACACACACCCGAGCTTATTATTTGTTAAACTTATTTGTGAGATGTGTCAACAAATATTGTTTATTGGCCTATTATTTTAGGCAATAGTAGACGAAATATTTGTGATTGGGAGTAAATTATAAACTACCCAATAGGCCCATTGAGCCACACCAATTACTTGCAAATCCTAGATTATCGACTGGAGTGCTAGCGTTGCATTGATAGCATCGGGAAGGCCGATCGAAGCCGAAGGAGATTGTGCATCAGGAAAGTGAAGAACAATTTGACTGATCATAAGAAGTTTTCAAAGAACTGGTGTACTAATAGGCAAGTAAAATTCCATTAAGTTTTCTTGTGAAAGTACTATTGTAACTTACAAGTTTTTACTAGTGGAATGGTTCGACCATGAACCTGGAGACATAGGTAGTTTCCAAACTCCGTAATTAATCTTTGTGTAATTGTCTTTATTGTCTTGCATTAATTTTTAAATTGATTACTTAAAAGGAGCAAATAGTCGGCAAATATTTAAAGCCTACAAGGGTCCGATATTAGGTAGTAATAACTTGATTATTTTTGGATCACTCAATCACATAAAAGAGGCTAATGTATAAAAAACACATGAAGAATAGAGGATATTTACCTATATGTGTAGTATATTTATAATATTGTTGAAGCATGATCTCCTAATTAGAATTCTCCACCACATAGGTAAGTGAGGTCCTCTTTATATTATGTGTTGCCTTCATTACATTTTCCCCACAATATAAAATTAAAATAGGGGATGAATCAATGTTTCATATCTCAATCATGTGCTCCTAAAAATGTATAGATATCTCATATCTGAACATATGTTCAGGTAAGATAACTCCAATTTCATTTGGTTTTATAATTTCCAACGGATCCACATGTTTAAGATCGAGTTCCACTACTACATTTTCATCATCTATATCAGTCAAATCTAGAACATTGCGAATGATAAACAATGTTGAGCATCTATGATCGCTAGCCTTACATAACTTAGTGTAAGGTATCCTTTTGTCCCTTGTCGAATGCTAGCCTTGTGTTACTTAGCGATGGCTAGGCTTATATAAATTATTAGCCTATATCCTTTTTTGACCTATGGGGCACTAGGCTTGTGTGATTTATATATGTAATATAAATAATGGGAAGAGGATTATTTTGATAAAATTAATATAGAGGTAGGAGAAAGGGCATCTTTCCATTCTAATAGTCGTTAACTCTATTCTGCCTCTATATTAACTATGTGAGATTGGGCATCTTCCCATTCTCATATTCGTTATATATATGCATCTTCTATAATTTTTATATGAGAATGAAAATTTTCCCATTCTCATATTCATTACCTCTTTATTACCTCTATAAAAAATTTGTGAGAATGGACATCCGCCCATTCTCATATTATTTGTTTCCTCTATTTTGGAAATATATTAATGATCTAAGAATGGGCATCTTCCCATTCAGAATATGAGTCTAAGAATTTTCATATGTCCATTCTTAGAATATCATCTATATGAGAATGGGAATCTAAATATACTAGCCTTATATAGCTCACTGTTCACTACCCTTTTGTCCCTTTGATGCAATGTAATGAACATTTGATATTAGCAGGCGCTATGGTAATTATTACGTTCTAGACAAGAAAATTAGTAGTGATTTTCCATATTTCTTTTGTCTTAACCGAATGGATTTACAATTCAGTTTCATTATTTCAAATCATTTTAAAATAGCTAATGTTTTGTTTAGTAATACAATTATACACATTACTAGACACTAGCCACAATCGTAGGTTTTTTTAATTTTCAAAACTATTTGCATAGCTTAGCAATGGCTAGACTCCAACCATTAGATCTAGTCGTTGTAAAAACTATATGTATATCTTGTGGATCGCTATTATTTTTCATTGTTTATAAATATATCATATTGGTAAGACTATCTTTGAAAAATCCATGTTTTTCACTACATACCCTCGAGAGGGATCAAACCTTATGTATTTATGATAATATATATTGTTTATAACACATAATAAAAACTAGTTCGTATGAAATAAAATGCTTAGTAACCGCTAATCTCCATTAACTATTGGAAGGAATGGATTAGCAGCTACTGGCACTATTATTTTTTCTTTTAAAAATATCAATTGAATAAAAAATCATAGTAATAGAGCTTAGTGGTCACTAGGTGTTTTATTTTATACAAGGCGATGTGAAATATGTGTGTAACAAATATTTCATATTGTTAAAGGTTATGGAGATATTTTACTAGTAGACAGATCTCTTCATGGCCTTCGCAACTACAATCGTCCATAGAAACAAATATTAATCCATAGGATTACGCTTACAAAAAAGGTCACAATTAATCTCTTTAGTGTTTTTCACTGTTTATAATTGTTATAGTGATCCTTATACGCATATTGTTCTAGTGACCATGCATAATTTGCCTCATTTAAATATTCCATGGAAAATCGATTGATGTACATAATATTTTTTTCTGAAGATCGATTTCTACGGACCCAATAGTGCCTTTTATAGCCTTTCGTAACCATACCTAGTATTTCTTATATGATCACGTCCCTCTCGAGTTAATTCAACTTATTGTGCCAAAATATATTTAATGGGGTTAGACTATTGTATATTATAAATTGAGTGCCCATATTTTTAGATATTTCCAATGTTAATGATCTACGAACCTTTAAAATAACTAATGGCTCATAATATGGAGTTTTCTACTTGAATATATTTGATTTATTAACAACTTTAGGAGTTTAATCCTACAAGGAATTACTGAAAAGGGGATATAACAGGAGTTATATGGAAGGTAATACAAGTTATAATTTATATGAGAATGAGAATGAAAATATTTCCATTCTAATAATATTTTCTATACGAGAATGGGCATATGCGGCCTTGAGCCCTACATAACTTAGAGATCGCTAGCCTTGTGTTACTTAGTGGCCACTAACCTTATATAATGTACGCATCTTTACCATTTTGTCCCTTTACGGCCTCTATCATTTTTTTACTTATAAAGTTGATATAACGAATGGGAAGACACCCATTCTCATACAGTTAATATAGAGGCAGGAGAAAGGGGATCTTCCCATTCTCATATTCGTTAAATCTATTATTCCTCTATAATAACTATGTGAGAATGGGCATATGCCCATTCGCATATTCGTTACCTCTATTGTACTTCTATATTTATTGTGTTAGAATGGACATTTTCCCATTCTCATATTCGTTAGCTCTATATTGCCTCTATATCAACTTTGTGAGAATGGGAACCCACCCATTCTCATATTATTTATTACCTTTATTCTACCTCTATATTAATTGTATGAGAATGGGAATCTACCCACTCAGAATACCAGTCTGAGAACGGGCATATGTCCATTGTAAGAATATTTTCTATACTAGAATGGGAATCTACAGCCACTAGACTAATGTAACTTAGCGATTGCTAAGGGAAAATAGATGCATGATAGAGGTAGTTAATAATATTACAATGGGAAGATGTTCATTCTCACAAATTTGATATATAACGCTAGTGATAATATTCTTAGAATGGAAATATGACCATTCTTATTCTCATTCTCATAAGGCAAACACCCATTCTCATACAGTTAATATAGAGGCGGGAGAAAGGGAATCTACCCATTCTCATATTCATTACCTCTATTCTTCCTCTACATTTATTATGTGAGAATGGACATGTTCCCATTCTCATATTCATTACCTATTTTCTTCCTCTATATTGAAAATTAGTGAGAATGGGCATATTCTGATTATCATATTATGCATTGGTTCTATATTTTCTATATATTAATTGTCTAAGTATGGGCATCTTCCTATTCTCGTATTGATTACTTCTATTCTACCTTTATATTTAGCATGTGCGAATGGTAATTTTCCCATTATCATAATCGTCAGGTAAAATTTTAGTGGCTAATATTATAATTTGGCTCTATCTAGAGATTTTGAAAGTCCCATTTAGCTATTTGGGAACCATATGCATTCCCACAATTCACAAAAATAATCACAAATGTTAGTATTTCACAATCACATAGCCAAATGATTTCTAATTTCAAAATATATTTTTAAATGGATCGCATTTAAATTAAAATGAAAAGATTTTTTTTTAAAATTAGATCATCATCAATTCTATGGGTGCTTAGATCACCCTTGCCAACATTTAGAGGGAAAATTTTATTTTTGATTAAATTTTCCATTTTTGTTGGTGTGTACACACGTGCATGTGTGTGTTGATATGATCGAATATATTAGAGGCACTAATTCAAGTAACCACATATTAAATTAAATAATTATCCAATATTAAAATTAGAATATAAAATCTATTTTATATGATACACTTAATTAAGGAATTTTTGACACCATTTAAGGCATAAAATGTATCATTCGCATCTTGTTTGAATTGGTTAAGCTAAAATCCATTCGGAGCTTTAAAACTTGAGGCATTTGTAATTTGTCCATTGGAAATTATCCCACATGTCCCAAGGAGTGAAAATCATATGTGTGCATATAGAAAAAATATATCTTAGTATAATGGAGGAAAGGGTTCACAAGACACGTTTTGGAAAAGGATTGAAAAAGTTTCAAAGTAAAGAAAGACTAAGGCAGGAGACTACAGAACCAGAATATCATAGGATGTTGTGACATTACAAGAGATCGACGAATGTGATATCATTCTCGTAGTATTTATGAGGAAGGCTTGAGAGATAATGTGTTTACCAAAAGTTGCATGAAATGATGACATGTGGTCAATGGATGAACGATCAAGATTTAATCCTAGGAAGGATTCAGGAAAATGGGTCCAAATTTCATACTGAATATTTTTATTTTGGTTAAGGAATGCATATAATGCACATTATACCATCAATAGGTTAGACAAATGAAACCTAACCTAAAGAGGATAAGTAAAATTCACCAAAATATTTTTAAAAATTAGTAAGATCTATGTTTACATTTATAACCATTTTTTAATTATATTTTCTATTTTTTCCATAGTCATGATAGCCATTTTTGTAAGATTCGTTATCCCAATAAGTCTTGCTTCAGCAATATTTTCCGCCCTTTCTATAAGTTTTTTTCATGGGTTCCTTAAAATTTTCACTATATTGGGTGTTTATATTGTTAAAAATCATGCATATAGTTGAGTTATACTTAAAAACTTATATTTTATTATATTATAAGATGATTACAAAAATGCAACAATGTTAACAATGAATTTAGTTTGTGTCTAGCTTAAAATATTAGGAAAGGTTATGGTTTCTTTTTTGGAACATGAAGGGAGTATGCTAGAAAAAATATCTATATGTGGGAAACTTATTGGATGCATTTCGAAAAGCAACTCTCAACACTTCATTAAGGTGCCCATGATGACACAAGAGTGTCCAATTATTCTAATGGAAACCATTCACAAAAATAGAATAACATGAAAAATCGTTGAAGTATTGAATATGTGCCTCCTCATTCTAGATAATTCCTTGTATATAAGGATTCCATCAAATCCTTTTATGAATTTGACCATTCATGTCTTATCATAGGCTATAATAGTTTCAATCAACCTAGATACATGTTTGGTTGAATCAAGGGGTTGTTTTATTGTGCTGGAAATTTAAACTTGGGTCACATTACCATTACATCAAAATTCCTTTGAAAATTTAAATGTGGGTCACATTACCATAACATCACAACTCCTTGGATACAAGGAAGCTTCTATAATTAGGAGGCACATATTCAACGATAAAAGGATTTTTCATCCTATTAAATTTATTTTTATAAATAGTTTACACTAGAATAGTTAGGAAATCATATGTCATGGGCATCTTCTTGAAGAATTAACATTTTTTTTCCAAATACAACCAATAGTTTTATAGCCTATAGATCATTTTTGCTAGAATGATCCCTTCCTACGTCAAAAACCAATCTTTAAAGTAGGGTGTGGAGATCCACCAAATCATTGTGGAGAACAACCATTTTCTAGATATTTTGGTTACAAGTACCTTGAGATATATGTATGCAAGAGTACATGTTTCTTTTTAGAATGAGTTGTTTGATATGTTTTATCTGGATTCAAATGATCCAAATTCTAAGAAGAATTTAAATTCAAGTTACGCATATTTAGAAGGTGGAAGTGACATAATTGAAAATTGTACTAACTTGATCATTTAATGAAAAAAATAAGTAAACAGTTAGAACTATTGGGTGTTATCAAAACTTGGAGCATCTATCATTTCCCATGCAATATGTTTACAAAACCTAGGAGGATAGTCATGTGTAACATGTTTAGAGGCACGCACTTCCCCTATAATTTTATTTTCATGCTACCACTCATCAAATTCCTAAACATACTTCGGAAACATGTAATTTATATTTATTCCCATCCAAGAAAGAATAATTTTTATAAATGGAAGGTATTAAGTAATTCTAAAATAGTAGGAGATTATCAAACATGAGCTAGATATATTTGAATTTTATTGCTAGTTGTTGTCTCAAGTGTGGAAGGTGAAATGCAAGCATTTCATTTAACAAGGACTTCTGAAGGCACCGTGACTATGTCTTCCCGCTATGGTAGTATTAGAACTTCAGGGGATTTCAAGGGTATTAAGAGATAGGAATTGAGTTATTGGGAATTTATAAATGTGATTTTAATATATTAACTAGACTATTTGATATTTTATACTTTTACGAGTTAGTGATATTTTCATACGTTTTAGAGAGCAAGTGATATGTTAATACTACTATTATCAACCTAGAATGGATGGAGATAATTAAAAACCTACCATTACTAATATGAAAACTTGAAGTTCAAGCTCTACGTTGAGCCATGAATCTTGGACCCCTTGGCTCAATGTATCGTTCGTATTTCTCATTGGATTCACCCCTTGACTCGTCCATTTCATATTATTGAGACCTCCAAAACTGTTTCCTGATTTTCATTGCTTGAATGATTCCAACGAGCTTCTTCTTATAAAAAGAGTAATTTTTCCCTTCGCAAATAAAAAAGTTGTTTTCTTTTTACATGCTTTTAATATTAGATAATTTAGTTTTAGATTCCTAATTTTAGGAAAAGTTATTAAAGAAAATAAATCAAAATCTTTGTATTGGAAAAAAGTATGTGCTTTTTAGTTCTATTTTTGGGAGAGTTGAGTGCTTTATTGTTAGATGAAGCCATCTATTTATTAGACGCAATTGTAAGTGTTTTGATATCAAATACATTCAGAGAGATTGTATTGAGCCAAAGCTTTGGAACTAGAAGAAGAAATATAGGCACATAAGTGTTGATCTTAGTTTGCAATAATATGTTTTATTTATAATTATTTAATTTATTTATGTTAGTTGTTGTTTTATGTGCCTAATTTTTTTAAATTGGTATCAGAGCATGGATTTTCTCAAATGATTTCTAATTTACAATAGGTTATGGCTTCTATATCCGGTATGCAGACACAAAAATTTACAAGAAAGAATTACGAGTATTAGTCATTAACCATGAAGGCACTATTCATATCCCAGGATGTGTGTGAAATCATAGAGAATGGGTACAGAGAGCCAAAAAATGCAGCACCATATAATGCACTATCACAGGCAGAGAAAGACACTTTTAAGGAATTATGAAAGAAATATGGAAAATCTCTTTTCTTCATTCATCAATCCATACATGAAGGCATCCTCCAAAGAGTGAAAGAAACTAGTAAAGCACAAATTGCGTGGGATACTCTCGAATTTTTGTATCAAGGTAAAGAGCAAGTAAAAACTGCCAAGCTATAGTTACTTTGTAGATATTTGGAAAATATTTTAATGAAAGATTCATATTCCGTAGAATCATTCTTTACTTTGGTAGCTTGTTTAGTCAATCAAATCTGTAGACACCTAAAATATGCTTACACTTAGCATTTCCTCCAATTCGTTCAATTGACGACACTTCAGTAATCAACCCACTCTTTGCTCCATTCTCAGTAATTACGACAATATTTCATTCGTATTCCTCCTATAATCGACTTATTCGGCTAATATCTCTCTTATTAGATAAACATTCCTCCTTTTGACCATTCAGAACCTTCCCAGTTCTCTCTAGACCACTTCTATTGGCTTCCTAGGCTATCTATCAGTCAGAAATGGTTAACTAGACTCCTCTCAACTCTCAATGAGTCTCTAATCACTTCCTAATTAAGTTTAAATAGTCTAATCCTAGCTTAACTAAGCCTAAAGCATGTTTATCCTAATCTAATCTAAAAGTGCTCTTTGAAATTTAGTCTCACATGCACCAAAATTTCAAACTCTTCCATTTGGAAAACTATGAATACAAGGCTAAGCCTACCCATTCAACTTACAACTTTAATCACAAGTCCTTCTCTCTCTCTCACATTTGGAGATATTGGCATTATACCTTATTTGCATTAGCTAAGCTAATAGGCATTTGATCTTGGCTATCCTCCATTGTTGAAGCTCCTCCATCTTACATCCATACCTTCATAGTAGGTTAGTAGGAGGGTATCTAACTTAGCCTTGTAGCCATTTTAGAGAGACCTCTTCACCTCCATTGAAGAAAACAACACACATAATCTGATTCCTTAGGATCTTACTAGGTTCACTTTCATTAAGCTTTCATGGAGTAGAGAGTAGTATATATGCTAGGGTTTGAATGTTTATTGCAAATTTATATATGCATACATAGTTTCTTGTTTATCTCTAATCTTATGGTACATGGTTGAGTTTAGGAAAGCTTTGAGGTTCTTTAACCTCTTTCCATAGCTTTTTCAACTTTTCCATATCACACATCTGGCATGCCCGGCGGGACTTCTTAGTCCATCCTCTATTAATGGAGTCACTTTGAAGCTTTTTGTTTTAGTTTCTAATTGTTTCTTAGTTTTAATCTTTCTAGATTAGTTTCAAAGCTTTCTAGACTAGTTTCAAAGCTTTCTAGATTATTTTCAATCTTTCTAGATTAGTTTCAAGCTTTCTGATTAGTTTTTCAAAGTTTATTTAGATTAGTTTCAAGTTTTTTATTTCACTAACCTTTCTTGTATTAATGGATAAATATAAGGTTTCTTAGCTAGTTTAGCTAGGATTGAGTTGTTTTTGTGCCCTTTGCAGGATCAAAGGAGGTGAAGTGCTACCAAAATTGAACCAAATCGATAAATTTTTGATATTTTTGAGCTTATTTTTGAAAAATCCCATGGTTTTTAGCCACCTACAGGAAAGGGGGAAAAGATACCATTTTATGCATGCAGGCACAACTATCACTATGTTTTATTTACATAGAGGCACGCACACACTTAAAAGGGCACGCATACACCTTGAAGGGTGCGCACATGCAGAACTGCCTACATAGCCTATCTTCTGGAGGCCATAAAGCTTCCTCCCGAACTCGAAACAACTTCATTTTTGTTGCGTTGGAAAGGTATTGAAGAGAAATACACAATGGAAATTTAAATTTTGGGTTTTGAGTTACCAAAAATTTACTCATTGCTAACATGTCTAGATACTTTGGAAAGTTTAGTGTTTGATGTTTTAACACTTTGCAAGTTTTATTTTGAATATAAATTCTGTTTTGTAGGTTTTTTTTACATGTTTGATCATAATTTGACTTGTTTAAAATGTTAGTGAACATTGCATGTTTAGATCATGAGATTAAAGTCGTGTAAGCTCTTCCCTAACACCTGTTAGGTGATCTTGGGAATCAGAAATGATTTCTATGTCTTTTTTTGTTTTGAAAAATGCTTCTTCTTAAAACAATGAATGTCAAAGTTTGTTAAAAAGAAGAAATATTTCATTTGAACTAAGTTTTTTTCCATTTTTTGATTTCATAGTTGGATTCTACGTCGCATATGCTCTTCTCTTGCGTCTTAGGATGATCTTGAGAATCAGAAACGATGTTTTATCTTCTTTAGTATTTTAACTGAAAATTACTAATCTGTTGTGCATAACCAAACAAACGCTAGTCAAAGAAAGGAGGATTCAAAATAAAATCAAAACTTCTAATAAATTTTTGTGCAGGTTGCTAAAAGGTGTTCAAGAAAACCACATCAAAATAAACAAGATAAAAAGAACATCATATTAAAAACATTGTATTACAGGTTTCAGAAAAGGGTGCGTCCCTCTCTACTTAACTAGAATGTAACCCCTTTGGCATAACACCTTAAGCTATAAATATGGGGGTGGTACCAGGAACCCCAAAGTAGTCCACATAAGAGGGAACCTTGTGGATGAAACGGGAAGTGCTCTACACAACCTACTTGACTAGTGTGTCCTTGTGAGTTAGATTTACAATATTATCTGTATCGCAACATTAGAAAGAGTACACGATGGACATAATTAATGCCCATTGTACTTGAAGAGGGAAAAGTCGAGATACTCCAAGGATTAGTCATTGCGACTTTCCTTGGCAAACTACACCACACTCTTAGATTACTTGTAACACCTAGTTAAGAGAACCACCTAGGAAGATATTCTTTGGCCAGGAGCCCACTATGAGCATTTCAAAAATGTGTTGAGTTTTGAGACATCATTTCGTCATGAAACGTGTGACATGTTGCTCTAGCTTATTTTTTCACTTACCCTAAGGTAAGGTGAAACTCTGTTGAAGTAAGGCTAGTATTTTTTACCCCCATATTGATCTACTTCCTTTGCTTTCTTTTGACACTTTTTTGATCAAAAGAAGAGTGGATACCTTTTCATTATTAATTGAGTGTTTCCCCACTTTTTTGTTCATTTACACCCATCCATGTTTGTGGTTGGGTTAGTTAAACGTCTAAATTGTGTGGAGACGTTCTTATATCATTAATAGCCTCTGTGATCTTAATACCCAAGTTAGGATCGTCATCATAGTTAGTCTTGGTTCATCACTTTGAACTTCTTTAGAAAGGTTATCTTGTTTGTATTGTATCACTACAATCTTGATATTTACGTCTTGTTTCTTGTAAACTAGACGTAAATATCTACATTGTAAGGTTACGTTGCGCACATTTTAACAATGCCTAGTTATACCTTAAGATTTATTTTGATTTTGTTACTACCTCAATTTTGAAAAGTGCTACGTGTTACCTTTTGCGTGTGTTACATCAATGTCATCTTGATATTAATACCTTACTTGCAAAGTCTGGTTAACATATCTTGGTGACATTGTTATGTCACCCACAATTGTAACTTGCACTTTTTAAGATATAGGTATGGATCGAATTTGAGATTGCCTTTGGTATACCTTGTTTGGAGGTGAATTTAACTTCTTGTTTTTACTTACCCCTTGTTCAATTCTTTTAACTTGACATAAGTAAGAACATTTGGTTAATCTTATCTTTCATAGCCGTTTGTGATCTTGATATCTAGGTCAGGATCAATATTGTAGTTAGGATTGGTTCATCATTTGATCTCCCTTTGACGTGTTACCTTTTTTACATTGTCTCAACATAATTAAATATACTTATGTCACATTTCTCATAAACATTATCTAAGTGTCTGCATTGTGGTGTTACGCTGCCCACATTTTAGCACATCCTTAGTATCCTTTGACTTGGTTTGATTTCAAACATTGTCCCAAATCTTGAAAGGTGTTGATTACTTTGTTTGTGTCATTTCAATACCACTTTGGCACTAATATCTCACTTCTCCATGAAGCTTGATCGATGTGTCCAATAGGTGTGGTTACGTGGCTTACATTTGTAAACCTCACCCTTTAACATTTTGGCCTTATTGATTGTTGAACGTGTCATGATATCCTTTGATTAGGAGTCACGTCTACCCTTTGTTGATATTTATGCCTTTTTCATTTTGAGCTTGACGTAAGTATTGACATTTTGTTGGTCATCTTTGTATCGAAATATCATTTTACAGACATTTTACATACGGAGTATTTCCTTATTGATTGGCTTTGCGTTTCACACTTGCATGATTGTTCCTTGTGATCATTCATGTGGAAAACTTATTTTCTAGGACAGTCCTTGATCTCATCGATATTATGTCATCATGATGTTTATTTTCCTTAGGTTCCCTTCAAAAACTCACACACGCATCTCCGTACTTACAAAATGTCAAGTTAACTGTCGTCATGCTGCTCAAATCAACATGAAACCTTCTTCACTTTGAATAAGTTTGATCATATAATATAGGTCTAGGCCTTTGAACCCAATGCACACCAACAATGACTGATCATCAAAAGGTCCCTTATACATACAACAATAAGGAACCCAATTTTTGACATTCACATCAAAAGACGCCCATAATGACCAAGCCTCGATTGGTTCTTTGTGCTAGAGAAACCGTTCGGGTACCCTGTTCCCCACCTTTAGCTCATAGTCGGTGGTATGGTTTCGATGCTTCTGATCCAAATTATTATCAAGGTTCCCCCCACTCTTCTTCCAATTCCGATTCAAACTACCATTTGGATTCCCACTCTTATTCTAAAGATTCAGATCCTAACTATTATTTGGATACCCCTAGATAAAATATTGAATCATGGTCGTCCCTTCCTTCGCAAGAACTTTATTCCAAATCACCTCAACGATGTCTTCCTCCTTTGAAGACCCGTGTGACTCCAATTTCCACCGATCAAACATATAATTTGGTTCTTCAGTCACAGTCCTCCATTTCTTTACAGGACCTCCATCAGTCACCTTGACAACCTCTTCCTCCGTCAAAGAGTTCCATGACTCATATTACCTCTATTCAATCATCCAATTTGAATCCTACGTCGTAACTTAACATATGGCTATGCGATCCTACTTTCCAACCTACATTACGTCATCTTCTAGAAAAAAGACCTATGTCAAAATCTAAATCATCCATTCATGAGATTCCTGCCTCCCAGCCTACTTCCTCTCTTGAGTCATCTTATTTTATCAATCAATCTTCCCTGTTTAGCAGACCCAATTCTTCTATTCAACCTCTGATGGTTGAAGAACAACAACCTATACTAATTTATTTTCCTCAGGATGAAGGACCAATTAGACTACATGACGATATCCCTTTAGAGGATTGCAAACAAGGATTCTTTCTTGAACTCGATACTTTCACGTATTGGGGAAAATAAGTTGATCCCTTTTGTGATAACGTAGAGGAAGAGCCTAAAGCCATGGAACTTTATTCTTCTTCTATTATTCCATCTTCACCTTCCTATGAACATGATTAAATTTCAGGGTCTAGCATTTATCCATGACCTATCTGTTATCACCGAATCGCAGCACCCTTATGTTTCCATAAGTGCATATACTTGAACTTACTGTGTGATTGGATCACATGGGTACTATCTCCAAGTTGTGGGACTTGCTACTTGAGATAGACCTCCAGAGAAAGCTGGTTCTTGCTCCTAAACTACCTGCCACAATCTACTCTAATACAGGGGAAACTAACTATTCTAATCTAAACTTCCAAGGGACCAAGGAGAGAGAATGCATAAAATGAAATACTACACTAAAGCGGTGATACACCAGAAAATGAGGGTGTGAGAGTAGTCTCAAAATGCATGAAATACAGAAGCAAAGTGCCCACTAGAAGAGGTGATGACAGTTCTCCATAATCTAGCAAAACGCATTCACAACAATATTTCAAACATACACAATGATAATGGATCCCTGCATGAACATAATAATAGACACAATATTCTTGTAAAGAAGAGGTTGAAGGGGCAAGAAGAATGCAAGAAAACACAGTAGGGGAAGATACATCCACAAACTTATATTTTATTGCTTCATAATATGCATAGTTCAATCTATTACAAGATAAGGGCCTGGATCACCATGCAAGGAGTCCACAACAAGGGCCTACAACACATTGGCTTCACAAATCAATTTTGACAGAGCTTTGCTACAAAAACTACCTCCCTTTTACAATGAGCCCAACACTCCAATTTATAGAAAAGATGAGAAGAGAGAGAGAGGGAAAAAATGAAAATCCCGAAATCTGTCCTTCAACCACCTAGAAGAGGCATTAAATGGAGGAAAATGATTATATATTACTTGCAAAAGGCTCCCCATACTATCCCATGTGCTGCAGTAGAGAAAGAATGATGACCATGCCTCTTAATTGCACTCCCAACTACCAAATAAAACACTGCTATGAACCCAGAAAATTTTTATGAAAAATATCCATCAATATCTCATAAAATCAGGAATTTCTTGATTTCTCTGCATCGGTCTCAGAGCCACAATTCCAACGGTACCAATTTTGTGCGATTTTGTTGAGAAATGCAAAAGTTATGGCCTTCTGAGTGCGGGGAGCTATTTTGGGTCTGGCAGGTGTTTTCTGTCATTTGACGGGAATGAGCATTAACTGACTGGAGCCGAATATTTTTCTATTATTTAAATATATCTACCCTTGTTAAAAATAATATGTCGTGCTCATTCCAGAAAGTCCAATTTTGTGAAAATCGGAGCTCGAAGTCAAAAGTTATGGCCGTTTGAAGTTTCACGGGTCAAATGTTGACTTTTCTTCTTTGCCTTCGGCCGCTTCGGCATTTCGCATCCCTCGCATCCCACGCGTACCTTTGTCCCAGCTATCCCGGATGAAAAAATCTTGCTTCGACTAATTTGGGCTTCCTTGTTCCTGTTTACTATTAAGACACGTGGCAAGATTCCATTCGCTCTCGGCTCTTTCAACTTTTCGCGTCCCATGCATACTTTTGGCCCGGATGTCCCAAACTGCCTTGGACGAAAGTCTCCTGTTTCAGATGAATCAGCTGGTTTGCGTCATCTGCGTAATTTTGTTCCAGATGCCTCAACTGTGCGAAACAAAGACTTAGATGATTTTTCCCTCTTTCTGCCGATTCGGCCTTTTCGCGTCCCACGCGTCTCGACATCCCAACTGTCCCGCAGACCACCTGGACTAGGACTTAGCCGATTTTCTTCATCTTTTGGCCCCAAGCTTGGTACGAAGAACCTCAGTTCGACCCGAACTGGTACGAACCGAGCCCTTCAGACCCGAAATGCCTCAAAACACTACTGCAACCTTATTTTTCACATTTCTTCCATTTTTTTAACTCGTTGGGATTTCTTCTTGGATGGGAGAGTTAGATAGAAACCAAGGGGGCCCCAAAACATGATTTTAGGCCTTGAATCAATGTACTTGCTTAGGACTGAATAATATGATGCATGTTATCAAAATTACCTTGAGGGGTGAATTTTGGATAACACTATCTTCTCATTTCCAAATCATTCCTTATCTATAATCATTCCTCAATAAAAATATTTCCTTGGTTCACCGTTGAGTAGCTCATTGTATTTTTCTATCCTGTGACCATGTCCTAGTAGCCATTCATTTTTTACATGTACGTCACCTTTTGGTAGCCCATTCCTTTCTATTCTTGGGCCACGTCTTAGTATCCCTTCATCCTCTTCTATCTATGGGACCCCTCCAAGTTCTCCCTCCTCTTCTATACTCAAGTCACACCCTAGTAGTCCCTCGTCATCTTATTCTATTCTTGGGCCACATCCTAGTATCCCTCCATTATTTTCTATATATGGTTCACCTTGGCGTATCCCATCATCTTCTATTCTTGGGTCATGCCCTCATAGTACAAATTCTTCCATCTCAGGGCCATATCCTAGCATGCCTTCATCATCTTCTATCAATGGCTCACCTCCTGGTAGCCCGTCCTCTTCAATTCTTGGACTGTATCCTTTTCATCTATCACATCTTTCTTCTATCAATAATTTTGGTAGTCCCACTACCATTTCTGTTGTTCCTATCATCAATCATAAACATTCTCAATCTTATCCCACTTCTCGGGATCAGACAATTCACGCATCAACTTATAAGAAACCCAAACAGGTTCATTATCAAGCTCAGGTCAAAACTTCCAAGAGCTCTAAAGCTCCCAACAAGTCAAATGATCTTAAGGTTAAAAATCAAACATGTTTCAAGAACACACATCAACACACCCATCAAGTATGGTGTAAAGTGCATAAACCTTTGGATAGGGAGATTAAGCTCCTATATGAACAATCAACATTTCAGGATAAATCGCAGCCATTTTTTGAGTATTAGCTCACCATGATCATCAAGATCAGGGATAACATGACTCTTGATAAAAAAAATCATGCTTAGTTTCCCTTATTAAGGAAGTTGCAAACATTGTTTTTGGATCTTACCACGTAGAGTGACTTTTTTAGTCCCACCTTTCCAAAAAATATCAAAAATCTAAAAATCAAACAACTCAAAAAAATCAAAAACATGATAAAACATAAAAAAAATCAGTGGTACAAAGATAAAACATTGAAATCAGGTATTGTATACACATGGATGTTTCTTTCTTCCCTTCCTTGTTATTCTTATGCAAGTCTTCCTACCATTTTCATCCCTTCGATGATATTGTGGTTAGCCTATTCGCATGCATTTTGTGACAGTGATCTCTATGGTATCTGTTTGACCTTGGTCTTTCATCACCTTGGTAAATTAAAGAATGACTGACCTCATGGAGATCATATCACATTCAACATCTAATAAACTTGTTGCGAAGAAATTTTGGACCTATTTGTTGACACTACCCAATGTTGTCATCACAATCACTTCCACATCCTTCCATCAAGCCATCCTTGGTTCTTAACCCCTTTTCAAACAAGAGAGCTGAAATAAGTTTTCAGAAAGAAAAAGAATCAAAATCAATCAATAAATCAAACGCTAAAATCTACAAAGAAAAACCGAATTGATATATAACTCTCTCTTGGGGTATTTCCAATAATCTCTATTGGGGCTATGGATGCCTGACTGGCAGTAGAGAAATGTTGCGCTTAGAATCAAATGAACCTCTATCGGGGCTATGTATGCCTGGCTGGTACTAGAGCAATGTATGGCTATCCTTCCACCCTCAATTCACAAAATCACCTATCGAACTATATCATTCCTACACATTGGCTAGGTTGTCTTCATGTACTATTTATTAACTCTTTCCTTCAAGAGGTAATAAATTCAATGTTCACACACTGGATCTCTATGAGTAATTAGGATTAGTATGTTACCAAGTGTCTTTTTTGGACCTTTTTCAAACTCTTACTCTAGCCTATATCTCGTCTCATGATTTCTTCCTTTGGCTAATCACTTCCTCATCGGGAGGCTTCTCAGCTACATTCATATCATTCACATCATTCTTATACTTCGTTTAGAACATCCATGTGTATAAGATTTCCTTTTTTCCTTGTTTTCAGACACCTTTGTCCCCTTTTACAAAAATAATCTACTCCTTCCTTTCTATCACGTGCTTTTAGGCCAACTTACATTGGGACAACCTTTCTTCTTCTCAGAACTTCATTGGTTTACGTTCATCATCATGTTGAACCTATCCATAATGGCCTTAGGTCCCACTTCTACACGTGAAGAGTTTTCCTTTTAATAATCCCAACTTATCGCTGGGGAAATTTCAAATCTTCACCTTCTTGCGCATGCACGTGGCCTTTTTCCCTTGTACATCCCTTATATCACTGGGGCATCCACGCTTCTTTGTATTCCTATACATAGGTTCATAAAAATTTCAAAATCATAAAAAAACATTCAAATATGTTTCAAGAAACATCAAAAACAAATAAATTAGCTTACAAAACATCACCCTTTTGTTCTCACCTGTTCATATGTGTGACTTGTGGGTCATCTTGATCTACCTTCATCAACAAAAGCTAGGCTTCTTACTATGTTTGTACTCTAGGGCACAACGAGGTGTCTGGTACTAATTCGTAGTGCACATTACTTTTTCATTGGACCTAAGTGTCCTCCATTATTCCCCTCACATGTATCCTTGCTTGGGGCACCATTGTCAACCCTTTTCGTTAATTCACACAAGTCGGAACTGAAGCTTGATAACAAAAACATTACATTATGTTTCTTTGCTAGGTTACCTTGTTTACTTTCTCATATTGCATTGCATTTTGTATGTTGCATAGAGTTAAGCATCTTTTACTTTCTCATATTACATTACATTTTGTATGTTGCATAGAGTTGGTGTTTTTAACAATGGAAATTTGTTCATATATGGCTTTTCATGTCATACTACAGTTTTTTTCATTCTTTTTAATAAAGACCGATGATGAAGATCACTAGTAATATGATGGAAAATAAAGTTGTTTAAAAGGCACTGGATGGATGTTAGCTCATTCCCCCTTCCTCATACTCCTTTTCTTCTATAATCCCCTTTCTTTTCTATTTCTTCGAACTATTCTTTCTTTTGTTCTCTTTATGTCTTCTTTTCAATTGTCAATCGAGATCTTATATCACCCCATCGACGAATGATGGGTCATCCTTCATTCTACTCATTTTTCTTCTACCTATTCAAAAAAATTACTTGTTTATGTTTGTCTACTTTTTTTTAAGTGACATCACTTATGCCATCCCCAAAGAGGGGCAAATGTACACACCTAAAATATACTTACACTTACAATTTCCTCCAATTCATTCAATTAACGACACTTCGTTAAACAACCCACTCTTTGCTCCATTCTCGAATGCCCATTTATGACAATATTTCATTCGTATTCCTCCTATAATCAACTTATTCAGCTAATATCTCTCTTATTAGCTAAACATTCCTCCTTTCGACCATTCAGAACCTTCCCAGTTCTCTCTAGACCACTTCTATTAGCTTCCTAAGCTATCTATCAATCAGAAATGGTTAACCAGACTCCTCTCAACTCTCAATTAGTCTCTAATCTCTTGCTAATCAAGTTTAAATAACCTAATCCTAGCTTAACTAATCCTAAATCATGTTTATCCTAATCTAATCTAAAAGTGCTTTTTGAGATTTAGTCCCACATGCACCGAAAGTTCAAACTCTTCCATTTGGAAAACTATAAATACAAGGCTAAGCCTACCTATTCAACTTACAACTTTACTCACAAGTCCTTCTCTCTCACACATTTGGAGATATTGGCATTATACCTCATTTGCATTAGCCAAGCTAGTAGGAATTTGATCTTGGCTATCCTCCATTGTTGAAGCTCCTCCATCTTACATCCATACATTCATAGTAGGTTAGTAGGATGGTATCTAACTTGGCCTTGTAGCCATTTTAGAGAGGCCTCTTCACCTCCATTGAAGAAAACGACACACATAATCTGATTTCTTAGGATCTTAGTAGGTTCAATTTCATTAAGATTTCATGGAGTAGAGAGTAGTATATATGCTAAGGTTTGAATGTTTGTTTCAAATTTATATATGCATACATAGTTTCTTTTTTAGCTCTAATCTTATGGTGCATGGTTGAGTTTAGGAAAGATTTGAGGTTCTTTAACCTTTTTCCATATATTTTTCAACTCTTCCTTGTACACAAAATCAAATCTCATGGTGAAACTATTAAGGACAAAAGGATTATTAAAAAATTGCTTAGAAATTTTCTTGCAAAATTTGATCCTTTCATAGTTGCTATTGAAGAAACTAAGGATCTAAGTCATTTTTTAATTGATGAGTTCTATGCATCACTAATAAATCATGAACAAAGGTTGAATAGATCACATTTAGTTGTATATCAAACTTTTTCATCACAGGTATCATGAAATCGTGGAAGAGGAAGAAGAAATTTTATCCCTAGACGAAGAGGAAGAAGTTCATCTAGAGGACATAGCAGCGGTCCATCAAACTCAAGTGGAAGAGGAAATATTCAAGATCACAATCATAATCATTTTTCAGGTCAGAGACAGGATAAATCACATGTGCAATGTCACTATTGCAAGAAATATGGGAACTATGCTTTTGAATTCAGGAAAAAGAAGTATGATCGGAACAAGCAGAATCAAAATCAGGTTGGAATCTCTACTCCAAGTTCCATGTTTATTGCATGGAAAAATATTTCCGAAGCATCTCCTATTGAGTGTAGTCTATACCAAGAGAGTCCTAGTGATGTGTGGTATTTGGATTCTGGTTGCAGTAATCACATGTCAAGTAACTTAGATTTATTTTCTAATTTGGATGAGTCAGTAAAGTCAGAAGTTACCCTTAGGAATAATAATACAGTAACTGTAAAAGGAAAAGGAACAATCAACATTCTAACTAAAAAGGGGGAGTAGAAGATTATACAGGATGTTTATTAGGTTGCAGGTTTGAAGCACAATCTTATGAGCATTGGTCAATTGGTACAAAAGGGATACAGGGTTTACATTGAAGACAATTAATGCATGATAGTGGATAAAGATCTAAGTACACAGGGGATTGTTAAAGTGAAGATAGAAAAAGAAGAATAATAAGTGCACCACTTGAAATTTTTCACTCAAATTTAAGTGGACCGATGCAAACAAATTCTCTTAGAGGTTGTTCATATTTTATGACATTCATTGATGACTATACAAGGAAGACGTGGGTATATGTTTTGAGAGACAAATCAGATGCTTTTGATATATTTCATAAGTTCAAGGCATTAGTGGAAAAGCAAAGTGGGTACTACATCAAAGTTTTGAGGATAGACAGAGGAGGTGAGTATATTTCCAATGATTTTCTGAATTTTTGTAAATATCATGGTATACACAAGAAATTTACTTCTAGGTATGCACCACATTCGAATGGTGTGGCAGAGAGAAAGAATGGAACCATCATGGATATGGAAATAAGTATGATGAAGGCAAAGCATCTTTCAAATGAGTATTGGGAAGAAGCAGTAGCAACTTCTGTTTTCATAGTTTCTTCACAAGTTTTGACTAATAGGAAACATAGTGTTTCTCATTTTAGAATATTTGGTTGTGTGGTATGCACACATGTTCTTGATAAGCTAAGGAAGAATCTAGACAACAAAGGAGAAAAATGCATATTTGTTGGATATTCAGAGAATACAAAAGCTTACAAGTTGTTCAATCCAGTTACCATAAAGGTCATAATCAGTAGAGATGTAGAGTTTGTTGAAAATGAGGCATGGGATGGAAGTATTGAGAGAAAAATTAGTGTAGCAGCAGCTATTCCTCATGATGATATGGCATATGAAAGAATTGAGCAACAAGTTATTGTATCTTCTTCAAATCTTGGACATGCACCAAAAGTTGTAGCACAAACTACACCTCCATCTACATCTAGGAGGTCTTGAAGATTTCATTCATCTTTAACCATGCCACAGACACCACCACAAAAAAAATAAGCTACTCCTTCAATACAAAACAAACCATCATCAGATAGCCCTTTATTGTAGAAAAGGAGTCTTAGTGAGATTTATAATGTTGATACAACTAATACTTTTTCATTTTTTGCATTTCTTTCTCAAGTTGCAAATCTAGTATACTTTGAAGAGGCTATAAACAATGAAGTTTGGGATCAAGCCATGGATGATGAGATAGATAACATAGATAAGAATCATACATTGGAATTGGTAGATCTTCCAGAAGGAAAGGACGTGATAGGATTGAAGTGCGTCTAGAAGACCAAATATATTGTTGATGATAAAGTTAAGAAACATAAAGAAAGGTTGGTTACCAAAGGTTTTTCACAACAATATGGAGTAGATTAAAATGAGACATTTGCACCTGTAGCATGTTTGGACATGGTAAGAATGGTTTTAGCAATTACAGATCAAAACAAATGGCCTATTTATCAGGTGGATGTAAAATCAGCATTCTTGAATGGTTTTCTTAAGGAATATGATTGCCCTTATATTTGACATAAATACTAGCTTAATTCACATAAATATGAGCACCGGTAAATTATTCCTGAAAATAATTCAGACAAACATGAAGTTAATGGCATGAATGTCCAATTTCTTCACCAAACGTTTATTATAAAGCATGTTGCCCTCGATTTTAAGACATTGCTTGCATGCCAAACAAGCCTAAAATATTATTTTATTCCCCTATGCACTCACATCAACATGCAGATAGCCAAAATAATAAAAAGAAAGCTCTTCCAACCTTAGGCGTCAAAATTGGATGCTTCCTGGCAATTAAAAATATTTTTTAATGCTAACAACTTCTTCCTTTGGCACCAAACTTCTATAGTGCAGCATGCTCCACACAAAAGAATTAATTTCCCTTCACTTATGACATCCACTTATTATATAAGGAATTGAATGTTAATTTAACCCACTGCTTCTTCTTATTTTTAGCAATTTCAAAAAAAAAGATGTTCTTTTTCTCTTAAGCATGCTTTTCCTTAAAATTATTTCCTTTATTTTTAGCATGCTTTATTTCTTTGACTTTCTCCCTATCTCTGGGGCTAAGCTTTTCCAAAAAAAAATTAAATCCCTTTTAAAGAATGCAACAATGCCAAATTGAGTCACCATTTTTGGCTAGTAATTTTGTGAAACACACAAGTAGCAGGTAGTGTGAAATTCCACCATGCCAGGAAGGTCCTATTTTTACACTTTTCACTTAAGTAATTTGTGTTAAACGTTGACCCGATAGGTAGGAAAAAAGTGTGACTTGTTTGGGTGAATAAATTTTCTTTTGTGTGAAACATACAAGTAGCAAGAAGTGTTAAAATTCACCCTGCCTTGCAACTTCTAATTCCACACCTTCCACTTAAGTGATTGTGTAACATCTGCTAAAACACACACAAATACAACACCGAAAAACTTGGGTGACTTTTTTTTTTCAATTACATGAAGTTTAAATGACGACACAGATGACCAGGAAGTGCTACAACCAACTTTCTATAAGCTTAACACAACATTGACCACATAGGCAAAAAGGAATCATACAATACCCATCATGAAAAATTCACTTTTCTCTTCGACAAGGCATAGCGTAATAATCTAACCACAATACAAACTTACAGTTAAGGACATCCCACAGAGTAAAATATTTTAAGGTTATTTATTTACTAAAAATTTCTTTCAAAACTTGACTTACGATACAGAAAATTCATGTTCTGATTTGAGAAAATATTCTTACAAAGGTGAACTTATTTCTTTTATACTATTGACTAATTATCTTAAGATCAAGTTTTCTGAAGGACGATCATCTATAAAATGTCAATAACTTGCTTAATTCATTTTATTTATAAACGAAATTTTCCATTTCTAACAAGGTTATTTATTCATACTCAAGGTACTGAATCTTTTCTCCTACCTCCATTGCAAAAGGTGATGAGAGAAAGCTCCAATTGATGGGAAATTACCGTTTAGTTTTGAAACTACAACCTCCTTGTGCAAGGATCAAATTTTTAACAAAAAATAAGAGAAGATTACAAAGCACTTTGGAATAAGTTATAGGAAGAAGATCGAATTAGATTACTCTTAAATATCTCATTAGTTATTAACCAATATTTTATTGGGGCTAAGAATTTATCCAAAATGATTAAATGTTTCACTTAGGCTTCACTGGACGAGTTTTACATAAATACACAATTACGTTTTCAACGGGTGAGATAGATTGAATGGTTTCTAATGAGTTTCCTCCAAATTATTATAACCCTATTTTTCATCCAAAATATAATAATTGATTTCACCTTAAGATCGTTAAGGACTCACAATAAAACCTATAATTTTCATTAGTTTATCTAGGGGTAGAAAGTTTTATAAATTTTTTTCTTTACAAAAGATAGTTTTCCCCTTTGATCACTCAAGGAATCAAATGTTATCAATTAGATCACATCTACATTAATTATATATATATATATATATATATATATATATATATATATATATATATATATATATATAACTATATAACTTTTATAAGGAATTTTAACCCCTTTCAAGCAAACCTATAATTGTATTAACGCCACGACCTAGAAGGTTCATCAGGAAACATTATGACTCAATAAAATCTTACCATTGCACCAACTAAAGTGAACATTGTTACATCATTTCTATTAATCGACATGACATACGAACCAAAGAGACAAAACAATTCTATGTAACTGTGACTAGGGAACAAGAAGGTAACAACATCGATCAAGAAATGCTATACTATTCCTAACATTCCTATTATACACTAAAACCACTCATAAAAATACGGTGATAAATTTTATATTTTCCACTATAGTAAATACAAGTTTTAGTTTCAGCTGATTATGACAACATTACTTGACAACACATATTACTAAGGCACTGGTCTTCTTCTAAAATTTCCACAGAACCCATTCCAAAGTTTTACAACATAATAAGAATTCGTACAAAAGAACATCATAACAAAAATTGAAGCAATTTTCTACAAGTCTTTCCCTCATCTACTCGCAAAATCCATCTGTAAAAAATTATTAACCCAAGTCATTTCTTGAGAACTAGACAAGATAAGACTACACATAACAACAATACATTATTATCTAATAAAATCAAGAAAGGAACATTCTATTCCAAGAACTGGATCAAAGATCTAAATACTAAAAACTCCTTAAGCCATAATAAAATATCCACCATGCCAATCTAAGAAGAAAGTCTTCTACTTCAGTTATGAATTTTGTCTCAAAAGCAATGAAAGTTTAACAACCAAACAAGTAAAACCATAGGCCGAGAGAGTTAGAATTAAAATTTGAAGCGTAAAAGAGATTTCCGTTATACAAGTTAGCACTCTAAACATCCATACAAGTTTTGTAATTTTATGGATTTGCAGGATTCCTCCATAAGTCTATAGTTTCGGTTTAAATAAAATGGATAACTCCTTTCAATCAAAAATTCCTTTTATTGCAACCCTCCTTACCATATTCAAACCACTCCTTTAAGAAAAATGCATTTACATGAATCACCAATTCCATTAACTTAACAACAACTCCAATCATAAGTCAACAACGTATCTAACTATAAAATACTGCGGATGTCCCTAATAATCTTAATAGTTCTATCACAAGTCAACAAGATTTTCGAAAATTCATATATCATCCAATTGTCAATAAAAATATTATATATTTCCAACAAAATAAGTGAGGTGCACAATTATAAATACAACCAAAAGTGATCACGTATTAGAATGAAGCCAAGGTAGTTCTAAAAATAAAAGATTAATATCCATAAAAGCACCTATGAACTTCAAATCTCGGTTACTAAATTTTTTTATCAGTGGTTCAAGCTTCAAAAGGAACGGTCCAAGTGCCCATTAGGGAAACCTTAAACGTGTTGACCCTATATCGATGATCAACTGGAAATTAGGTATATGTCTAGTATCATAACCAAATATAAAGGAATAACCAAGGTGAAAAATGACTAAGTAACCGAGTACCTTAGCCACAATACCTCCTTCATACAAAAATATAACAACTATGGTCAACCACGCATAAAGTGTTGTAAATTTTTTGGATGGATTGAATATCGAAGGGACTACTTACTTAGTCCAAGAGAAGGGGACATGGAGGTCAAATAGACCTTGACAATCTCATCACTCAGGGTTGGTCACATTAGAGAAACAACTAACATTACAAAATATGTTATCATAACCCAAAAGGATGATTAAATGTGCATAAAACTATTGTTTCTTCTAACCTAAATTGGGTAAAATCGAGTGGCTATCCTCTAAGGAAAAGTTCTCATAACCCATGTGAATTGTGCTTAACATACCCAAAAATGACAATTAAAACTACATTGTTCTTTATTTCACTAATCCAGATTATTTAAGGAATAACATAGAGAGAGGGGGGAGTTTATAACCCATTGATGATTAAAACAACCCACACAACGAGAATAAAAATAAACCTTAAATAGTAAGATCATATGAACAACAAGAGGTTAATAGTTACAATAGGCTTGCTTTCACCACAACATTTACTAGCTATAAAAAAATTAATAACCTTGTTACTCAATCAAAGAAATGTAGTTAATAATGGTAGAATGTCATTCACTCAAGCATGAAAATGCAACAACTAGTGAAAGGGGATACATCTATGTTTTCCATTTTAACACTGACAACTATTATTGCTAAAAAAAGAAGATTTCAATAGGAAAGGAGAGATTTTCCTGCAATTCGTCCAAACCCACAAAAAAACAAAATCAGAGGATAACCAAATTCAAGGAAGAGAAGGCTCTATTTCATGATTTTTTTAACCTTAGCAATTGTAGCAATGAGAAGGTTAATCTTTCCACATACACATTGGGCGCAAAAACCTCCACTCACTCCCACATTGGTACAGGAAGGGAGTTCCAAGATCCATGAGCTACATCTTTCTGAAGAAATATTGTCTCAAAGACTAGTAAGATTGGAGTACATACACAAAAACGGGTTTATAGGAAGTCCAAGGAACTCTAAATGAAAACAAATTAACAGGAGGAAGTATAGACTCCACAACCTTGCAAACGTACTCCCAGCTTGCATCAAAATGTTATGGTTAGAGCAGGGCAAGGACATACATCGAAGCACAATGGAAATCAGATTTTTTTCAGATGTAGAAGCATGTGCCTTAAAATCCAAACAAGTAAAGTGTGGAAACATACACGAGGCATGTAAAAAATTCAAAAAATTCCTCAAAGCAATGGGGTCTTATGGAAATAGCCAAGAGTGCAGGACAAGCATAAAAAGAGTCTTTAACATGGCTTTGCTTACCCAAAAGCAACCAATAGGTGTCCAACCTCCTCAGTTCACCTCTGTCGGCATGTATGTAGCCAGTGAAAAAAACAGATGTTTGCAGGCTGGAACAAGAGCCAGGGTGGAATAATAGGGGGACAGTGATCTAAAACCATGTGGCCATCCTTATAAAAGGTGATTTAGTATCAAAAAATAAAGGCTCCAAAGAAATACTACGTCCCCACAAATCCACGCCAAGCATGCCAAATGGAGGCTTTGAAACAGGAATGGACATCTAACGACGCACCGGGGTAGGAAGAAATAGGTCAAATATTTAAGCTATAAGCACCCTAGAAAGCATGCAAACAACATTCACAGAAAAGAGTTACTTAAACGACCTCTTCCATTCAACCCCTGTCTACAGATCTCTCCATATCACGTGGCAAGACCAAAAGGAAAGAGCAAGACAACAAGGAGACAATACACATAAAAGGAACCAGCTAAGTAAAAAAAGTGGCCAAGGGAGGAAGCTATACGGTGAGGGGAATTTTTTTTTGCATTTAACAACACTAGCAGGAGTCAACCACTCCCACTGGCCAATAAGGATAAGCTTCTCCCCCACGCCAAAACAAGGAATGAAAGATTGGTGGATAAATATCTCTACAAAAAATTACCAATATATTGTAATTAATTTTAAAGTATGCTTGGATTCTAGGGGGAAACAGACTGTTGGTTGAAGTTTCGAAAGCAACCACTTTAAAATGATCAACCATGGTGCCACAATAGGTAATATCTTATTTTGCATGAATTGAGGCTCAGTGTATGGGAGCTATCAACAAAACCATAAAATAGCTTAATGATAATTAATAATCATACCAATAAAAATTGACTATAAGACAATTAAATAATCACCGATCGACAATTAAAATAATAATAATATTATTTTTATTATTATTACAGCTTAAAGTAATTATTACCCATAATAATAATGACCGACAGTCAAGCTTGACAAATAATAATAATAACCAAAGATTAACAATTCATAACAATAATTATTATATGGATATTCCTTTTAACTGGACATGCCCTAACAACACCAAATCGTCATTCAAGCCACCTATAGAATTTGAGAACATGATTTTCCCTTAATAGAAAAACAAAACACAAGGGATGCTAAAAGGTCCAAAACTAGAGGCATGGACAATGACACGAGAAGGTGAGACGGAGAGGAAGGATGCTAATCCTTCTCTGCGACAAGGTCAAAGTCAACTAACGGTCAATGAGAGCACACACAACCATCCAACGCTTAACAACAAGATCACCAAAACAAGAACAGGGGTAAACGCCAAATAGGGCATTACATATTGTGGTAAAATCCATCCTTCCAGGTAGGCCCAAATTTCACACTTTCCACTTAAGTTTATTTTGTTAAACGCTAACCTAGTAGGCAGGAAAAAAGTGTGACTTGTTTTGGACTTAAATATTTTTTTGTGTGAAACACACAAGCAACAAGAAGTGAGAAATTCCACCCTGCCAGGCAAGTCCAATTTTCACACTTTCCACTTAAGTTTTCATGTTCAACTCTGACCCAGTATGCAACTTCAAAAATTGTGACTTGCACTTACAATTGATTTCCCAAATTTGGCGTGGAAATCTAAGGAAGAAGGAAACTTAGAATAATTGTGACTAGCACTAGGAATTGCTATTATGTTTTGTGTGAAAAATAGAAAGTGTTGATAGCTTGCACTTTTACATTTTAATCTAAGAAGAATTTATTTTAATTTTTGTTGTCCATTTTTGGAAAGGGTCCGGGAAGATGTAGCAGCCAAAACTCGCAAGTGCCATAACTTTCACTCTGTGGCTCCGTTTTAGATGTCATTTTCTCTGAATGTGCATATTTTCTCGAGCTCTACACATTGGTGGTAGTATTTTTCTTAGTTTCATAAAATCCTTTATTGCACATTTTCGGACCAAGTAACCTCTTATAATCTCGTCAAGGAATCCTTAGCAAATCAACACAAGTCGAAAAAACCAAAATTTTAAAGGGGTATCCCAAGATTTCCAAGTGAAATTTTTAGGTACACCATGGTCTCATGCGGTTCTATGGAGAATGTCAAATTACTTTGAACTGTGGGCCTCTGAGTAATATGTCAAACCACCATTCGGCCCAACCCACCTCTGACATCTCTTCGGCTTAAATATATATATTTTCAACCTTTACATTTCTGATCAAACAATAATAATTTCATCCTCTATAGCATAAGATAAAAATATGTAAGCAGCGACTGGGATTTAAAAATAGTGATAACATGTGACCGATATCTGAAATGACCACGATGAGAATGGATTTACATCTATTGACTCAAAAATTAAATAACATTAATTCAGGCTATACATAATCAAATGTAATAAAACATTGACATATATGAAATACCTCAATATGGCATGGAAAAGCACTAATAAAAGCTTACATTTGAAGGAAATGATGAATATGCATGTTCAATAGATATGAAGAAATATGCTAACATTCACTTGGTCTCTTTGATTAGAAAATAGAGACTGTAAACATGCCGTTTAGAATGGAGATACTGACGACCAACATAAGTAATTCCTACCAATTTTTTGTTCCGGAAAGAGGGGATGGTGAATAAAGAAAGACATGCCATGCATTTGAAGTGAGACACATAGACAGAGAAGTGCATGTTTATTTACGTATTGGAACCCCAATCGACCGAGGGGATAAAAACAAATAAAAACAAATTACAAAGGGCTAAAATAAAAAATAAAAAAACGA
The DNA here is from genome assembly GCA_019776745.2 of Taxus chinensis. NCBI lineage: Eukaryota > Viridiplantae > Streptophyta > Pinopsida > Cupressales > Taxaceae > Taxus > Taxus chinensis. Next base: position 153,581,659 of record CM034154.1, read on the forward strand.
AAAAAGTGCTACCTTGTATGCCTTTTTATCAATATTTCCTCGATATGACAAGTATAACAATGAAATTTTAGGGTTTGCATATTTTAGATATTTTACACGTATGCTAATGATGTATGCTATTATTGATATTTTCCTGATAAGACAAGTTTAATGTAGCAAATTTAGGATTTGCGGAGTTTATAAGACACATTTTAGATTTGTTTTTAAGGGTATTTGATATAGATATTCCTTAAAGTTAAAAGATTCCAGTTGAATTGATAGTATATGAATTGTGTAGCTTCAAAAATATCATACTTGATGTTTGTTTCTCCATGTATTTAATAGCAAAATAAAATTTGATTGGATAAAATAGACACATGTCAAACAAACCCACCAAATGGGCTAAGTGCTCTTAACAACCCAAAGAAGAACATGGAGAGCGACACATTCTAAACGGCCTGTCAGACTTGTCATCTTCCTTTCATAATAATACAAGAACTTTTTTTGAGATCCAGAGGCGTTAACCACGCTGAAACCCAAATTAACGTTGTAAATTTAGCAATAATTGGATAGTTGCAGCGAGAATTTAATTATTACACTGAAAGGTGTTTGCTCTATGAGAAACAGCCCCCCTACTGACAACATCCAACGATGTAAATCCTCCCCATCTGAACGGTCGTCAATAATTCTAACAGTTGGCATGTTTCGGTTTTGTGCAGAACGAAAGCACAGATTATTGGTTTATGAGAATTTTGAGAATGGTTCGCTCGATAGCTACCTCTTCAGCCATAAAAAAAATAGAAGAAAAGATTTCTATTCGAATAAATGATTTCAAATCGCAGTAGGGAAGGCAAAAGGATTGGCTTATCTACATGAGGAATGCCTGGAGTGGATTCTCCACTGCGACGTCGACTCGCAGAACATACTTTTGAACGAGCAATTCTATGTTAAAGTTTCAGACTTTGGGCATTCTAAACTAGTATATCGGCATAAAAACGGGTGCTGACTTTCTGTACAATACGAGGGACGTGAGGGTACATGGCGACCGAGTGGACTGGCGACTGTTTACAATTTTGGGATTGGCGACTGGATAAATCGCCACAAAATTTAAATTTACAGGCGGCAATTTAGTGCAGTGGACAGTTGAGAACGTGAGAGGGCAAAGTTGAATGGACATAATGAAAATACAAAGTGGAAATCAGAGGTGGAAAGAATATTGAAGACTGCATTTCTCTGCGTCGATTTTGACAAAAATATAAGGCCTCCAGTGAGTTGGGCAGTTGAAATGCTCACAATAGAATTCGCTGAGACCACCGCTCATTTCAACCAAAAGATGGTAGCGACATCATATTCCTGGGAATTTCAAGTGAATACGAATGCGTCCTATGAAATCAACGAACAATATGTGTAGGTATTCTGCAATCCCTTTTTTATCCGCCATCTTTTGTCTATCCAACTTTGCAGTCGTGAATTATTTCGTGTCGATTTCATTCATGAGCCTATCCATCACGCAGGTTCGCAGTCAACGCGAACCTGCAAAAAACTTTGATTGGAGTTATCCTTGCACCCAGCTGGTCTTGAAGCTGGGACCCCCACACCCTATTTTCCGTGCTCCACCATCTTACTGCGCACTCACGTATCAAACCATAGGGCGCCGATTTCGTTTAAAAAACCACGAACGGAAATTTGACGAAAAAGGAAACAACGAAATACGTTGTTTCCTTTTCCGTCAAAACTAACAGCGACGCAACAAAACTAACGGCGACGTGACGGAAAATACTTTTTCCCTGGCACAACGAAAAATGTGATAAATGTTGTTGTCGACCAATTGAAATCCCGTGAATGATGGAGATATTTCCAAATTTGGATATTTATGTCGAAAGGTGTGCACCAAAGGGGATTGTTCCCTTTTCTGTCTGACATGCGTGACACCTATCAATGGCCATCGTAGCAGCGTATGTCAGTTGTCCATCACGTAAGGTTGTCCACTTTTAATTTTGTCGAAACTTGCACCGCCTACAAGAAAAACAAACGGGATTTTGTTTGCAATGGCTTTTTAATTTTGTCTGCGGGTTTTTGTTTCGATATTTATCATGTCTGAATTACTTGCGAGGTCTCTGTCAATGGCGATATTTCTATCCATGAGGCAAATTATAGAGGACATGGGCATCTTCACGAAGCATGGCTGTTGTTTCACCAAATGTAATCTACGGGTGTCCATGTGATCTGTTCATATCTGCAAGCATAGTCTCACACTATAGAAATATAGGAGATTCGAAAGTGGGCATAGACATCGACTAACAAATCACAGGCAGATGTTGTAGTTGTTTGTGATCCCATTGAAATTTGTGCAATATGTGGAAGCATGCAAATGCCATGCGAACTATTTGACTAAATGGATGAAATAAATGTGGCCTCATAGATTGTATTATTCACAAGACATGAATAAAATGGATTCATTGGAAAGGCCTTGGAACCTTTCCGAAAGTTACATTTAGCATATATAAGGCCAAACCCTACAACTGTTGTCAATATCCTCCCAGTTTCTGTGAAAATGGGAACTTTAAAACACGGCACGTGAACTATTCGATAGAACACTTTGATGAGTTGTGGTCTTATGGGATGCAATGAATTCATAATATGCACAAAATGGTTTTTTTGAAAAAGTCTTAAAAACTTTCAAGAAAATGCATTTCGCAGTGATGAAGTCGTTGCCAAAATGGGAGCTAAATAATACAGGGTATGAACATCCATCAATGTATAATGTAAAGTGAATTGACTTGACATCACTTACATAGAACATATAACAGATTTAACTTGGGTAGGAACAATTTTCTTCATGAAATTGGTGTGGGACATGCAGCTATTTAATTTCCCACTTTTTAATTTATAACATTCCAACTTTTTTTTGCAGAACTATTCGCGTGTAATTACTCAATCTCAAAAATAAAAAGGGAGTTTTGTTATGTTTTACTCATTTTTTAATTTTGGTCCCTTTAAGCACAAATTGCATTGATGTGAACAATGCAAGTGAGATCGAGACGATAAAGTGGAGCTCCATGACTTAGATTGTTCCCATGTTAATAATATTTTCTATATGCTCCACTTTTTTGTCATGATCTCACCCACATTATGCACATGAATGCAACATGCGTTTTAAATGAACAAGCTATAAAAAATGGAAAATGGACTATAAATGTTCATTCCAAATTTCAAGCTCGAGTACTTATAGGGGAACATGTGATGGATAAGTAGATTTCTCCAATATAATTTGTGAAATAAGTTTGGGACATGTATGTATTTAATTCCCACTTTTTTATTTAAAAATATCTCTTTCGGATGGTTAATTAAAAATACCTTTTTCTCAAATTGCATTTATATGAATAATGTGGGAGAGATCGAGACGAAAAAGTGGAACACATTGGAACTATTGGTTAGGTAAGATAACACTAAGTCAGGGAATAGGTGTGGGATAAACAGGGTTTTAATTCTCACATTTTTCTGATTCACTTGTGTCATGGGGGTGGCACATACATGGGGTGGGACATGCAAGGGATGGGACATGTGTCTATTTAATTTCCACATTTTATTGAGAAAACCCTCTTCTTTATGGAAGATAAAATCCACCTTTCACACATATGGTCATCCACTTGCGTCGCTCAATTATCAATGTTTTTTCATGCATCACCTATTCCCCTACAAGTACTAATCTTGAAATTGAAAATGAACATTTATAGGGTTTTCCTCATTTTTAAATTTTGGTCCCTTTAAACGTGATTCGCACTCATGTGCATGATGCAAATGGGATCAAGACAAAAATGTGGAGTACATAGTAGATATTATTTAGGTGGAAACAATATAACTCATGTAATAAGTGTGGGCTATGCATGTATTTTATTCTCACACTTTCATTTATATCCTTACATTCATGCCTTCATCTTCCTTGAACATTAACTCATGCATAAATTCCTTAGGCATACATTCTCACGTTTTTATTTCTAACCTTTGATTCATGTATTTTTGTTCCTTGAACATTTCTTTTGCGTATATTCACTACATGATCCTACAAGTGTAATGCTAGTTTCCAGGTTTCCATCTCAGTAGGCCTCCCTCCTGAGCCTCTTCTTGGCCAAAATCACGCTTCATCATTTTTCACACTTCCAAGGGTTACTTCACCTACATTGTTTACACCTAGAAAAACCGCATGCCTCATATCTAGAGACAAACCCTAGTCTTTACCCTGATACATACATAGAAACCCTCTTCGTAATTATATATGAGACCCATAATCTCATTTTTATATGAAACCTTGATTGTAATAGTGTATAGAGTGGAACACATAGTAAAAATGATTTGTGTAGGAATAATCTAAGTCGGGGAGTACCCCTTACATTTATTTGAGTTCTAACTACCTATAAAGTGCAAGAGCTGAAATGGTAAACAACAACTATTGACATCGAAAGTAATGATCAACCACTCTTTTCTTTTTTAAATATCTCGAAAATATGTTTCCTTGACCCCTTACACACTAAATGCACTTTTTCTTTCAAGCAATTGACATACTAAATATCGTGCAGTCAAAAACCTTTACAATTTAAAAAATGTAAAATGTCAAAATACTACAATTTATTTGTTTAATAATATTTTCATGCAGCTCATGCATCGATTTCAAAGAGGAGTTAGTTTATCAATGATTGTTCGTGCATGGCCTGCATCACTATAATTTTTTTCACTTAAAATTGAAAAATGTGTCTACAAAGTGCTACAAAAAGCAAGCAGTGTAGTTGGGTTTCAGACTAGGACCCTTTTGATTTCTCAGAATTTTTTATTTTGTCCCCTTTAAGCTCACATTACGCTCATGTAAATAAATTCCATGAGATTATGACAATTAAGTGAAGCACATATAATGAATATTATTTGGGTAGGAATAATATGCTTTATGGAATATGTGTGGGGCATGCAAGTATTTAATTGCCTACCTTTTAATTTAGAACAATCCATTCATGTCTATGTCTTACCTATCCAATTAAATTTCATCCAATCAAAAATCTTGATGTCATGAAATATAAAAAATATATATTAATAGATAAATGATACATTTCACATATATGTATGATTGCTCCTACGACTCAATTAGCAGTTTTTTTTTCCCGCCATCAATTTTCTTACGCTTACTTGAGTTTACAACTTCAAAGAGAGAATACAAATTGTTGCATGATGTATCTATTCTGCTTCGATTTCAAACCCTAAAAATTTATGAATTTTCCCTTTTTGTGTCCTATGTGTGAGATTAAAATGATTAAATTGATTAAATATAGCATTTTTTTTGTGGTGACATGTCCCATGAAATGTGCATTCAAGTTCCCCTTACATTTACGTTTTTTCGAGCTAACCAATAAATTCAAGAGTTGTAATTTCAAACAAATATATTTGCTTCAGCAACATTTTTCAACCATTCCTATTTTTAAATATCTGTCTTAACAGTTTTATCGATGTCTCCTCAACAAGGGTTTTCTCCTTTTGATTGACAAACATGCGGTTTTGTTCTGAGATGATAGATATTCACGGTGACTCTCTCATTCCTCTTTCCTTTCCCATGCACTTCCTCACCCTCTTACGCCTTCTTCTACACCCCTCTTCATCTCCCATTGTTTCTCTTCATCCATGTTTACTTCTTTAGTAGATCCTTTTCGGTGTTTCCATCATATATTTCACGTATGATTGCTAGTAGAAATAAACAAAACATTACCGGGAATTGTGTTAAACAAAGCTCTCACTAATATCTACCCTAAAATCAGCACCATTATGGGTTAAATGAGACCTACACACGGAGATAAATTTATAACCCTAATATCTCCTCATTTTACTATATACAAATTGATCGATCTAGATCTGTATCTGTATCTGAAGTGAGCTCAACTGCCTAGTGTTTCTTTATTTATTATATGGAGAAGAAGAAGAATATTTAGGATTAGGAGGCATTTCAATCAGGCGTACTATCTAACTGTATTGATTTTGCTTCTTATGCTTCTAAACACCTATGTTACATGCACTATAACTTTTACAACAACATTCCCACAGTAGACGAATAAAATATGAAAAAAGAAAAAATAAAATATGAATATATCGACCATGCACGGAAGTGAAAATTCCAATCTATGCCTTCCATGTCATTTGTAGATGTCAGTGCGGAGAGGGCTGAGCACAACTTGTGCACGCCATAGACATAATTAATTAATGAAACTTCCGTAGAAAATAAACCACGTTTTGAGAGCAAATTGATTTGGTAAAGTTACCGACCTTTTCTAATCTGGTGTGTACAGTGTACACGTGTAATGAATATTGTGTGAAAATCCAAGTGAGGAGGACTATTGAGTAGTGACTTAGCCCACCATTCATCTAGGTTCTAGATACACATGTTCAGGGGTTAAATTTGACGGCCATCTGTGCCTGTCAAACAATTTTTAAGTGACGGTAATTTCTAAATAATGCCTTTCAAATATGGAAAATAGTGTTATTTTTATACTATTAATAAAATATACAGTATATAGTTATATATATATATATAACTATTTTTAATATATACAAGTATATTTTATATATTAAAAATGATGGTGAAACTTAAAACATTCAAGTTACATGTGACGTTTATTTGAAATATTTGCAAGTATTTTATGACTAAAATCACGCAAAACATCTAAACGGCCGTCAAATTTAACCCCTGCACACGGTCCTCAAATTTCACTGCTCTACATAGAAAATTGGATTTCTATCCTAGTTATTGAAAAATGAAAATGTCAAATGGAATTGAAAGAACTGTAGAAACAGGGGAACATAGAAATCAATGTCATATCATTGGCCCAAATACTGTTGTACCCCGTGCTAGACTTTTATTCTCTTGTACACAGTGCTGGACTTTCATAAAACGTAGAATTTACTGACTTTTATTCTCTTCTACCCTGTGCTAGACTTTTATTTTCTTGTACCACAAGTTGGATCTTGACCTTCAAAATTACGATGTCACAAAAAAATTAGGTGGTGAATCTGGTGATATAAAAAAAATTATGTGAATCTCATTTGACTTTCAAAATTTAATATTTACTTCAAAATAAGTATATCAATTATTAATAAATAAATAGATTAATTTAAATTATATATTTAGGAGATTGGAGATAAATATCTTTTTTATAAATACTTTTCTTCCTACTCATGATCCATAGTTAGGTAGAAATCAATCCTTACACCTATATGAACAACAGTTGCCCATCTTATTAGTAACCCAAAAATGTAGATTTAATTGTTCTTACTCTATTCTCCTTGTAGCGAGAACAACATGGACACAAAAAATAGGTTGCTAATTGATAATGAAAGTTTTAAGTTGCAACGAATGTTAGTATTTATTTTTTAAAAAAATTACATTAAAATTTATGGAGGGTTTTTTTTCTCTAGTCCAAATTCTATGTTTTATATTTTTTAAATTATTTTATAATTACAAATCTATGTGGGTTAATTATTTTATAATTAAAAATCTATGTGGGTTTCTCTGACTGATTGATTCTAAATGATTTTAACAAACTTAATCTTTATAAATCTTTGGGCCTTTTCGGTAAAATTATAAACCAACAAAAACAATCCTACATCAATCAATTTCATAATTTATTAGAGATAAAATTATTTTTCATAAATATCAATTGTACATTAATTAATTGTATCTTCACTAATCAAATAAAAGATCTATAAACACCATTAAAGTATGTGAGAGCATTAAAATACTATTTTAAATTATAATTAAAAAAATAAAATTACATAAATTGAAAGAAATGACTCACTACTGCAAGCTTGCAATTATGTAGAAAATGTGTTCCTACTTCCAACTTTCACACCTCCAAGTTCAACATTCAAGTTTCACCTTTCTTACAAAACCCCAAATCAAATGTTGCAGATTTATATACAAGCAATGAAAAATCAAAGAAAATTAAATCAAATTAAACTAATTAAAAATCAAAACTAATAGATGTTTCTATATTATCAATGGGATATTAAGATGTTTTTTCAGTATTATTATTATTTTAATTCCAAATTTTCTATTTTTATTGATATTAATGGTTGTAAATCTCACAAAATCATAATATGTAGTGTAAAATTTAATTTGACAATTTTCTCAAATATTTAAAATTTACTCACACACACTGTAATGCCCCATTTGGCGTTTACCGTAGTTCTTGTCGCAATGACCCTCTTGTGGAGCGTCGAACGGCTGTGTGTAATTCTAATGTCTTGGCTCCATGGTCGGTCTTTGCTTCATGTTCGCCTTTGAACGTTAACATCTAGTTTTTCCCCTTGGTTTCTTAGGCCTGTTCACATGTTGTTTTAATCATTGTGAGTAATGGGCAATTCGATTCTTACTTCCTCTTGCTTCCTCATTTGTTTGTGATTTAATCTTCTCGGGTTGAATAGTAATCATACAAAAATTCGTATACCTTTTTAGCTTATGGGAACTGTTCAGGTAATCTTGTAACTCTTTTTGCATTTGTATTAATATATCTTCTTTCGTATGCTTTGTGAGCTTGCCTTAGTTAGTAGAGATTTTGTTATCCCGTATCTTTGCTGAAGGAGGGGCTCATGGGGGTGCCTGGCGATGGGGAGGAAGTGTGATTTCAAATATATTTACAGAATCTCATTAAAAATATTGATTATTAGAATATGTATAAAATTCAAATGCTATTCTGTAAGACACTTAGTAGCTTCCTCTAAATACATTCATTGATTTATTGTAATTGATTCTTCTTGAATTCAGAATTTAAGTAACATACACATTACAATTTTCTAGAATTGATGCAACATCGAACTTCTTTAATTTTCATGTTTCCAATTGATTTTCAAGTCCTATCTTATAATGGTCTTGAAATCACAAACTTTAGGCCAACTAATTTCTAAATGCTTAGAATTCATTGGAAAAACCCGTAAAAATATTTTAACCTCTACCATTGAATTCATAGGTCGTGGTGAGGACTGCACAGTTTTTAAATCTATTAATTTGCTTGCACCTACCCTCCACTGCCACCTTGGCCAACTAGGTCCATTCGCAAGTCTTGTTGCAAGTGGATGACATTAGTCTCCTCCCAACCACCCAACCTGCAGACTGTAATGGCCTTCACGTTTCTACCTTGCGTGAGGGAGATGGGAGTCGGTGGAGGCCTATTTTTCTTCACCTGGATCTCTTTTTGATTCTTTTATTCATTGCGTATGGGCGGAGTATGGTTTGAAATGACGGCTAGATGAAGCTTCAAGCTAGTGAAGTAGGCATGTGAGAGGCGTTTTCTTCCTGGTTGCGTGGGCAGAGAGGCTAGAAAAATCTTTCTGTAATGGCATTTTTCTTCCTGGTTCCTCCCTGCGCGCGTGGTTTTAGATGGAGCTTCAAGCTAGTGAAGTAGGTGTGTTACCTCCACTTTCATTGAGTGCTGCGAGGTGTGTTCTTATCAGGGATCCACAGTAGCGACCCGCAACAACATTTAGCCAGGCAGTAGGAAAGATAGCAGAACATTGTGGTTTCAGCTTGCATTCTATTCTATTCTGCGGGTTATTGGGTTAAAGAGAGGATTCGACCTGTTTAACTCTCCCTTCAGGAGCGCGTGAGATCGAAACGCGGGAAGGATGTTCACTGTTCAAGTTGCAGGCTCTTCTTCTCCCTCTGTCGCTTCATTTTCCCTACGCTTTGTGAATACAGACACCCCATGGCATGTCACGGCTCCTCCTCAATTGATGGACGATACCGTTGCAGTCGAGTATGGAAGAAATTTGGTGGCAGGCATGTTGCAGTATAGTAGAAGCCTTTGTGAGCACTTCAAGCAAGCAGGTTGTCCAACTATGTTGTTATCTGTTCAGTATCAGATGCATCCTCAAATTCAGGTTTCTCCTTCAAGATATTTTTATCAAAATCGACTATGTGATAGTGAGAGTGTTACCAGGAGACCTGATGAAATTTATTTACAAAGATTCTCTATTGAGGACCCCCTCATTGATTTGTGGCATTCTGTCATGTTTTGCACGCTGCATGGATTCTCTCTCTCCTTGCATACATTTTTTGGAGGCGTATTTCTTCTTCAAATTTCTATTATCCTTGTTCCTTGTTCTTTTTTGATGTCTCTGTCCTTCGCTGGTGCCCCATCTTTAACGCAGGCTGGAAGGTTGTTTAGAGGGTTGTGCAGTCTGGCCTTGTCCCTTTCTTTCAAGTATGTGCTGGAATTTTGTCATTAAAACCATATTGTGCATACCGTAGTCTTGACAGCACCTGAGACCACCGTTCTTTCCGTTCAACGTTTCTTATAAAATGGAGCTCTCTACCCAGGCTAAGCATAGACGAGAATAGAGCTTGAGTGCCCAGCCTATAAAAAGGGGAGATTCGAACTGAGGATTGTTGTTGCTGGTCCGGGCGATGTCCATGAAACCTTCTGAATATGGAGAAAAACGCAAGATATTTCTACACTTTTCTACTGTTATTTTATTTTAAATTATTTTGAAATCGAACCACTTTTTCCATGCATTGATTTGTTAGTTGGATGTCATGATGGGAGATTTCCCCTTTCTGTTTGTTTTCTTCTTGTTTTAGCTTTTATCGTTGTCAGTATGTTGGTCGAAAGGATGCATGTGCCCTCTCCTCTAGGTGTTATGTTTCTCTTGCTTGAGTGATACACCTTCGTCTATTTGTTTATGTATTTATTCTTCTCTATGATTGAGTTGCAAGTTATTATGTTGATCAAACTAGTATTTTCGATATCATGGAAGTAAGTTTACGATAACTATGAAGCTTCTCCCTAGCACCCAAGTTTGTCTTTGACATTTTTTGTTAGCTCCTTCGCAATTCCCTTTGATAACCTTTTGGCATCGAGAAAGGAAGGTTTTAGGATTAGTCGGATCAATGCTTGGGCTAGCCAGCTTAGAGTTTTGGTATTAAAACTTGTAGAATGAAAAGGTTTGTGTGCAATGTGTTTTCCATCTCGCGTGTTTAGACTCTTATATTATCTTTCATCTTTTTTCTAGGCTTTTAAGGTCATCCTCAAGAAGTACCTTGACCATCCCTATCAACTTGAACCATAACTAGCTTTTCAGATCAACTAAGCTCGAGGTTTCATTGTGCGAATCCAGTACCTCGTTCACACTAGAATAGTTTTGGTCTAATCCCCCTCTGTGAATTATTGTTGATGGAACTCTTCTATTTTTCCTAACTTGCATTATTTCTCCTTTGTAATGTTAATGCTATTAATTAATATTGGTCGGTTTTTATGCACTTAATTACCTTAATATTTTGTGATGGAAATTTCCTTAAATGTGAACAATCTTCGGGAAAAACTCATCTTTCATTTGATAGTCTTATGGATTCACAGCGGAAGGTTTTGTTTTGATAATGTCACTTAGAAATTATGTTTGTATCTATGTGTGACGGTTGACTGTGTTTCCAAGGGTTACTTTAAAATATGGTTGTTTTGGGAAATGGGTAATTTATTTTAAATTAACAAAACATTAGAATTTTTGTGGAGGTTTGCAAATCTTTAGTGTTATAAAATTTGTTGATGACATTATTGTATACTCTTGTTTGATAGAACTCCCTTCTTCTCTCACGTGTTTGCTACTAGCCTGTAAGACATTGGCCCTTCTTGAATGATTGGAAAATATTTGTAGTTAATGGTCAAAACTAGTATACTTTGCCTTCGCTTCAAAACTTATGTTGTGTGTATACTCTATTGGATTTCCGGTTTGAAAATCAATTATACATGGCTTTTTGTGTTAATTTTTGAAACCCGTGGTTCCCCTTTCTTGGGCCGATCAACTCTTGTTCTTTTAGAAATATATTATTTTAGCCTATGCAGTTGGTACCTTTGATAAATTTCTAGATGGTTGATATATATATCAAATCTCAATCTTGTAATTATTGTTTAATTACTTACTTGATGGGAATAGCGTTTTTGCTAGATTGTTTATTTCCTCCTTATAGGGCCAAGGGCCATTCTCATACGATTGCTATACTTTCGTTTCTTTTACTCCTAACTAAAGTACAAGGTCTTCTCCTTCTTTGATTGGCATGATGGAGACTTTATTATAACTTGATGTGTTGATAGTGTTTAGAGTTTTGACCCAATTCTTGTAATAAAGTGCTTCCTTTTGTGGTATTGTTAGATAATAGTTATGGTGGTTTTGTGTAGCCTTATCTTGCTCAGTTCTCGCGAACTGACTCTTGTGGAAAAACTTTTTGCAGATGGATTTTGCGAGTAGATGAGGGATACACTTGTAGATTTTTAAATCAACCTCAGTTGAGAAGTTCTTTTGCATGAATCCTTTTTATATTGTTCAACTATTGATAATATCTAGTAGAAAATTTAGAAGAGGATCAATGTCTTAGTATTTTGTATCGTGGATTATGTCATCTTAACTTTGGAACCTTGAATTGTCTGTCTATCTTGGAAAATATAAGAAAATTTGTTTACCGCTTGTTGAGTGACCTTAATGGATTATCGGTATTCTAAGAGTTGATGTAACCTTATTTCGTTTTCGTAAATGAATATTGTTAAACTTTACCCCTATGATTAAATGTTGAGTTAAATATTTCTAAGACTTAGTAATAGTGTGTTATAAGTAAAATAAAATGGGTTGTTTATTACTTATAGAAGTTAAACTAAAATTTATATTGCAAATGAATTAGTGTAGAGGTGACCAACTTGAGAGCATGTAATTCCATAAGTGATCAAAGATGAAACTATCCTTTGTTAAGTAACATTATATAACTTGATATCCCTAGCTACACTAATGAACACTATCCCTTTCATGGTGAAAATATTAAATGATCTTAAAGGAAATATATGGTTAGTTCTGGAAGATAATAAGATTTGATAAGCAGGAGATAACACTTTAGAAACCACGCAATCTATCTCTCGGCCATTGGAAGGTAAATTGTTTTATTTTTATAAAACTCATTTAGTAAACCCTAAGTAAAATCTTTAATAATTCTGGTTAAGTTTTCAAGTTTCAATTATATCTTGTTAATAGCTAATGAGGCCTTGAAGATGATTTCAACTCAACCTTTTCCCTCAAACCTTTTTCCAAGGTGCCTTGTCTTTCTTCTCTTAAGTATGTTGAACGCAAACCCATGTTGTCATATGGGCACGAACAAGTTCTAGTAGGGTAAGTGTAAATAGATGGCCTTGTGGGATTAAATTACCCCCCCTTCTCTAAATAAACGAATTAAGAAAATAAATGTCATAATAGAGAAGATTTAAAGATGATTACTCAATGTAAAAAGAATAAACTTAGCTTGGTAAGATGAATTGTATGAATCATATCTTGAGCCTCCTTGAAAACGTAAGCTAAGAGTTGCAAGATGTCTTTTTAAAATAAATAACCCTCAAGAATATCTCATTGTGGTTGGCCCTAACTGTAAGTGTGTTCTGTGGTTGGACTTCTATGTTGTCATGTCCAAAAGAAAAAGTGTATTATCCTTTTGGGTGTGAACGTTTCGTGCTGACCTTGTGGTCATCCCCGTAACAAGTGGTTCCTAGAGTTGGTTGAACTTTGTGACGACATGTTGTGTCGTGTTATGTGTGGAAGCAAGTCAAAAAAAAATTATCTTGTCTTTTACTGTGTTGTCCGTGTGTTATTTTTTTGGGTCGTTACGCACACACACACACACACACACACACACACACACACACACACACACACACACACACACACACACATGTATATAACATTATTAATATAGTATGTATGCATGTATACGACACAAGTATTTTTTTGGACTCTTAGTTTGAACTTTGTTAATATGAGCACATTTGAGATGCAATTTCTGTTTGTTGTTTGTTTGGCTTGTTGCAAATAATTACAAACTTGCATTTTATAATTTACAAAAATGGGCTCTTATGCATCGCCCCAATCCATGCCTAAATACCTGTGTAACTGTTGGATGTTGTATCACGGTCATACGTATGAGATTAAATGTATTTGTAGAGGTTTTACATTCCAATAAGAGATTCTTATAGTAATTGGATTTCTCATTTTTTGTGAACTTTAATCTTTGAGAAATTATAGGATAAGAAGAACATAGTCTGAAATAGAGAGAAAGTGAGTTAAGGTGTGTGGGAAGATGAGGGGAAAAAGCAATGGATATTTCATAAACTATAAACCTATGCGAGCTTTGTTGACCAAAATAAGCTCACACTTATTTTTTGGTCAACTAACTCCCTTTTCCCCACTTTTTTGCTTCAATCCAATTTTTTACATATTTTAAGTACTTAAGGTTTCCTGGAAACATCTTCATTAGATAGGAAATTTCTCCCCCTTTCCCAAAATGTAAAGAAGTCCTTCTAACTCCTCATATTTTGCAAGTTACGGTCTAACGCGCCTTGGAAGGATTTTTTGCCAAAAGCGGGCCGACGGGCCTGGGGAAGACTTTTCGCCAGAGGAAGATTGTGGACCAGCGGGCGTAGGGAGATATTTTGGCACTTTGCACTTTTTACCTAGGGAAATATTTCTTGATTTTTGCTTCACATTACGCTAACTTGTATTGCTCTTAGTTTTTTCGCATTTTCATACTCAACACATTGATGGAAAATGTAGCACTAGTATTTCCATAACCCCAAAATTTTGGACCTCAATCACCTCCTCAGGAAAATATTCTTCAAATTAGGCCATGTGGGTGATTATGGCGATTGATGATCTTTCGTTTTATATTCTTAATGTTTATGTTCCTAATGATGGATCTAAAAGAATGGCATTATGGAAATGGCTAGGTGACAACTTGCCTTTATTGTATTGGCTGGTGTGTAGTGACTTTAATATGGTAGAACATTTGGATGATAAAAACGGTTCCCTCCCTATGCACTGGTGTATTGGAAATTATGTGGCTTGGCATTTCTTTAAAAGCCATTGGGGGCTTTCAGATCCTTTGCTCAGACGTCGACATGAATTTAAGGCTCAAGCTTAGTATACATGGACCAATCTTCCAGAAGGATGTGATCAGGTTTTAAATGATTGGAGTACTTCTTTCTCAACAACCTATTTTTGATTTTGACATGCAAGGATTCTCCCCTATCACGGCATGGTCAGATGTTATTTTGTCATATCATCACCTGATTTATTTTAAGATTATTTGGCCCATGGCCCCTTTCAAGGTTCCATCTAATCAATTCCTTCTTAATGTTTCTTTACTGATTCACCTAGGGTGGTCCCACTTATTTATAAAGTCTGGAACATGGCACCATGTTCATATTTTGCTAACAACTAGAATGAGTGGTGGGAAATGGCGACTCAAGGCACCACCCAATTCCTCCGCCAATTCAGTAAGAAGGTTGTTCAAGTTTGTAAACGAGTGGACTCAACTATGCACAACTAATTCATAAGAATCTATGTTCTTCTTGATTCCAAACCTTTCGACATACCCCTTCAGTTATAGGTTGTTGATACTCAGCTCAAGCTCAAGCTCATGGAATCTAACTCAGCGTGTGGAGCACAGATCTGGTAGATGTTGCACTTGCTCAACGTGGGAGATAAAGTGTCAAAGGAATTTTTCAAATCCCTCTAGGCCAAGCATGCTCGTCAATAGATCAAATCTACTCAAATTGCTCAGCAGCAGCTCACGGATTTTCCTGAAATCTCAAATTCCTTTTTTGAACATTAACGGTTAGTCTTCCAAGCTCAAGAGGATACGAATGAGTGATTTATTGCTATGCAGAAATTTATCGAGGTGGTTCCAGTCAAACTTTCTACAAAGGATCATGACCGATGTAATTTTCCTCTTTATTTGGATAATATTTATGTTGCTCTGTTGTGACTAGCTGATGATAAATCTCTAGGACTAGATGGCTTTCCTTGTGAATTCTACAAAGTGACATGGTATTTTTTTGGTCCATACTTGCTTTGGGTTTACAATGAAGCTTTCCAATTCAATTCTCTTCAGAGTTTCATCAATCAAGGAAACATTAAGCTCATTCCTAAAGTGCGCAATCCGAAACAGAGTACTAGTTGGAGGCCTATCACTTTATTGAATGTTTCATACAAAATTATTGCTAAGGCTCTGGCTCTTCGCATTGTTGATGGTTTACCCAAAATTGTTTTCCCTGAGAAGATGATATTTGTTAATGGCCGCTACATTCTGGATAATATTATAGCTTTCTGGGAATGATTGGAATGGGATGGATAATTTTATTGCACTATGTTGTTAACAAAATTGAATATAAAGTTTCTCGGCGGTCTTATAAACCCCTTTCCTTAACTGGTAAATTCCAGGTGTGTACCAAGTTTCTTGCGGCCACCCATGTTTATTATTTTGCATGTTGGTTCCCTTCCCGAGCTTCCTTCACCAAGCTTTCCAAGATGCTCAGGGACTACCTTTGGTGTAAAATTTATGGTTCAGATGGCTTTCATTCGGTGGCCTCGGAAGTGTGTTGTTTACCCCACGATCAAGGAAACATGGGAATTATTGATATTTATAGGAGAAGTGTGGTTTTATGCTCTAAATGGGTGTTGAGATGTCTTTCAGGAAGTCAAGCCTAGAAAATTCTTCTTCGACATTGCATTGCTTTTGGTGCTCCCTACACAAAATATGTTGGAATAATATACGATTGCACACCATAATTATCACCAGGGTTCCTATCAAGATTTTTGGCACCTTCGTTGCCAAAAGCATATGGAAAAATTTTTAAACTGTGAAAAACTTGCTGCATTTGATTGGAAATGGATTTTACATCAGGGTCTCTTTCAATTCACATAATATTTGGTGGTCTCCCATCATTACAATTGATATTCTTCTGCTTACGAAAAATACGAGAATCAAAGCTCTTTGGATGTCTCCCAAAGGGATTCACACCATTATGGATTTGCTTTCCCGTAGTGATTAGATTTCCTAGCCCGAGCTCAAGACAAAATTTAATCTTGCCAATTTCATACCTTCTGTCTACTAATAGAATTTAAGAATTGATTCCAAATGCAATGCTCCACAAACTGGGGCTTAAGCCTCTAGATGCATGGTGGCACAATTGGCGGTGGAATCATTATATTGCTTTTTCTGGTACAATGTCGACACTATATACCACCTATTGAGCCCCATCTCTCCTATCCTTTCCAAACTAAATGCCCATTGGAACTTGTAATATGCGAAGTCTACATGGCTTTGTAGCCTTTGTTGTGCTTGTAACTGCTTGCTTGATCCTAAAGTTAACCATTTTCTTTGGTACCTTATTTACAAGGGCCTCCTTGTAGATGAATGTCCAAGTTACATTAGAATTACCAATTCTAAATGCCCTTTCTGCTCTAGACATCAATATTTTAAGCATTTATTTCGGTCTTGTCCCTGTGCTCATGCCATCTGGTCTTTAATTCATTCATTCTTTCAACTCTACCACCTTGATTTCATTTAGTGACGTCTGGCTCTGTTTGGAGATTTTAGCCATAGGCCTAATTATATTGATAATTAATTGTAATTATTTAGAGCTTGTAATCTATTTCATAATTGGAAATCTCAAATTTCTATGTTATTCAAGAATATTCAATATGTTTCCTTATTCTCTATTATTTCCAAAGTGGTTATATTGTCTATTGTGCGTATACATATTCAAGCTCAAGTCGAAAAATTTGCTTTAGAATTTTCTCACTTGCAGGAATTTCTCGCACATTGTGGGAGTGCTCCATGCACGATGAGTCAGTCCCTATGTACCCTTTGCCATCGCCACCTCTGCCATCTCCGTCACTACGGCCTCCTCCACCAGGACCATGTCATAGAAGCCACTCTCACATCCACCGTTCCACCTCTCCTAGGGGTTTCCTTTAAACTCTGTTCTCTTCCGAGCTAGGTTGGAGCCCTCCTCCGAGGGGGAAGGCCGTGGCAAGCTGTCCATGGTACGTAGTCCTCTCCTCCGGCTGGAGTTCATACACATGTTGGCTCTCCACCCCCTGGTGGGGGAATTATTATGCCTTTACAAATGCAGGTATGAGATCAGGATGGCTGGCAGGTTGATCCTTCAGTCGAGCTGTCAAGTGGAGCGTTAATCCCTCCTCGGGATGATCCTCCTCTTCCTCCTAGAGCAGTGGCTTGTGCTTAGTGCTATTTTCTTTTGAATGTAACTCTCGTGTTTTCTGTTTTCCCTTTGGGTATTTTCTGGTGCCTACGTAACATTTTTGTGGGACCGTGAGTTTTCCAATTGGCCTTGCCTTGTAACTCTCTTTTATTTTAATTAAAATAAAGGGTAATTCCAATCATTTCTATGGGTCAAGATTTAAGAATCTAGAATTGTGTGTGACGTGGTAGAGGTGGCCAAAGTTGGGTCCCGTTTAAGATCTACATTTAATCCGAAGTTCATACCTCCCATAAATCCATCAAAGAATTATTTTATAAATTAATATTTTTTGTTTTTAAATAAAATTCGACTTAAATTCCCTTTTAATATATAATTTTAAAAAGTATTGTTACAGATTAGGAAGTGGTGGTTTTCGATATATTTTTTAAATCAAAGAACGTCCTGATTGAAATTTTCATAAAATGCCAAACTAATTCTAAATCAAAGAACGTCCAGATTCGAATTTTCATAAAATGCCAAATTAATTCTACTATATATACAAGCGAACAGACTAATGAAAACTTCAAACTAATCCTCCTTTATTCATGAAAATGATGAGATGGTTGTTTCTGTGTGTGTTTATTTCGCCGAGCTCTTGCATTCGCCCTGTAACTCTCGATGTTAAAATCAATTCCATCACTGATAAACAAAGCCTTCTTGACTTCAAGAAATCTCTCTCTTCCGATCCATTGAATGTCTTACACAAATGGCTCCCCGCAATTAATATCTGCAACTGGACGGGAGTTGGGTGTGATTCAGCAGGCGAGAGAGTCACTTCCCTTAAGTTGCCAAGTATACAACTAGAGGGTTCCATCTCCCGTTCCCTTGGCAAGCTTTCATTCCTCACACATCTGGATCTCTATAATAACAGTTTTGGTGGCCAAATTCCTCCCGAATTAGGCCGTCTGAAACTTCTGGAGGTGCTCTTCCTTACAAGAAATTCACTGCAGGGCTTTATCCCAAAGAGCCTGCATGGCTGCATACGGTTAGAAGGGTTGTATCTGGCGACTAACCGATTGACGGGTCCCATTCCTGCCGAGTTGAGTCAGCTTACAAATCTTAAGAACCTTCGGCTTGGATTCAACAATCTCTCAGGTAAGATTCCTCCCTCCTTAGCGAACCTCACTCATCTGGAAACCTTGATTATGGCAGATAATTATCTTGAAGGTCACATTCCATCTGAATTGGGAAGGCTAACTCAATTGGAGACATTTTTCCTGTTTGAAAATCCACGGCTAACAGGCCCCATTCCCTCGTCACTCTCAAATATTTCTGGCCTTGTAGAGTTAGCACTATATAGCAACAATTTGACAGGTGGTATCCCACCCGAACTGGGTAAGCTTTCTCGCCTTGTCACTCTTTACCTGTGGAACAATAAGCTGAGCGGCACCATCCCGACCACACTTGCCAATTGTTCCCAATTGAGTCGGCTAGACCTAGAGCTAAATCACCTCAATGGTGCAATACCATTAGAATTGAGCAGACTTGAGCATCTCCAGTTCTTGAGCTTATCTTCTAATCAGCTTGTTAGTGGCAGTAATTCCACCATCCCCATTCTTGCAGACCTCAGCAATAGTACCCAGTTGAATGAGATATGGGTACATGACAATCGACTGACCGGGAGCTTACCCCAACAACTTCCTACAAATCTCTCTGTGCTTCTTTTAAAGAGCAATTTTATAACAGGAAATGTACCTTCACAGATCGCCAACCTCTCCAATCTGAGGGATCTTGATTTGTCTTTCAATCACTTGGCAGGCCACATACCAGCCTCTCTCAGAAGACTTAAAAACTTGCAAAGGCTGCGGTTGGATAGCAACCAACTTGCAGGAAACATACCGACAGAGATGGGTGAAATAGCTAACCTTGGTCTGCTATCCATGAGTAATAACATGCTGTCTGGGGAGATCCCCCATGCTCTTGCTCGCCTCCGAGAACTAAGAACGCTTATACTTCACCATAACCAATTATCAGGGCATATTCTTGCTAGTTTATGCGGATGCTATAAATTGAAACTGCTGGACCTCTCCAACAATAATTTTAGGAGAGGCCTGCCCCGTGAAGTGGCCAGTCTTCCTAATTTGCAGTTCTATTTCAATCTGTCAAGTAATTTCTTACAAGGGTCTCTGCCTCCGGAGATTGGAAAGATGATCCATGTTCAATCTATCGATATTTCTTTCAACAGGTTGGAAGGCCAAATTCCAGCCACTCTCGAAAGCTGCCAAGAACACCCGTATCTGATGCTTTCTTCCAACAGCTTTCAAGGCACAATTCCAAAAACGCTCAGCAGCTTGAAAAGTCTGGAGAGCATGGATCTCTCTTCGAACAATCTTTCAGGTTCGATACCTTTGTTTTTGAAATCTCTTCATCATCTGAACTTGTATTTCAATAACCTGAGCGGAGTAATCCCCGAAGAAGGTGTCTTCAGAAATATGACAGCTGCATCCTTTATAGGAAATCCTTTTCTTTGTGGAGAATGGAAACAATTTCCCCCATGCCCACTTCACACTCGTGCTCTGACGAAGGACCACACCAACACAATCCTAATATTTGCAGTCGTTGCAGGAGCCGTGGCCTTGCTTTCGTGCTTTTCGACAATATTTGGATTAATTTACTGCAGGCGTAAGAAGAAATATCGATTGTTCGCCCCGGAATTCATGGATAACAGAGGGATTTCATATGAAGAAGTCATTCAGTCAACAGAAGGAGTATGCCAGGAAAACTTGTTAGGGACCAGTAGCTCCGGTTCTGTGTATAGGGGTGTTATGGGTGATGGAAGAATGGCAGCTTTCAAGCTTCTCAATACGCTCAGTCAGCAAGCGCGTAAGAGTTTTATCAGGGAGTGCAAGGTATTGCGAGAAGTTAGACATAGGAATCTGGTAAAAATCATATCCTTCTGTGCAGAATTTGTAAACAGAGTGTTGGTTCTAGAGTTCATGTCCAAGGGAAATTTAGAAAAACCCCTCAAGTACTATTCGCAGGGTAATGGTACACTGAGTTTTAAGATGATTTTGAACATAGCAATAGATGTAATCCACGGGTTGGAATATCTTCATCATGACTGTTTTGTGCAAATTATACACCGTGATATTAAGCCCAGCAACATACTTCTGGATGAGGATATGACAGCCCATGTAGCAGATTTTGGCATAGCCAGAATGATTTATGGGTCAGACTCCGCGGAAACAGGAAGTACTTCCACTCTGGCTGTGAAAGGATCTATGGGCTACATCGCACCAGGTACTCTTTTCATATATAATTATCTATTTATTACATCCAACTTCCCATTGAGTACGGTATAAAACAGATTTTTAATTTTGATGAATGCAGAGTATGGAATTGGTGGAGAGCCATCTACAAAAGGTGATGTTTATAGCTATGGCATCATGCTGTTACAGATGATCACCGGTCGAAAGAGTCCAGCCGATGATGAATTTGGAGGAGAGCTGAACCTTCCCAACTGGGTTCAGAAGCTTTTTCCTGAGAGAACAGAAGAGATAGTTGACAAGAATATGGTTCTGACAAGTACATCTGACTATGAGCTAAGTCAGGGTGTAGAGCCATTCATACGCATTGGTTTGGAGTGTTCGAAGCAGTCCCCTTATGAACGACCCACAGCCAGAGAGGTGGCAAGAATACTAGAAGCTATTAAGTCTCGACTTACCTTCGCCATGGAAGCATAATTACTACCGGACAGTGAATGTTTAAATTTAGCAGCTGTGTAGTAGTTTCCTGCAATAGGTATTTATATCCTTAAAACAGATTAGGTTTCTTGCAAATATTAGGCTTCAATTATGAATGAAACAATTTCGTTATTCCACGCTTATTTGGCGGCTTAGCCCATAGGCTATATAAATTGAGCGAAGTTTGCCTCTTCACGGCGGAATAAACCTTTCATGGCTACAAGAGTTCTGAACCATTTTCATATTTATCGATCTTTAGTAAGGACATATATGTGGTTTGTTGTCATTTGGAAAATGATATGTGAGCGGTAGCTTATTCTTAGTGTTATTTGGTTTGTTTAAATGTTGTAATGATGTTTTCTCTCGCAATGTTTTTTGCTTGCCCTTTAGGCATTTTGTGGTGATTTAGTAAATTTTTATGTGACCGTGAGTTGTCAAGTCTCTCCTACTTTTGTAACTCTTTTATATATTAATATAATGGATAGTTTCACTAGTACAGCTGATATGTGATAGGAATGCCCTGTATAAAAATGGAATGGTAAGGTACTCTTTTTAAAACACGGTACAATTTATTTCGATAAACTTTTATCTCCTTATATTTGTATTTATTCAATTATTTTAATAAGGTTTTATTTTTTGATCATGTGTCACCCTTTTTAAGTTGGTCTTCTTATAAAAATAATATACACTTAAAATTTATACTGTTTAATTTTAAATAACACTAAAATAATCTAAACAGTGTTTATTTGTTCTAAAATAAATATAAACAAATATTATAAATTACTACTGTAATATATAAATAGATGAATTGGAATGTAATATATAGAAAAATTAGTAGCTACCAAGAAAAACAATTTGGTTGTATTGTTTCGTCCTTTGGAAAATCAAAACAAACATTCATTTCCTTTTTGTTGGGATGGCTTGGGTTTAAAATAAGGCACCTGTGATAACCAATTGTTTTGGAGATTTTCCATTCTACACTGGAACCAAAAGCATATAATTATTATGACAGTTTTGGAATGATTCTAGGCCACCGAGCATTGTTCTATTGGAGGCATCGACAATAGACATGGTTGGTGTTGCAGGGTCCATGCATCTGTTGGCTTGGAAATTTGTCACGAGGGAAAATTGTGGGTTTCCAAAACAACACTATGGGAATCTAAGCCCCTCTACTTATATATAATGGTGCAGCTACTATATTATGCACGCAAATCAAGTGAATTCGGTGGTGGTTTTTCAACCGGGGATCCACAGGGGCACTCCACTAACCCTATGGAAAAGCTTGCAATTCCTTGCAAGGATAGAAATTGATCTGAGAGTGGGAAAGGGGAGTGGGAATGGAGACAAAGAAAATCAATGGTGGAGGTAGAAGATCAGAGGCCTACAAACATTGATTAGAAAGTTTACAACATGCATTTTAACAGAAGAAATAATACGAATTAGCAGAACAAAACTACAAGATTGAATAAAAATGAGTTGGTCACAAAGTACCAATCGAATCCTCAATCAAAGGGGCATAAAATCCATCTTTTCTTATTGCATCTGAAATGAAAACTCATACCATGAAAGAGAATAAAAGAAATTTACAAAAAGGAGAAACTCAGAAGAATGGCGACTATATCTTTTTTCATCTGTACGTGAAAAATCATTTACAGTTTCCAAAATTCGATTACCAACCCGTGCAAAGAATTACATAGCACATGAAATAGCATTTTAGGAGCGGTTACAATTTTCCCAGACGTTCAGAAGCAGTTACAAATGAATCGTCATCATTTTGCATCGATTCAGATTCCAAAAACACAAAAAAATGGCCATGGCGGCAAATGCCAAAGAAAAGTGATTCAAGTTACATCTTTGCTAGTTCAAATGTAGACCGTTAGATCTTCCTTCTACGCCTTTGAATTTGATCCATCCACATGGCAGAAAGAGACTGGAGCGGCCGTGGGCGAACGTTTCACGACATTTTTTGGGTTTCGAAAAATTGGAACAATTTCCTCCGCTGGCCCGCTTTGACGTTTCAGAGAGGACACGTGGCATGATTTGACTAGAAACAGAGTTGCGACCTCTTTTAGAGCATATGGAACCTTTTTTGGAAAAATTCAAAATCTCAATCTCCTTCACTGGCCCACACTTCTGATGACAACATGGTAGAGTCTTATTCGCCGCAGGGTTCGAACTTCGTTCTTTTCTCCATCTAGCTCGGGAAAAAACTACAATTAAAGTCCACCGAGCCATATCTTGCAAAATATAAGGAGTTAGATCAACTTCTTTACCTTTTTGGAAAGGGGAAGAAATTTCCCATATGTTGAAGTAGGTTCCAAACCTCCTTGATCCCTTAAAAAGTGCCAGTTTTCAAAACACTTAGATTAGACCATTTTCAAAGGAGGCTAACTCAAAAATTTAGGATTAGACTTTGGAAATAATGAGGGGAATTTTTGAGGGTACAACAGTGGCTCTAGCTTGGGGACATGACATGGATTGAACAAGGAGAAAACATGGCATGAGGATACAGAATTTCAAGTTTAAAAATATATAACATTGACCAGTGCCTTATCCATTGGGCCTTGCAGAGTCAAGTACAACTTCTGAGGAAAGCAAGAAGGAAGAAGAGGACACACAAACAAAAAAACACCAAAACAGAAAGAGGAAAACAAATTAACACACACAACAGAAAAAGCGGTAAAACAAAACATACAACAAAAAGGGGAAAAAACAAAATTATGTTACAAGGTGAGGGACAAATCACTATCACTGATGGTAAAGCTTCAAATATTGCTCACTTCTATGCAGTCCCAGTGGAGTTTCATCTGAGTATGATAAGAGAAACACATTCTCACCATAGGTTCCTTGGATTTTAAAAGGTCCCAGCCACAAAGAATCAAACTTTCCATGAATGCCCTTTGGTTCTCTTCTCTTGTCCCAAAAAAGGACAAAATCTCCAACTCTAAACTCTCTTGCCTTGGTTCTTTTGTCAAAGAGCTTCATCACTTTCAGCTGATGTTCATTGATCTTATCAACCACCTGAGATCTGCTTTCTTCCAGCCTTTCAAGAAAAAGGATCCTTTTTTGAATGAAGTCTTTGTATTGGCCATCATCCACTGATTGAATCAATTTGAGAGCTGGCATTTCAATGGTGATAGGGATCTCTGCCTCAACTCCATACAACAGCTGAAAAGGGGATGTTCCAATAGCCTTCTTAAGAGTGTTATTATCAACCCATAATGCATCAAAGAGTCTCTTGTGCCAATTCCTTTGGTTCTCATCAACAAGCTTTCAAACAATTGTCACAATGTTTTTGTTACTTGACTCAGCTTGACCATTTCCTTATGGATAGTGATCAAAAGAATGTGCAAGAGATATTCTAAAGCCATAACAAAATTCTGTCAGCTCCCTTGAAGAGAAATAAGTGGCATTGTCCACAACAATATTTTGAGGCACCCCAAAATGGACAATGATGTGTTCTTTTATGAAACTGTAGACTACTTCAGAACTAGCTTGTTTGGTTGGAATGGCTTCCACCCATTTGGTGAAGTAGTCCGTGGCTATGAGCACATAAGTATGCCCAACACTTAAATGAGGATTCAACACACCAATAAAATCTAGCCCCCATTGTTGAAATGGTTCTTTAATAATCAAAGCCCTGAGAGGCAAGGTAGCCAACTGTGGTTTTCCAACAAATTGTTGACATGGTACGCATTTGGAAACCCAACTCTGAGTATCAGCAAAAATAGGAGGCCAATAATATCTACCTTTAAGAATTTTGTGGGTAGTCACTATTTTTGAGAAGTGTCCACCACGTGCTTGGTCATGATAAGCTTTAAGAAACTGCTCTTGCTATTCTTTATCGACACATCGAAGAAAACAACCATCCATTCCTTTCTTATAAAGTGCGTGATTCCAAATCACGAACTTGGGTGCTTTAAGTTTGAGCGTTCTTCTTTTCTTGTAATCTAGATGAGATGGGCATTCCCCATACGTGAGAAAGAAATAAATATTAGCATACCACTCATCACTAATGGTTACAAAGAGAGCTTGCAGGTAGTCTTCTGTGCAAGTTAAACAATTTCCATCTTTTCCTATGTGTTGAGCTTTGAGAGCTTCATCCTCGGCTATCAATTTGCACAAACCGTTTCCTCTTACCAGATTAGAGGGTTGAATCTCCAGGTCATATTCTTGGGTCTTTGCAATCCAATTCCCTCTCTTGACTCCCAGATCTTGTTGTGTTAAAATAGACTTGATTGCACTCCTAGGAACCATCACCAAATTGTGAGAATTCAGAATGTAGAAGTGGAAATTCTTTATAGCCTTAACCATTGCATATGTGTTTTTTCAATTGGCTGTAGTTGAGCTCATGTTTCTTCAAAGGGAAGCTCATGAAATCGATTGGGGCTTCCAAACCTTCATCATTTTTCTGAACCAAAACAACAAAGACGGTGTTTTCTGAAGCATAATAGTACATGATGAATTCTTTATTAAAATCCAGGGACACAAAAGTTGTAGCTTTAGCAATAGCTCTCTTGATCTCTTCAAACATTGTTTTCCCTTCATGGCTCCATTTGAAACCTGCTCGAGGCTTCATCATGTAGGGGATATGTTTTGTAAGTTTAGAAAACTCAAGAATGAAGCAGCGAAGAAATTTTACCTTTCCAAAGAATGACTGCACACCTTTCTTACTTATTAGCAGAGATAGTGCTTAGATAGCTCTTACTCTTTCAGGGTCAATGTGTGCTCCATGCTTGTTCACGATGTGCCCCAGAAACTTGCCTTCAATGACCCCAAAAATTCATTTCTTAGGATTTAGAGATATATCGTGTTTTCTACATCTTGCAAGAATCTGCTCCAAATGACAGATATGCTCTTCTCTTTTCTTTGAAAACACCGTGAGATCATCCAGATATAATGCAATGTTTTAGATCTTTAAAGGCCAAGTCCATTTCTCTTTGGAATGTTGCTCCTACATTAATTAAGCCAAAAGGCATTCTGTTGTATGCAAAAGTGCACCAATGAGTTGTGAACATTGTTTTGTTGTAGTCTTCCTCTGCCACTTTTATTTTATTGTACCCAGAAAATCCATCAAGTAGCGAGAGCATCTCAGATCCAATGACCGCTTGCAATATGTGATCCATGATGGGCAGAGGATAGTTTTCTTTAAGTGAAGCTTGATTTAAATTTCTAAAATCAACACATATCCTTATCTCCCCATTCTTCTATTTCACCGACACAATGTTTGCCACCCATATTGAGTGGTGAATGGAAAAGATGATTCTAGTATTCAACATCTTTGTCACTTCTTCCTTAATGATATCAGCGACATTTGGATTATAGGGCCTTTTTTTTTCCTGAAGGGCTTAGCATCTTGTTTCAAAGGAATGGAATGATGCATTTCCTTTGGCTGAAAAGACTTAAGTTCTTCATAAGAGTAAGCTAGAACATCAGAATACTTTTTTAATAGAGCAACAAACCTTCTCTTTTATTCAAGCGAGTAACATTGACCAATGTTTACCATCCTTGGATCTTCGGAAGTACCAATATTTTCTTTGTCAAAGTCATATGGACAACGAGAAGATAACTTCTCCTTCTCTTGAATGAATCTGTCGTGCTTGTCAAACAGATCTTCCAAAGAGACCCAGCCCTTTGGTATTTTGTTTCCTTTCAATCTGATCACGCCCTCATCATCAACTTCATCAATTCCATCAGCTTCTCTATGTGGATGAATACGTCCTTCAAAGAAGAGATTATTGAAATTATCTCTTTGCTCTAAGAAGCTCAAAATTTGATTATCATCATTGAAGACTTGCTAATGATTAGCATTATCAGGTACACTTGGTCTGAACACCATCTCAATGCTGATTTTATCCTTGCCAAAGGAAGGATGTGGTGTCAATAAAGAGGCTACTATAGCAAGACAATCAGCCCTTTCGTTTTTTGCTCTTGGAACGGATTCAATGGAGAAAGCATCAAATGATTCATGCAGTCCCAAACCCGGTTTCTATAGTGTATGTGCCCTGGGTTTTTAACTTGATATTGCTGTCGGATTTGATTCACTATTACCTCTACATCACCGAGGCATCTCATCTTCTTAATTCCCATATCCTCTGCAACACTCATGCCCAAAAGAAGGGCTTCATATTCTGTTGTATTATTTGTGTTGTCAAACTGTAATTTGTAAGTGAAAGGATGCATTTCCTTTGAAGGTGAATACAATACAACACCAGCTCCAAAACCTGCTCTTGGATGGCTACCATCAAATTCCATGGTCCAAATCTTATCTTCTTCTTCTTTCATGAGAAGTGGCAATTTTTCATATTTCTACGATTTGAGGAAGTAATTTCCTAACTCAGAATCTTGAAGAAGTATGTTAGCTCTTGGATCATTTGAATTTTTAACTGTGAATGTCATTTTTCGAATAGGCAGCAACCTCTTCATCTCACCCTTGACTGGGACAGCAGAAAACGACCAATCCATTTTAATTTCTCCACCTTAATCTCTACAAAAACTTATGCTCAGAAGCATTCCAAAGGATGCTGGGATGTCCGCCACCCAAATAGTTAAGAGAACCTTCTTTTTCTAGGAAGTCAGCTAGAGCTACTTGTGCATCTTTTATCCTTCCAATCAGAAGCACTTGTTTTGATTCCATAGATTAACATGCTCCATTTACTCTAGTCAAAGTTATGCCAAGGGCATTTGAAACTTTAAGTGGAATTACATTATCAGAAGCTCCGGAATCAACAATATAGTTGTTTAATTCAAATACATTTATGAGGAGAGACAAATAACAAGGATCAACTCTAGATGTTTTGGCAGCGCTGAGAGCTATCATATTCTGAGATGGAGGTGTGGACAGTGTTGGAAGGAGTCCTTTAGAATTGTAACTTGAAGATGTAGAGCTATTACCCCAGACTACATTAAAAAATCTATCAAATTGGAGAGGGTGTGTTTGCAAGTATTCTAATTCGAAGAGCTGGAATTTTTTTTGCTTATGTGCTCTACAAAATCAAATGGGGCAATACTGGACAAGGAGGCAACTCCTGAAGTGAAAGAGGATTTGCACAGCAAGGGATTTGAAGGAGCCTTGGAAGATGGATTCTCTCTTAAAGATGAAGTAGTCGGTTTAGCAGAGGATGGAGATACAATATTTGGCTGAACTGTGGGTGTTTTAACGAAGATTCCAATTGAAGGGGAACTGCTTTTAATAACTACAGAACTAGAAGGAGAAGCAAAAGACTTACTTGGCACAATGTTAGCACGTTTCTTGGCAATAAATAGGTCTGATTTTTCTCTAGCAGAATCCATGGAGGGCGGAAATGGAGAACCTTTGTTAATAATCCTCTTTGGTGTGGCCTTAGAAGTGGAAAATTCTTCAGTTTTATTCTCCCTCACAGGTACTGACGATGGAGTGTTCTTTTTGGACTGCGTTCTAGTGAAAAAATTACATGAAAAGCTTGGTGTATCCTCCTCCTCTTCTTCATCATCATTAATGAATTCGAACAGCCCATTGTGTATATCGACCTCCTCAAATTCTAGGTAGCTCTTGTAGTTTTCTTCATCATCTCTGGGCTCATTAAATTTAGCTTCTTCTCTTACATCATAGGCCACATTAACTAGGGGTGCTTCAATAGCAAGCTAGCGAGGAGGAGGTGCAATACGCTGCCTACCATTAAAGTTTTATCTTCTTGGGTTGTTCCTCATAGTGATCTAAGACAATTTCTTCTTCAAGGCAACTAGATCATTAGCCATTTTTTGAAACATGGGGTCTGTTTGGACTGAACTGGAACTTTGACCTTTTTGATTTCCGCTTGGACCCTTCACCTTCCCTAAAAGGATTAAATCATCATCATTTTGTATGGAAAAGTCTTGAGCTTCCCACAACGTTATTGGTTGATCTCTTCTGAGGAAGAAACCAAATTCAGATGGAAAAGTACTGATGAAGAATCTCTTCAAATTGTTATCAGGAGGGACTATATCTTCTGGGATTCTTCTTGTCAATCTGTCAAACCTTGCAGTGAAATATCTCATGGTCTCGGAAGCTTCCTTCTTCATTTGAACTAGCTGAACCAATAGATCCTGGCAGTCTTTAGTGCTCTTGAATCTATGTTTGAATGCACTCTTTATATCCTCTCAGCCTATGATAGATCTTGGGGGCAACATGTAGAACCATTCGGCAGCCTTTTCTTGGAGTGACTCCATGAAAATTCTGACTTATACATCTTCATCTTCAACACCTAGCACACCACAAGTAGTGATGAAGGCTAGTGCTACGTGTTCTGCAGGTAATTGACAGCCATCTCCTTTGAATTTGGGTAAGTTCTTCCTCGAACCTCTTGGAAGATCATGGAGTATTCGTGGGAGAGCAAGTGGGGAAGTTTTCCCACCCCATGGCACATTGGGTCTATGTGCTTCTCATTCATTATCAACCATTCTTTCTCTTTATCTAGCTTCTTGAGCAGTTAAGGCAGCTGTTGCTCTTTCAACTGCGTCTCTTTCTGCTACTTCGAGTCTTTCAATGGCCTCAAATTGAGCCCAAATATCTTCTTCTCTTTTAAATGGAACTCACACCTCTTCCTCCTCTCTTTCCAGCTCTTGTTCTTCTTCCTTAAGATCAACAAAATTAGGATCAACAAATATTCCTGATCTTAATTGCTGGGTATACCTCCTGTCAGCCAACTTGAAGACTTATTGTCTACTTAGAGGTAGATCACAAGGAACCTCAAAATTTTCAATAAAATCTAATGAAATTTAATAACCTCGTGGTCATTTCTTTGGTGCAGATGCTGTAAAATCTGCCCCATAGTGGGCACTAAAACTGTTGGCTCAGAAATTTGTCACGAGGGAAAATTTTGGGTTTCCAAAACAACACAATGGGAATCTAAGTCCCTCTACTTATAATGGTGTAGCTACCGTATTATGCATGTAAATCAAGTGAATTTGGTGGTGGTCTTTCAACTAGGGATCCATAGGGGCACTCCACTGACCCTATGGCAAAGCTTGCAATTGCTTGCAAGGACAAAAATCAGTCTGAGAGTGGGAAACGGGAGTGGGTATGGAGACAAAGAAAATAAATGGTGGAGGTAGAAGATCAGAGGCCTACAAACATTGATTAGAAATTTTACAGCATGCATTTTAACAGAAGAAATAATATAAATTAGCAGAATGAAACTACAAGACTGAATAAAAATGAGTTGGTCACAAAGTACCAATCGAATCATCAATCAAAGGGGCATAAAATCCATCTTTTCTTATTTCAGCTGAAATGAAAACTCATACCATGAAAGAGAATAGAAGAAATTTATAGAAATATGAAACTCAGAAGAATGGCGACTATCTCTTTTTTCTTCTGTATGTGAAAAATCATTTACAGTTTCCAAAATTCGATTGCCAACCCGTGTAAATAATTATAGAGCACATGAAATAACATTTTAGGAGCAGTTACAATTTTCCTAGACGTCTAGAAGCAGTTAAAAATGAATCCTCATCATTTTGCATTGATTCAGATTCCAAAAACATAGAAAAATGGCCATGGCGGCAAATGCCAGAGAAAAATGATTAAAATGGTTACATCTTTGCTAGTTCGAATTTAGACCATTTTATCTTCTTTCTGCTCCTTTGAATTTGATCCATCCAGATAGAAGAAAGAGATTGGAGTGGCCGTATGTGAGTATTTCACATTTCACGACATCTTTTGGGTTTTGGAAAGTTAGAACAATTTCCTCCACTGGCCCACTTTGACGTTTCAGAGAGGACACGTGGCATGATTTGACTGGAAACGGAGCCACGACCTCTTTTAGAGCATATGGAACCTTTGTTGGAAAATTTCAAAATCTCAATCTCCTCCACCGGCCCGCACTTCCGATGACAACGTGGTAGAATCTTATTCGCTGTGAGGTTCGAACTTCGTTCTTTTCTCCATCTAGCTCGGGCAAAAACTACAATTAAAGTCTTCCAAGCCATATCTTGCAAAATATGAGTTAGATCAACTTCTTTACCTTTTTGGAAAGGGGAAGAAATTTCCCATCTGGTGAAGTAGGTTCCAAATCTCCTTGATCCCTTGGAAAGGGCCAATTTTCAAAACACTCAGATTAGATCATTTTCAAAGGACGCTAACTCAAAAATTTAGGATTAGACTTTGGAAATAATGAGGGGAATTATTGAGGGGACAACAACATCTTAATTTCAATTGCATCTATGACTTTAACACTCCTTGTTAAATCTAAAATATTACTTGTCGAGGTTTGGATACCCTTGTAACAATAATATATTGTGATCTTTATGTCAACAAGGGAATGAACGCAAAGGGGGTGGTCCTACCAATAACATAATGGTGAATTGGTTATGGGATATATGTATGTTTCCAACCTTTCTACTAGAATCAAATATGCGTCTTCATTGCATCTTGCTATTGTTTTGAATACCCTACTAAACTTATGTTCCTTACTACTTAAGGTCAGCATACCTATTCAATATATATTAAAATTTCCTTAACAACTCTATAAAACCTCATATTCACACCAATATGCATTATACAACGTGAATCCTCTACTTGAAAAACCAGATTTATGGTTAGGATTGTATCCCATAAAATATTTTGTAGGTTAGAGGAATAAAATGCATGCATACAAATATGCACATTTTTTTTCCAAATGCAACCACATAACCAGAGAAAAGAAACACCCATTCTTGCATTTTCAAACAAACAACAGTGTTACTCATACCCATAAAATACTTTGTAGGTTAGAGGAATAAAATCCATGCATACAAAAAATCATATTTGTTTTCCAAATTTAAGCATGTAACGAGAGAAATGAAACACCCATTATTGTATTTTCAAGGCAACAAGAATTTTAGCTATACCCATAAAATATTTCGTCGCTTAGAGGAATAAAATCCATGTATACAAATATGCATATTTGATGTCCAAATTTAACCACATAACAAGAGAAAAGAAACACCCATTCTTGCATTTTCAAACCAGCAATATTTTTACTTATACCCATAAAAGATTTTGCAAGTTAGGGGAATAAAATCCATGCATACAAATATGCAAATTTAATTTCCAAATTTAACAACATAACTAGAGAAAACAAACACCCATTCTTGCGTTGTCAAACCAATAACATTTTTACTTATACCCATAAAAGATTTTACAATATTTGAGAAATAATAACCATTTATGTTGAACAACAATGACGACCATGCCCAAAATCACTTAGGGTTCTAAAAAAGAGAAATATCCATGTATCTCCAAAACGCTGCCTAGGATTTCAACTCACACTTCTCATCTCCCAGCACCCAAGGTGAAAATAGTTACCGAAAAGTCAAAAACACCCATATAAAGAGGATCTCAGTTTTATTTATTTGTTGAATCCAATTTAAAAGTCAGACGGCTTTGTGACCCTATCTTCTCCATTAGAGGCGTTAAGACCCAATCAAAATAATTAAGAAAATAAAAAATCCAATAATTCCTTTATAGTGATATGGTTACATAATCCTTTTTTAACCAAGTCAAATACCAGATAACATAACCATAAATGCCCTTTTGAATAATAATGTTCTCAAATGCACCAAGAAATAATCCCCGAGTCTTTCATGGTTCCACGAAGGAGAATAACAACATATTTTATATTTAATTTCCAAGTCAATAAACCAACATGACTTCAAAAAGATAAATTCTTATGCCAAGTCTCATCTGTCAAGCCTTTTGAATACATCGATAACAATACTTTAATGAAAATATTTAAATTGACAACACACCAACACAATGATTATAAAAAAGAATCATATCGTTAAAATGAAACGAAGGAGATCACACAACATTCATTTGTCAAGCCTTAGAACTAAAAGCCTAGTTACCCAATTTGTCACTTGTTATGACTATGTCTAGCAAGACTATGAGGGTGGATAAATAAATTAGGATCATAAACACCCATGAAGAAACTCCGAAAGTGCAAATTCAAAAACAATCACAATGAAATATAGCATTCTTGAATCAAATCTATTATTCGTCATAATAATAAAATTTACAAATAGAAAGTACATTCTATTGTTCAAAGCATTATTTCCTTCAATAATTTTACCGAAGAAAACAAATAAGAATAATACTTGTAAAGTCAAGGTTAATAAACATGTAACACAACATTCCCCTTACCCACCAATATATCAGGTCTTCAAAAATTCAAATGATACAATCAACTCCCAAAAGTTATTAATAAATTAGAAATAACTTTATAGATTGCAAGCCAAAAAGGTAATTCTTGTACATATACAAGTACCTTTATAATAACGACCCTAATGTTTTTTGAAACTTATATTATTGATTAAATAAAATAGATATATTTTTTAAAAAATTGAATGTAAAAATATGTTGTAAATGATATACAACGAAATATAAATGCAAAACAATTTATTTATTATTAACTATGAAAGGAAATGAGAAGTTTAAGGTACTTATCTTAACTTCGCTTATCCCGCAATGAGTCTACACTAGAGAATGTGATCAATCAAAATCATAGACCATCGCAATGAACCATATAAAACTACAAAAAGGTGGAATCGGTTAGAATGAGGAGCCTGGAGAGAGACAGGGGTGCTCGCAGGTGCCCTAGGCCTGTTTTTGGGCATCTGTGTCTACAAAAAAGGCCGGAACCTGATTCTGATAGTGTTTCCAGGGCTTCACACTTGTTCTCCTTTTATCTCTTGTATGTCACACTTAGATTGTTGAGATACCTGTAAACCTGCACACCAATATCCTCCTGTAAAACCCTCAAAAAGAAATCAAACCCTAAAAAAAAGAGATGTAAAATGAGGGTTCAGACTGTCCTCGGTTGTCACAATGGTGAAATTACGACTCAGTGCTACAATACATCTCAGATCCAATGTAGTTTTGTGTGCAATACTACTCCTAGGTTGCTTGGTTACCAATGATGGAAAGATAACGGGAGGTAGCTAGATAAAATGTAAATGTATGGATGGAATATAATGAACTCCCCTTCTTATACATTGTGTATACAAAGCAATGTGCCCAAATGTAGCCCCGTAATGTATGTAAATATCTAGTCCTTGATAACAATAGTATGCCCATATAATGGTATGTATTTTATGTTTATATAGGGATATCTTGTTTGAATTTAAACACTAATGACCTGAAATGATGACTAACACCTCGGGATATGAGAGGGAAAACCAAAAATACTGACCTCAAATGTCAAAAATAGGATCAAACATAAAGAGGGCATATGTGCCTAGGCTAGACAGGAGCATCTATCGCTAATGTCCAATCCTAGGCTCTAGTGTTTAGAGACAAATGATAAAAAATGAGTGAAGACTGAAAGATAGGGATCCTTGTGACCTGACCAAAACTTGGTGTATAAGTGACAAGTGTGAAAGATAAAAACAATAGAAACAAACAAGACAAATGAATAGACTATGGAATGGGTGACCAGTGAATAATTTAATTAAGAAAGATCCATATATGAAACAACATAATTTGTGGTACATTAAATCGTAGTAAGTGTGTGATTTTGTGTCTAAATATGACCCCACTTTAAGTTAGTGAGAGAAATCTTGGTAACATAAAGTAGATAGAGATGCATACCTGAGAGAAGTTCAAAGAAGCCCCTTTTGAAGAAGTACATGTAGATGTGGTAGAATTACATTCTGAATGTGAAAACATAGTATGGTGATCCATTGATTGGTGTGTTGATCTATGTGCCATAACGAGAGACGTGGGACTGTTATGAAGAGCATTAAGCAAGATTGATGATTATGTTGGGGAATGATTGGAGCTTTCGATTTTTGTCATTGATGGAGATGTGTTGTGGTATGGAGAAAAACTAAGAATTTGGGCATCCTGCCACCAGAGCAAGAGTGTAAGGAGAGAGGCATAGTTTTACTCTCCAACTAACTACATACTCAAAAGGTCTAGCAATTGCAAATGGAAAAAACCAGATTTTTTTTAATTTGGATCCATTTCAATTAAATGTGATAACCCATATAGGTGAATTATAGGAAAGGAAATGACGTTTCATTGCCCCCACTCCAGGGCTTTCGCTGTAATGTATTTCTTCCATGTTAGGTCATTTGGAAGCAATAAAAAAATGCAAACTAATTTCCCATGTTAGGTTATCTGGGCATGTGGTGATGTAACTTCGAAGTTAGGTCACCTAGTACGATAAATAATTTGTGTTGTTTTAATCGATTTTTTATGTGATTTTTAATGGTAAGAGATTTATATTTAATGTGTGTGATTGATTGATTAGTTACTCATGGAGAGATTTTACATTTGTTTCCCTAGGATAGGTAATTAGGGGGAATTTCTAGAAAGTGGTGTGAAATGTAGTGTGATTTATGAGGATATTTTTGAAAATGATGAATTAAAAATGTGGAATGATCGCGTAATGATGTTAAGGGTAATTATAAGATGACCCCATCTATATGGCCCCCTTTTAGCAAAAGGGGGAATGTTGTTGAAAATGAACACTGAGCTGAAAGTATGTGCGCAAGAATGTATATATCACAAAAGTGTGTCTATATCACATGGAAATGATGTCAAGTTGAGATAATATGTGTGAAATGTGTACGATACGGTGGTAGGCTTAATTCAGAAAATAATTATGCAAACATGATAGAAATTAGAGTAGGGACGCTCAAAATATGATTGAAATCGTGCAATATGTCTTAGTTAAGAAAATGATCACAAATAATTACCATATAAAGGTAGGTAATGGATAGTTACTATAAATAGTAATGTGAAAAAGTGAATAAGAAATCCATTTCATTATTGTGTTATTGTGATAGTAGTCTCTGGGTGTGCAAAAGATGCCTAAAGTTAGATCACCGCAATTGAATCGGTTCGAAATGGTGGCCGAAGGTATGGCAAATTACGTATGATAGTGGATCTAGTAAGTGTGATTTATTTTAATAATGTGATGATTGTATTAATTTTTGATGATTTTTTGCAAACAAAATTGATTTTTTTCCCATTTTAGACACGGACAAGAGCGGTGAAGGTGTTAATGACATGCAGGACACTAGTGCCCAGACATGGGTGCAAGTGACTTGTTTTCGGGTGCCCTGATCTTGCTCCTGGGTGCTGGTGTTCCAGAAGGCTTAGGTTAAGCCCAACGAGTTTTAGATTTGAAAATTGTTACTTTTTGATGTTATAGGTTAGTGTATTTATATTTTTTTGGTGTTTTAAGACCATGTTTGTTGCCATTTTGTGTTGTGTAGAGGGAAATCCATTTGAGAGAGTTTCATGGTGGCCTCCTTTTAAGTAGATTTATAGGATTGGGGTTATCAGATGATTAGTGGGATGTTATAGAACGTGTTGGCTTATGGTACTGTCATCACCAATCCGGCACTATGATAATTCTTCACCGGGAACTCCTCATGCTATGATTATTTACTAATGCACATCCTTTAGTTTGGTGGATGTAATCTGGAAACAAAACAACAACATAACACAAGAATACCATCGACTATGATAAGACGGAATGATGACAAATCTTAAATATCAAAGTAAATTATAATATTAACATGAAATTGTTATAATCTCACCCATGAGGTACTTTAAGTGTTATTGACTTCACTTTCCTTTCACCAAGACTATGGGAGAAACTTTACAATTACACCTCTTAATGGATTCTTCAACACACCTTTAACTGATGGCTTCCTTCGCACACTTCCTACAATATTTCTCACTACTTCCTTCTATGCTAAATGAGGGGGGGGGGGTGGCCTCTCTATTTATAGAACTTCCAGGCTTATCCATCTTATCTCTAAGATAGGATAAGAAATCCACTCTAACGAATCATATTCCATACCTTAACTCTTATCTGTACATGTAAGCTTATCTTTTAAGATAAGATAAACCTTATCATTTTACATGGGTTCCACATTTTTAGAATTTTTACAAATAAAATACACAAAATATTTATGACCTCACTCCTTGTCCTTATTACTAATATAATATTTCTAATTCCTAATCATGTAGACCCTACTTCTCTAATTACCCAAACTTTGACATTTTAACATTACCAGACCACTTACGACAAATATTTACTTTTTACAACATTCCTATTGTACTTTGACTATTACCGTACTCCACATTATTGGCGGCACCGTACTGATGGTGCCGTTATCTTCTATCAGACGCTACTACTAATTATACTTTACAACATCATACATTAATGAAATAGAAATTATGGAGGAAAATTTTAGTGTTGACATCTTCCCCCTTCCTAGCTTCTACTCCGTCCTCGGAGTATACTTATTCTGGTGCTTGGAAAATCTTCAACTTGTCGTGGTTGACCCATTTCGTAATGGGAATGCCATCCAATTCCTCTAGTCGATGAGTACCATTTTCATGCACAGCTGCTATTTTGTAGGGCCCCATCCATTTTGGAAGAAATTTTATTTGTCTTCTTTTTTTGTATCTAGAATCATATACTAGAACCAAGTCATTCACATGAAATGGAGACCACCGGATCTTTTGATCAAAGTATTCCTTCTGCTTCATTTTCTTCTTATAGCTTGTATCCTTAGCTATTTCCCTCATTTCCTCTAGCAAATGAAGGTGTACCAACCTTTCTTTTACTGAATCACTTTCATCCATTCTTTCATTTTTCATTACTCTGACCATGGGAATATCAAACTCAATAGGAAGAACTGGATCAATGCCATAAGCCAACTGAAATGGGGAGTATCCTGTTGCTAACTTTGATGTTGCCCTATATGCCCACAATACTGCATGAATCCTCTTATCGCATTTATGTACCTGCAAGGCTGCATCTTTTGCTAGAATTCGACACAACACAAAATTTGTTCGTTCCACCTGTCCATTTGTGCTTGGTTTGTTTGTTGTTTCCTTCCTGTGCTTAATAGAAAACTTATTGACTAGGGCTTCTACCACCTCATTAATGAAGTGGCTTCCTTGATCTGTTACAATTTCTAATGGACAACCAAATCTGGTGACAATGCGTTCATATATGAACCTTGCCACTTCATCCATGGAAGCTGTTTTCAATGGCCTAGCTTCAACCCACTTGGTCAGATAATCTATGGCAAATACAATATACTTATTTTGGTGTGAGGTAGTTGGAAGTGCACCTACAATGTCTATTCCCCACTTTTCAAAGGGACCAAGTGGAAGAATAGGGCATAATGGAGCTGATGAAGTCTTACGGTTACCATGTGTTTGACAAATATCACATGTCTTACAATAATTATAACAATCTTTAAAAAGAGTAGGCCAATGATAACCTACATCCAAGATCCTTCTTGCTGTAAGTTGTCCAGAGAAGTGCCCTCCACATGTACCATTGTGGAATTCTTCTAGTAGTTCCTTCCCTTGATCACGTCCAACTGCCTTCTTGTACTGTCCGTCAGGTCCTATTCGAAATAATACTCCATGCAGAATAGAATATGGACGACTGGCTTGAGTAATCTTTCTCTTAGTCTTTGCATTGGCACCATCAGGAAACTTGAATTCATTCAGATAATTCCAAATATCTATGTATTCACTAGGGATTGTGTCAAGGGATAACAATGCTGCATCAGGGAAATCATCATCATCACGAGATGATCCTAGACCATCATAGGCTCGAGAGAGTGCATCTGCATTGACATGCTTCTTTCCTGACCTATCTATAATATCAAATTCAAATTCTTGTAGCAAAATTATCCATCTTGCTATCCTCCCTGATGGGTTAGGCTTATTTACAATATATTTTAGAGCCTGATGATCTGTTACAACTAGAAATTTTTGCTCTAGCAAGTAATTTCTAAACTTCTTTACAGCAAAAATGATAGCCAGAGCCTCTTTTTCAGTTACAGTATAATTTACCTCAGCATTGCTCATTTGTCTGCTCCCAAAGTAAATTGGATGTTCATTCCCATTTTCATCCTTTTGGCTCAAAGTACTTCCTAGTTGTGCATCTGAGGCATCAATGTACACAATGAATGGCTTGCTCTAATCTGGATTCTTTAAAATAGGTGAAGACACCAGGGCTTCCTTCAGTTGTTCAAAAGCTTCATGCGCTTTATTTCCTGGTTCATAAGTAACATCCTACTTCAAGAACTGGGTTAGTGGTTGTGCAATCTTTGAGAAATTCTTGATGAAACTTCTATAGTAACCCACATGGCCTAAAAATGATCTCAACTTACTTCTATTCATAGGAAATGGTAAATCTTTGATTTTTGAAACTTTATCAGGATCAGTACCAATACCATCTCTGGATACAACATGCCCTAACAAAATTCCTTTACAACATCCAAAGACACACTTTGTAGGGTTTAGTGAGGCTTGTGCTTCATATAACATTTGAAATGCTGTCTCCATTTGGTGCAGGTGGTCTAACTTGCTCCCATAGATACAAAAATAATCCAGAATTACTCTAATGAAGGTCCCAATGTAGGGTTCGAACACCCTATTCATCAAACGCTGGAATGTTTCCGGAGCATTACACAACCCAAAAGGCATAACTCTATAAGCAAACGTTCCCCAAGAAGTGGTGAACGTGGTCTTCAGCTGATCTTTCTCTGCTATACGAACTTGGTTGTAGCCGCTATATCCATCAGCAAAACTATAGCACTCCTGGCGAGCTACTTCGTCTAAGATCTGATCTGAAAATGGAAGAGGGTAATGATCCTTCTTTGTTGCCTTATTGAGCTTCCTATAATCAACACAAATGCGTAGCTTCCCATTATTTTTTATTGAGATCACAATGGGAGAAACCCATTCTGAATTCTCCACAACAAATATGAATCCTGCATCAAGCAACTTATCTATTTCTTCTTTTATAGTCTTAGAAAAATTAGGATTCATTCTATATGGCATTTTATTTATGGGCTTAGCACCATCTACCAGCTCAATAGAATGTTCTACCCAACTTACTTGACGGAGTTCCTTGTAATCAAAAGTGAATAGGTGTATGTACCTTCGAAAGAGCTGGAGGTAGGATTCCTTTTCACTCTCCATCACAGCATCACCAATATTTATTTGTTGGAGAAGATCATCAACTTCTTCTTCAGATAATTTTATGGGGTAATGATTTGGTGTGACTGGAAGGATATCCATGACTGAAACATCAACCTCACTTTCTTCATCTTCGGTGTCCACTTCACTGGTACTAGAGTAATCAGAGGATGTCCAATCATCAGTTTCATCACTTGAATCCACAGGTTTTGCCTTATGATGACGAGGGATCACGTTTATCTTCACCCTCTCTCTACCACGTCCAAGTGTTATGAAACCTTAATTCCAGTAGTTTCTTGCATGAACTCTCCTCAGCCATGGTCTTCCCAATAGCATTGGGTACGCCACAGTACCATTTTTCATCACCTGAACGTCTACCACACATACAACACCCATAACAGATATTGCCACATTTGAAACTACACCTTTTGGTTTAGTTTTTCCTTTATTTAATGACCTTAACATAAGTGTTGAAGGGCGATCAATTTTTAAACCCAACATATTCATTACAGAATCGGTCATTACATTAACTGCATCACCTCCATCAACTAAGACATCATGAATTGAAATACCATTACATAATACCTCAGCTTGTGGAGCATAGGGATCTGCCTCTGCCTCCAAAACAGGGACCTCAACCTCCTTTCTTCGTTGAGCATTGAGTCCACTTCACAGCTCCCGCCTCTTCTCCGAAGACATAGCCAAGAGTTGACTATATGTAATATTTGCAGGCCTTTTGGACAGATCTTCCAAGATGGAGTATGGTCCTTGCCCCTGTGAAATCAGAAAATCCTGCACACCCAACTTTCTTCTCCTATGTTTCTTACTAGTTTCTCCTTTCATCTTCTTAGGATCATTTCCATCTTGATTATCTTTTTCTTTCTTTCTTTTTGTTACAAACACATCTACTTCATTATTTCTGCTCTTATCTACTACATCAAAAGAATACACATGTGCTTTTCCTTTATCATTATCTCCTTTACCAGATGTAGAAGCTCTATCTGGACAATTATACTTATAATGACCCTTTTTATAACAACCATAACATACAACTTCAAAAATATTTCTTTTTGGACCTCTATCTCCTCCTTGAGAACTAAATTCTTTTCCTTGAAGAAGATTAATAGTTAACTGACCCATATTTTTGAGCAGATCTTCATACTCAGTAGATGTACTAGGAGAAATATTTGTGCTCACCGGGAGTGGTTGTGGATTCTGGACCAAAGGTGCTGGTGTAGGCTCTACTTTAGCAACAATTTCTTTGGGCTCCTCTTCCATGCTTTCTTATTTCCTTCTTGCAATCTCCTTTGCTTGTTCAATGGTAGCTGGGTGGTCATACTTTACTCGTTGTCTGATCTCTGGCTTCATCCCAAGAATGAAGTGCTTACATAGGAGATTATCCACGCCATTCATCAACCCATCCACTAATCCTTCCTTCCGGATCTGGGCATCGAGCTTCCTCCTTAGCTCTAGAACACGACCATGATAATCCATTATCTTCTCCTTCTCTCCTTGGGATAGCTTTGTGATCTCGATCATGAGATCTGCATATTTCTGTTGTTCACCAAATTCTTCAAGAAAAATTTCAGTTAATAAATCCCATGAATTTTTCACATTATCACCTAGTGTTTCAAACCACCTAAGTGCTGAACCATCCAAAAAGGTAGGAAAAAACTCAGTCCATTGTTCCCTTCTTATGAGGCCATTACAAATACAATATCGTTTAAACTCTTGAATGAAAGAGGAAGCATCTTCATTAGATTGGGCTGAAAAACCAGGAATCTTCCCCATTTTCAAAAGTAACCACCGTAAAATACCAACCCACAAGTAAAATCAACAAGACTTATGTGCACAAATAATTGGAATCACTATACTAGAAAGTGACTTTACACCTTTCTACAGTAAAATAGAAATGACCATGGTAAACTATGGTAAAACTTGACTTACTGCGGTAAAAACTGACTTTACTGTGGTAAACACTATTCATGGTAAAAAGTGAAGTTACTGCGGTAAATACTATTCACGGTAAAAAGTGACTTTATTGCGGTAAATACTATTCCCAGCAAAAATGACTTTACCATGGTAACTACTATTCATGGAAAAAATGACTTTACCATGGTAAATACTATGCACAGTAGAAACAAGGTTACCTTCCAATTGATTTTTGACTAAGTGGGAATATCTCTCCAGAAAATCCACCAACGACGAATGG
Organism: Taxus chinensis; assembly: GCA_019776745.2. NCBI lineage: Eukaryota > Viridiplantae > Streptophyta > Pinopsida > Cupressales > Taxaceae > Taxus > Taxus chinensis. The sequence goes on from CM034154.1 coordinate 153,624,601, forward strand.
TCCGGGCAACGGAACCAAAATGTCATCACCAATCCGGCACTATGATAATTCTTCACTGGGAACTCCTCGTGCTATGATTATTTACTAATGAAAAGCCTTTAGTTTGGTGGATGTAATCTGGAAACAAAACAACAACATAACACAAGAATACCATCGACTATGATAAGACGGAATGATGACAAATCTGAAATATCAAATTAAATTATAATATTAACATGAAATAGTTACAATCTCACCCATGAGGTACTTCAAGTGTTATTGACTTCACTTGCCTTTCACCAAGACTATGGGAGAAACTTTACAATTACACCTCTTAATGGCTTCTTCAACACACCTTTAACTGATGGCTTCCTTCGCACACTTCCTACAATATTTCTCACTACTTCCTTCTATGCTAAATGAGGGGGGGGTGGCCTCTCTATTTATAGAAATTCCAGGCTTATCCATCTTATCTCTAAGATAGGATAAGAAATCCACTCCGACGAATCATATTCCATACCTTAACTCTTATCTGTACATGTAAGCTTATCTTTTAAGATAAGATAAACCTTATCATTTTACACGGGTTCCACATTTTTAGAATTTTTACAAATAAAATACACAAAATATTTATGACCTCACTCCTTGTCCTTATTACTAATATAATATTTCTAATTCCTAATCATGTAGACCCTACTTCTCTAATTACCCAAACTTTGACATTTTAACATTACCAGACCACTTACGACAAATATTTACTTTTTACAACATTCCTATTGTACTCTGACTATTACTGTACTCCACATTATTGGCGGCACCGTACTGACAGCGCCGTTATCTTCTATCAGATGCTACTACTAATTATACTTAACAACATCATACATTAATGAAATAGAAATTACGGAGGAAAATTTTAGTGTCAAAAGTACATATTGAGGATGGGATATGTGCCCCATAATATTCATATGCTGACAATTTTATGTGAGTTGTGGTGTGATGATACTTACACCTTTTGGTTACCTACAGGGGAGATGAAAATTACTCTGGAGGATGTGGATTGCATATTGGGACTCTCTATTATTGGTGAGAGGTTTAAGTCATGGCCATGAATTATTCACAGAGAAATATGATGGTCATTAGGTGGTACTTTATGGGGTTCCGAGTACACAGAAAGGTTCATATTAGCTTGGATGTTATACTGAGATCAGGGGTTCCGCAATTATGGAAATTCATTGTTATTTTGATGGCTTCTTCAATTTCAATCGAGGGAGGTGTTATAGGCATATTGTAAAAGATGCTTGGTATTTTTCATCATACAGAGGAGGATGGGATAAGCTATGTATGGGCACAATGTGTATTGGCCCACTTGTATTGAGATTTGTATTGATTCATGCAGGAGGAGCATGAAGGTGGTATTTCTATATTGAGGCAATTTGGTGGTCTGCGAGGAGAGTGGGTGAGGACAGAGAATTTTTTTGGGATATGGGTAGGCATTCCTACTAGGAAGATGGATACAAACACCTATAAAGGGGTGATAGATCATATGGGGCCAGAGGCCTTGATATGGAGGCCATACCAAAACTACGGGGGATGACCAAAGGATGTAGTAGAGTTACGTCGTATTCGGAGGACTACATGGCTAAAGGATCAATTTCTCGGAGTGACTGAGTTATTCTAGGTGGAGCACGTTTCACAACAGTTTGGTATTTTCTAGGATGTGCCCCCAGAGCCATATATGGTTGAGGGATATTAGGAAACCAAGGAGGGAAAAAGTTATACTAGGGCCCATAATATTGCACCTTGTACCTCCCCGACTCGATGAGGTAGATGCAGTGATAGATCTGATAGATGTAGATGATACGGGGTGAACAAAGGCCTACCATGTATGGTGGGTGTCACATTGATGGGTATTTTTATTTCCAATTTTCACAGATGTGGTAGGAGCACCATCAGAGGGAGGAGTAGAGGGGAAAGCACATGCCACTGATAGCATAGTAGCAGTGATAGCAGAGCTTGAATAATTATATAGTTATATTTTGTTGGTTTGTTATTTGGTTGCATAATTGTCGTTGTTTTCTAATGTGTTGATCTATGGTTGCAGTAAATGTCTATTGGTCGCTAATTATGGATACATCCATCCACACATTGACACAGAATGTGCCCATAGATCTAGTCATAGGTGGTTGTGTGCTACAGTAGATGGATGCAATTGCGGATGAGCACGCACACTATTTTGATTGAGTGGCATTAGTGGTGGCTACATGTACAACTGTTACTGAGCGAGAGGGATGAGGCATGAGAGGAGACATGGTAGAAGTTACGGGTGGAGGTCCTTAGCACAGGATGTGTTTACACGGTTCATGGAGTTGTAGGGTTGTTCTACAAAAAAATTGACAGAGAATAAACTATTTCCTAGGTAGGTAGAGAGATATAGGGGCCGAGATCAGCAGCATAGGTTGAGTAGTGAAGCTTCTAACTCTAGAGCTCCCGCTGTGATAGATAATGATAACAATGATGAGATGTGATCTATATATACTAATATAACGATGTATGAGGGATTTCCCCCTAGTATTTACATATTTTAACTTTGATTGTGATCAATATTTATATATATGGATTATTGGCTTATTTTTTTTGTAATAGATGTTTAATTAAGTATGCGATGTTATGTGTTTGTACACGTATGTTGATTAGTATCATTATATCAGATGTGTGATATTGTGAGGATTGTTTTTTTGTTATGATTAACAATGCATAAGTGTTGATGATGATTAATGATGAGATATTTTATATGAGTATAGATGATATATGTAGTGTGGTTTTGGTTTATAATAGATAAATGATGAAAATGTGTATTGTATGAATGATGAAGTAGAAATGACTAACGTGAAAGAGTATGTGAATGAGATGGTCGTAATAGTGTAGTAAAGCGTGTGTTATTATGATGAAGATAGAGGGAGATGATTAACTAAAATATGGATTTTAGGAGTTAATCTAGATAGTATAACAATGATATAAATAGTGTAAACTGAAATGTAAATGGTAAATAATTTTATTTGATATTTAAATGAAATGAAATAATTGAAATAGGTGAGATGAGGTAATAACCTAAAAATAACTTACCTCACTATGATTCTAGAGTAAACAAGATGATGTGCAGATAAAGTAGAGTATGATGGTACAACCCATAGAATTGTAGAAGAATGAGATTTTACTATACTGGGGCACTTGGGAGAGGATTAGGGTGCTTGTGGGTGTCCTGGTTTGCAATATGAGTTCCTTGGTCTACAGAAAAGATTAGGACCTAAATCTGGATGTGTTGCTAGATCTTCGCAATGTCTCAATTTTTGTCACGTTATTTTCACAGTAACTTCGTTTATGTTGTCGTAAAATTGTAATGAAGATCTAAGTGGAAAATATCATATAAAGCATCAAATCCCTAAAAAAGAAAGATTCATATGAAGGGGTCAGACTGACCTTAGTTACCAAAATGGTGGACTTATAACTAAGTGTTACATTACATTCAAGACTCAATGTAGTTCTATGTGCATGTGTGTGCAATTGTGTTCCTAGGGTGTCCTAACGTAAATGATGTAGAGATAGGGGCAATAACTAGATATAAAATGAAAATAATGGATGGAATAGAATGAATACAACCCTTCCTGTGTAATGTGTGTGATGCAATGATGCCCAAATGTAGTCCCTTGCCTTAGTAGATAGCTAGCCTTTGATACTAGATAATCTACCCTTAAAATAGTGAGGATGTTATGTTTATATAGGGATCTCTTGTTGAAAGTTTGACACTAATGACCAAACATTCTAGCTAGTACTTACGAGAATGAGAGGGAAAATTACAAATACTGACCTTGAAAATCTAAATTAGATGCAAGTGTTTCCTAGACTAGGGTGCCAAAAATAGGGACCAAGGCACCCATGGGCACCCTAGTTCTATCCTATGTGCCCTAGTCAAATACTAGAGATGAAAAATGACCAAATAATGACACCTGATACTCCCTAAGAGACGACTAGAACTATACAAACCATGGATTATTGTGTAAGACAAATGAATATGACGACCAACTAACTAATGAAAATACTAGTGGATAGTTCATTACTGAATACATTTCTTACGCAAGATCTATATATAAAATAACATATTTGTTAATATACATGTAATAGTAAGTGCGTGATTTTCTGATGACATTTACCCCTAATTTATGTTGGTGAGAAGAAATATCAGTAACTTAAAGTAGATAGAGATGAGTAACTAAGAGAAATATGGAGAATCACATGTTGTAGTTGAACGTGCATATGTGGTAGTAAAAGTGTGCAAAAAGAACCATATAGTGTGCCAAACCATGGATCAACATGTTGATCCATGCAACATAGTGAAAATAATTATGAAGTGCACTAAATGAGATTGATGATATGGTTATTAGATGATTGAGGATTCCGACCTGAAAGTGTGTACATGAATAATTGACTGGAGGATTTGGGCTTCTTACCGTTAGAGGAAGAGTGTATGGAGAAAATTGTGTTATTCTCTAATCTTTAACTACATCCTCAAGATCCAACTATTACAAATGGACTCAGATCAAATATATGTCATTTTTGGATCCAAATAATTTTAATCAAATAATTGATTCATATAGGAGTAATATAGGAAGGGAACTCTTTACCCTACTCCATTGGTGTTGCCACAATGTGAAGGATTCTAAGTTAGGTCACGTGGAAGGAAACAAACAATGTTGGCTTTCAAGTTAGTGTTGATGCGAAATCACAGCACCCCGTGATGTCTCTCAGATATTTTGTTTGAAAATGTGGCATCTGGTGTGATTTGCATAATATTGGATCATCTCTCAAGTTGTGGGACTTTTGGACTTGAGAGGATCCTCCAGAGAAGGTTGTTTCCTCTTCTTAAACTACCTACCACGAGCTACTCCAGTGTAGGAAAACTAATCTAAACCTAATCTAACCTTCTAAGGAGACATGGTGAGAGAGAAAAAGGAAAAAGAGAGCGTACACTAAAGTGGTGATAGTCCAGCAAAGGAAAATGCGAGATATCTTATTGAGGGAGGAAGAAAGAGACAAAATGGAGTTGAGGGAGGTCGAACAGAAGTGACACAGACCCAGATCCAAATATGCCATTAAATCTCCATAAAACACAACATCCTACACCTATAAACATGAAAAGCATGCACAGAAAATAGATCTTGAATAGAGAGGCACAGGGAAACAACAAAACCATGCAAAGGGTTGAAGAACGCCACAAAAACACATTTTTATTGCTCTAAAATGTGCACAGACCATTACATATTTTCTCAGAGGAATAAAAATACATTTTTCTAGGCATAGGAGAAGGTTTGCAGCTCAATGGTGTCGAGAACAAAATTTGACAGAGTTTCTATATGCCGAAAATGTCTCTCCCTTGTCAGAAATGACAATTTTTTACAATATATAATGATGAAAACTAGAGAGAACGAAGAGAAGGGGGAAAATTAGAATTTAAAGCTCAACCACCAAAAAAATTCATTAAATTGATCCCTAAAAGTCAAGGGTTCCTCTACAAATCCGTTTTCCAATGCACCCAAGCTTGCTGGAGAAGACATGTGTGCCATACCGCATTAAATTTGATGGTTAGAAACCTGGTTCTGAAATTTTCCCTAGATGGAGACATTTTCATGTTTTTCTCCCACCAAAATTAAAAATTTATTCTTCCATGGTGAAGAGGATGTCGAGATATTTCCAACGGTACCAAATTTGTCGAATTTTGACCACTGGATTGAAAGATATGGCCGTCCGAAGATTTGAATTTAAATTAGGGAAAAAATGGTGAAAAAACCAGTTTTTAAAACGGATCCATGGGCACAAAATTCATTTTCTTCCTTTTTGCATAAAAAATACAAAAATCACGAAACCTCCTGCAGCCCTGCAGGCTCGAAAATCACCTTTGCACTAAAAACCCTCCGTGAACCTGAAATTCCACTTTGCGCTAAAAGCTTCACAGGCCAAAAATTGAAATTTCACCTTTTGCGCAAAAAATGAAAAAGTGAAAAAGTCTCCCTCAAGCTCGCAAGCCCACAACTTTGCATTTGGAAAGGTCTTTGTTGGGCCCGAGGGCCAAAAATTGTAAACTGTGCCATTTGTGGAATTCACAAAAATTTTAAAGTTTTTCCATTGGCCTGCCTCCCCATAGCTGGTAAAGGCATGACATGTGACTTCTCCAGGTGTCAACGGAGGTGTAGCTTACTTTATTACTTTTACACTTTTCAAAACACAAGCCAAAAATTCCAAATTGCCTCCAACGACCCGTCTTGACGCTTTGACCTAAAACACGGCCACGTGTGCCTTTCAGGCCTTATGCATTTTTTCTTTTATTTTTTCGTAGACTTGAGGGCTCACAATTTACTTTACGTCTTTTGCACAAAAAGGGCTAAGTTCCAAAATTTCCCTGCAACCCCAATGGCTTTGTAATTTATACTTAGGGAAAATTTCCTTTGTGGCCTAGCAAGTGCACATTTTTCCTTTAGCAAAAGAAACCTCGTTGGGCCCGTAGGCCGGCGATTGTAACTTATGCCTTTGCGTAAAATAAAAAAGTACCCAAATAATCCCACCACCCCGATGGTTTGTAATCTTCCCATTGGCGAAAATTCTTCCCCAGGCCCGCCGACCCACCTTTGGTAAAAAACTCCTTCCAAGGCTCGCTGATGCGTAACTTGTAAAATATAAGGAGTTAGAAGGACTTCTTTAGCTTTATGGAAAGGGGAAGAAATTTCCTTCCTAGTGAAGGTATTTCTAGGAAACCTTAAGTTCTTAGAATGTATAAAAAATTGGTTTGAAGAAAAAAAAGAGGGAGAAATGGTTTAAGTTAACCAAAAATAAGCATGGGCTTATTTTGGATAACAATCTGGCAACTCAGAGAGGTCATCTTCGTGCTAGATGAAGTGATCAGTAGCCTTGAAGCATACATTAGGCATGGATGCATGCGTGATAGCCTGATACTGATCTGGAATTTGAAAACTGATCTGTGATCCTTTTGGAAACCCAGTAAAACTGAAACTGATCTTCATCAAATGCCAAGTCCATTGCACTGCGTAAGAGCAATAAAACACCACAAAACACTATGTACAAAAATAGAAATCATGCATACCCCAGTTCAGATATGCAGAGTGTACACAAGCACTTCTTTTGCTGAAATTAAACCTACTGACTCTACTCTAACTGGAAGCAAATGTGAGCTAAACAAACCCTACAACTAGTTGTGTAAAATAGCTCCCTTTCCTCACAATTGGTAGCCATAAAAATGATTTGGAACGTAGCATGACTGCTTGTATGAGTGAAAAACTAGCAAGAGGCCAATCCCCCATGCAAATCATCAAGGTGTCAACTGGAAAAAAATCAAATACCTCTTTTAGTTGTTTTGCATTTGGACTGAAGAGGCATTACAGTGGATCATTGGTACTTTGCATATCATCCTCATGCTTATAAGTAAGCATGATTGGTTTTGGCTTATCCCTTGGCTCCAATGAATCCAAGTACTTGATTGGGCATGGTATGATCCGTGAATTTTTCCCATTTCTTTAAATTTCAACTCCAACAATTGAGTCTTCTTGCAAACCTTCTTGGATGAATGGTGTGGAAGAGATGATGAATTCATTCTGCTCTTTTCCTTCCTCCTCCTATGAAGAACATGAAATATTTATATCTTCCAACCTTGGTTCGAGAGGGCTATTATAAAATGTAGGCTACTATCCTTGAATGATCTCCTTCATGGCATTAGGATCATGTGCTTGGAAATTGGATGATGGAAGAGTAGATGATGTGATCTCCATGGGATCCTCTCCATCAAAACAATCCTCCAAGTCTTAAGATAATCTACCTCCTTGTTTTCTTGCTGCTTGTTTTCAACTTCCTTCATGGCGTATTATTGATCTGCAACTTGCTCACCATGGTTTCCTTCATCCTCAAACATGAAGTTTGAAGGATCAAACTCTTCTTCAATGTTAGAGCTCAAAGGGGATGAAGTGTGAGGAAGAACTTAAGGTTATTCTGCAGACTTTTTTATGCTTGAAGCCTATAAAACAACACGGTTATCCTCCACAGCCTGAATATACTCCTCTTATTTTAGATTTGGAGTAGCTTCTTCTTCCCTTTCTTCTGTTTATTGTGTGGCTTGAATTGGATCAACATTTTCTTTGAATAAAGTGCCAACATGGACACTACATTCAGAGAAAATAGATTGCTGATCTTCTTGTTGTTCGTGTTCTTCTGATGCTAAAAAGTCAGCTTTAGCCACCACTGGCTCTTCAACCTTTGCCTCCATTAAAAGGAACAATAACTAGATCGTACCAAGACAAGAACACAAATGATAATCAAACACCACGATCAATAAGATGAAAGCAATTCACCAGAATAACTTTACATAAAACCTTTTCAAACAAATGAGCAACAATATCATATAGTATTATGGAACTCAATGAAATACAATGAGAATGGGCCTTACTTATATAGGCAAGGAATAACAATCTAAGAACCAGTCAAGGTCGTAGATCAAGCCATAAATCAAGGACATAAATATTCATCAAATAACTAGTCAAGACCATAGATTTAGGAGAGAACTAGACATGAAGGATCTAGTCAATAGCATAGATCAAGGAAAGAACTATACCTAACAACTAGATAATATCCCCTAATATCTAAATAAATAAAAAGAAATATCCACACACATAAGTGGGCGAGGATAAATAAAATAAAGGTAAATAAAGTACCTAGGTGAACATGAGCTAAGGTAAATACCTACTCTAACATCTATTGGCTTAACCATCAAGGGAATCTTTGTAATCCCAAATTTAAGAGCCAAGCTAACCAAACTTCTAATCTTTTCTTCTTTGTTTGGCTCTTGTTGTTGTTTTTCTTGACTTGTTTTCCGATTTTCATCTTCCCAAAATGGATTTGGGGATGCAAGAGGAATGGGTTGGGCTACAACAGATTTTGCAATTGTTTGTGGTGGTGGGGAAGGTATTTCTTTTGACTCTTGTCGAGGGGAATTGGATTTGGAAGAGAAAAGGGAAGAGAAATTGAGGTGAGATAGAATACTAGAAGATGGAGAAGGGGAATCAATAATTGGGACAACAGATGAGGGTTTGAATCTTGACCATGTTGAAAAGACAAAGTTAAGGATATGGAGGTGGTGATTGACGTAGCCATTGACAAGGTTGTCTCGCACTTTTCTCGTATGCCTTTATTCCCTTGGTCAACTTTAAAAGTAATGGAAACATTTTAACCATGAAGTCCAGCTTCTCATGTGGGCTATAATGTCTTAGAAAAGGGCCAACCCATGGACAAGGTGCCCTGCAACCAATTCTGAATTCTTTCATTTGAACTGTAGCCCTTGATAGAACCATGATAGCCTCCATTTTTTTGATCTTCTCCAATAGATCTACATTCTCCACATAGTTGTTATCATTATATGCGTACCCTTGCTCTTGATATGCTCCATAGCCAAACTGATTTTGCCATTGTTCATATGGGTAGGCATATTGATTTTGGATTTGATTAAAATGCTGATCTAGAGGAGTTGAGAAATATGTTGTAGGTGGAACGCATTATGGCTGCTGTAAGTGTGAATTCCATGATGGAAATGAAGTCATGATTTCACAACTTCATGGGATGGAAGAAGCTGAAAGATGTGGAAGGAAAATGGATAAAAATGGCTAGGAAAAAGGTCTACAACTTCAAAGAATGATTTTTCAACCAGATGGAGTCGCCAGATGTGCTTACATGTGCCTCCAAAGACTAAAATCTTAACAGGAACACACCAACCTGCCAAAAAATGAAAATGAAGACCTCTTGGTCCCACGATGCATGCCAAAACTGTTGATACGAAATCACAACACCCCTAGATGTCTCTGACATCTGTTTTTTGAAAATGTGGCATCTGGTGTGATTTACATAACATTGGATTGTCTCTCAAATTGTGGGACTTGCAGACTTGAGATGATCCTCTAGAGAATGTTGGTTCCTCTTCCTAAACTACCTGCCATGACCTACTCTAGTGTAGGAAAACTAATCTAAACCTAATCTAACCTTCTAAGGAGACATGGAGAGAAAGAAAAATGAAAAAACAGAGGCTACACTAAAGTGGTGATACACCAACACTGGAAAATGTGAGATATCCTGTTGAGGGAGGAAGAAAAAGAGAAAATGGAGTTGAGGGAGGTCAGACAGAAGTGACACAGACCCATATCCAGATCTACCATTAAATCTCCATGAAACACAATGTCCTCAAACATGAAAAGCATGCACACAAAATAGATCTAGAATAGAGAGGCATGGGGAAACAACAAAACCATGAAAAGGGTTGAAGAACGCTACAAAAAAAATTATTTATTACTCTAAAATGTGTACAACCAATTACATATTTTCTCAGAGGCACAAAAATACCTTTTTCCTAGCGTAGGAGAAGGTTTCCAGCTCAATTTTGTTGAGAAAAAAAATTGACAGAGTTTCTCTACACCTAGAATGTCTTTCCCTTGTCAAAAATGACAATTTTTTACAAAATATAATGATGAAAACCAGAGAGAAAGAAGAGAAGGGGGAAAATCATATTTCAAAGCTTAACAACCTACAAAATTCAATAAATTGATCGCCAAAATTCAAGGGCTCCTCTGCAAATCCATTTCCCAATGCACTCAAGCTTGCTGGAGAAGAAATGGGTGCCATATCACATTAAATTCGGTGGTTGGAACCCTGGTTCTGCACTTTTCCCGAGATGGATATGTTTTCACATTTTTCTCCCACCAAATTTCTCCAAAAGTCAAAATTGATGTTTTCATGGTGAAGAGGATGTCAATATCTTTCCAATGGTACCAAATTTGTCAAATTTTGACCACTGGATCGAAAGAAATGGCCGTCTAAATATTTACATTTAAATTAGGTTAAAACTGGCAAAAAAACTAGTTTTCAAAACAGATCCATGGGCCCAAAATTCATTTTGTGCCTTTTTGGGAAAAACGCAAAAACCACAATACCTCCCATAGCCCTGTAGGCTCAAAAATCACCTTTGCCCAATCTCAACGCTCATCAGTAGTGTTGGATGGAGTTGCTTTGTGAGTATGACATGGAGATAGAGTGTGTGAAGGGGAAGGAGAATGTGGTTGCAGATGCTCTCAGCATATGGAGACATGTGATTATGGCCACTTTAGTGGGCATAGATTTGTGGAGCAGGATGCTTCAACAGTTTCCTCTTGACATTTTCTACGTTGCAGTGAGAGTAGAGATCGTGTCTTATAGACCCCTTGAGGGGAAGTCTGATGGCTTTTCATTAGAGGTAGATGGCCTTCTCAGGCACAAAAGCTGGATTTATGTTCCCAGAGATGGAGGTTTGAGACAGGATATTATGACAGAGGCACATCCTACACCTTATTCAGCCCACCCAAGGTGAAGAAGATGAACACCACCTTGAGAGAGTTATATCATTCGAGAGGACTTCGTAGAGACATGGTTCAATTTGTGTCACATTGTTTAGAGTGACAGAAAGTGAAGGCCAAGCATCAGCATCTAGCTGGCCTTCTCTTTCCTCATGCTATATCAGAGTGGAAGTGGGACACCATTTCCATGGACTTTATTGTTGGGCTACCGATGTCGAGATACCACCACGATGCCATCATGGTCATGGTGGATAAATTGAAAAAAGTGGCTCATTTTTCTCTAGTGAAGACAAATTATATAGCTAGTGCAGTGGTACGAGTCTATCTAGATGAGATTGTCAGGTTGCACGAGATTCTACGGAAGATTATTTGTGACCGTGATCCTTTGTACACTTCCCATTTTCGGGCTACCATGCAGTATTCCCTCAGGATAAGGAAGAATTTCAGCACATCATATCACCCTGAGACAGATGGACAGACTGAGAAGGTGAATCAGATTCTTAAGGACATGCTTCGGATGTATGTGATGGATCATCAAGCGAGATGGGAGGAGTACCTATACTTGATGGAGTTTACCTACAATAATAGTTTTTAGAGCTCTATAGTAATGGCTCCTTTTCAGGCTTTGTATGGTAGAGAGTGCATGAAAACTCTTAGTTGGGATAGGTTATAGGAAATGGTATCTCTTGGACCAGATTTATTACAGGACATGGAGCAACAGGTGATGATTATCAGGAAAAGACTGCAGGAGGTGCATGATAGGATGAAGAAGTACGCAGATCAACATAGGACTGACTGTAGTTTGTATGTGGGCATGAAGGTGTTCCTTCGTGTCAGGCCACATAAGATCCCTATTGGTTATGGAAAATTTTCTAAGTCATCTCCTAGATTCGTTGGTCCTTTTGAGATCTTGGAGTGTATCGGCCCTTTGGCCTACCATCTAGCGTTGCCACCTAGTTTTTCTTGTTTACCTGATGTGTTTCATGTTTCAATGCTTAGGAGATATATTACAAATCATTCTCATGTGTTTGATTGGACCTCTTTGCAGGTACAGGATCATGGGTAGGTGATGGTAGATCCCATTCACATTATAGATCGTGGGACCCTGGGCCTTTGAGGTAGAGATATTGATCAGGTGCGAGTACAGTGGGACAGATATGGTGAGACTGCAGCTACTTGAGAGGATGCTACTGTGTTATGAGTTCAATTCCCACATCTGTTCTAGTGACTTCTAGGAGGAATTCAAGTCTAAGGGGAGGGGGATATAGTGCCCACTTCCCTTTGACATATTGAGTAGACCTAGAAAATGGAATTTATTTTATGATCATATAGTTGTTGATAAAAGTGCAAATGATATTGTTGGTTTCCTTGACGTTGTTGTGATTCATATGTATAGATTATTTAGAATTATATTTATATTTATCTTGGATGTTCTGATGTGGCCACGAGGTCGAATGAGGTATTTGTTTTTTACAGGTTAGATTATCACAAAAAACATCGGGGGATTGGAGACCAACAACATTGGAATTCTAAATGAATTCAACAAGGTCACCATGGCAACATGCATTGTTCGTGTGTGTTTGTATTTTTTTAGGGATTCCCATGGGGGGATTACCTTTAAATGTGACCAAGGGTTATGTGTATTTAATTATTAGGTTCGTTTTTATTGATGTTTGTATGTGTTTACCCCTTTCATTACTATTAGATTGTGATAAATAATGTGAGTAATCATATTGTTAAAGATTAATTAATTAAATTGGGACATAAGAAAGTAATTATTGGAGTTGTTGGATCATGTATTAAATGTTATAAGATATGTGTAAGTAATGTGTAAGTGATGTGAAGGAAATGTGTAAGTTAATTGTAGAGTATGAAACACTCCATCTTCCTTTGAAATTCGAATTTGTCCTTGGAGACTTATTTTGGAGGCTCATGGGACGAGTTAAACTTGTCCCATACCTCTTAAATTTGCATACTAACCTTATCTATGGTTGGAGAGTTAAAATTAGCCTTCATTATGCATTTTTTTAAGTCAAGTTGTAAGTTGTAATTGTAATTTATTACATATTTTTAATTTTAATCCTTTTGGGGTGTGGGCTTGTTTTGGAGTGTGAAAGTAAATCTGACATTCTTATTTATTATGCATTGGAAAATGAAGTTGAATTTTGTGTTCGAGTTGACGATGTGTGAAGTGGCATCCTACATGGATCCACCTCATCCCTTCTCTTCCCTCTTCTATAAAATTTGAATTCCTTACCTTGTTTTGGGGTTGCTTGATTTTTTGATACTTCATTTGGGGTGAATTCGTTTGCTGTTTGAGCTCTTGCTTTTGGAGAATATTGAAGATTTTTGGATGCTTATGTTTTGTTGATATTTGGACTTCTTCCTTTGGAAACAATTATTGTTTGGAAATTGGAACAAATCTATCATGGAGAGGTAAGAGCTTGGCTCTTGAAATCTCTTATTTCCTTTGTATGAATGTGTGAAATGTTGATTGTTTGTTTTACTTATTGGCTGGTTGGGTAGACTTCCTAGGGATGGTGTAGGATAAGACTATGTGGTATTATATGGGAGGAATATGTGTTTTGGGGAGGTATAAGTGTGGAGGGAGTTTGGATTTTGGTTCCACCTTACAAAGAAATAGCTTGCTTTTTTCTACTCATTATGGGGTGCCATAAGAGGTTAAGGAGGCATAAGGAAATGTGAGGAATAAGGGGTACTTGGGGGAGGCATAAGGGCATGTTAGGGTTTTGATATACTATATTTTGGTGGTATGAAATCCGGTGGTGATACCCATTTCCCCTTTAGGAGGTATATGTAGCATCCCCCATAATTTCTTGCTCCTTTGGCTTACATGATGAAGCCTGAGTTTTGTTTGTTGAGTTCTCATGTGGTTGCAAACTGCATTCTATTTCGGAATGTGTATTAATTGTGAAATTATGCTTGTGTGTTGTGGAAGCCTTTGTTGCCATGAGTTGAAAAAACATCTCTTATTGCATTTTGGTTGGGGCTTGGGGGCCAATGAAGAGGGTAGATTATCCTTTTCATTGGATGTCTTGGTTGGGTGGAGAGCATTTCCTTTCCCCCTATTATGCTGTGATCAAATTGAAATAAATAAAATGGAGCAACTTCATTTTGTTGTTCTGGAAATTGAGGAAGAAGACAAAGTTTTGACAGTCCCTTGTGAAAACTTATTTTGTAAGCCTTTTTCCCACTTGAAGTGGATGAAAATGTAATACGTTTTGTGATGGAAAGATGTTCTATATCGGATATGAAAGTGTAATTCAAAATATACTTTGTTTTCTGTTTTTGAAAGAATGTGAAAGAAATTGTAGTCTATATGTTGTATTCGAGGAATGAAAGAAAGAAGTTGCAAAGATATGTTTTTGAATCAATAAAATATTGTATTACTTTTCTCAAATGGCATTATTAGGTATTGAAATCTGATTGTTGAATGTATTTTGAAATATCTATTTGGAAAGTTTAAAAGTGGAATACGTATGAGGGAAATGTATTACTTTGTTTTATTTGAAATGTTTGATTGTGAAAAATAGAAACTGCACTCTTGTTTTTATGTTTTGGATTGAAGGAAAGATGGAATATAAAGTTTACTAGCATGGAATGAAGTCAATTTTTTATAGTATGGAAAAAGAGATAGATTAATCTGTGTTTTGAACCGTATAAACTTCATTTTTATTTCACTGTAAAATTTACAAACTTTTTATCAAAAAGAACAAAATGACCCTACAACATATAAAGGAAAAAATGAAATATCAAACTGTATTTGTAAGGTCAAAATGACCTCAAAAAAACTAAAACACTTAATAAATTTTTTAAGAACCTTTCAAATCGAGCAAAGGCAAAATTGTAGGCATTTTGTTGTGTAAAAATTGGTAAATTCGAAATGTAAATCAATCAAAGAAATTTAACCTTGCAATCTATCCTAAAACCTTCCAAGTGAAATCCTCCATGCATGTTTGGTATGTTGAGAAAGAATCAATGCTGAATTTGAACAATTTTAGCAAGTTAAAAAATTACCAGTTCACTTTTTAAGTGACAGAAAAATGTTTCCTCAAAATTGAAATCTTAAGGTTTATGTGCAAAGAGGGCATCAAGACCTTTCCAAAAATTCCTTGTTTACAAAAATCTAATTTCCCAATCAAAAGTTATGGCCTTTTGAAGTTTTACTTCATTTTGGCTTCAAAAATAATCTAACTGTCAAATTTAATTAATAAAATATTCTTGGGTAGACCCGCGGGCTAAATGTTTCCCTTTGCAGTTTTTTCCCAAAAAGTGCTAAACGCATGAAGCCTCCCACCGCTCCACCAACCCAAAAACTTCTTCTTCTTTTCAAAAATAACCTAAGTTCAAAAAAGGAAAATTTGGAATATTTTCCCCGCGGCCCCGCCGCTCCACCCTTCGCATGCGGAAAGCATTTCTGAGGACGTGCAGGCCTGCAAGCATTAACTTGAATTTTTTTTAACTTTGGAAAAAAATTCCTTAAATTCTCTGTGGCCCTACATCCTTTCCCTTTGCCTTGGTAAATATTTTCCACGGGCACGCGGTCCCACACTTTCAACTTATCCTTTTAAACCTTTTGGAAAAATTTCCTAAATTTCTCCACCGGCCCTCCTCCCTGTAGCCAATGATTGGCTAACACGTGGCATTACGAGGTGATAGTGGAGGGGTGGAGGTTTTTTTAACCTTAGCATTTTGAAACTTCATTCGGGAGAAAATTCTTAAGTTTCTCCACCGCCCCACTACACGCAACCAATGGTTGGCTGACACGTGGCAGCCTTAGGCATCGGCGGAGGCGCGGAGCATTTTTAACCCTTTAAATATTTTTCTCTTAATGTCAAAATTTTCTAAGTTATTTCTATGGCCCACCGACCTTCAGCCAATGAGATTCTGACACGTGGCATCATTCGGCATTGGCGGAGGTGCGGGTTATTTTTAACCTCTGCGCTTCTTAGCATAAAGTT
Organism: Taxus chinensis; assembly: GCA_019776745.2. NCBI lineage: Eukaryota > Viridiplantae > Streptophyta > Pinopsida > Cupressales > Taxaceae > Taxus > Taxus chinensis. Next base: position 153,640,991 of record CM034154.1, read on the forward strand.
GTAAATTCTTAATTCTCACTAGAAGCTTGTTTTCCCCACATGAATCAGGGCTTGACACGTGGCACCTTGGGTGTCACTGGAGGCGTGGATCATTTTCTTCCCTTAGCAATTTTTGGCAAAACAAGCTTAATATCCTAAATTCTCGTGGTGACTTGCCTTTCCTTTTCGTTGGAATTTTTTTGGACACATGTCCCCTTACGATCTCGCGAGCATGCGGAGGTAAATTGTGCCTTTTTCCCAAAAGGGAAAAAGTGCTAAATTCCTTCCTAGCTCCACCGGCCTGTGACTTGGAAAATTATACTCCCCCGCTCTTCCAGTCCGCAATTCCTCCTCCTGGTGAAATTTCTCCCCGCGGCCCATAGGACCGCTCTTGGGAAAATTTTCCTCGCCAGGCCTGCCAGCCCATAACTTGAGAAATATGAGGAGTTAGGAGGAATTATTTATATCACTGCAAAGGTGAGGAAATTTCCTATATAATGGGAATGTTTTCAAGAAGTTTTGAGTGCACTAATTATGAGAAAAACCAGGTTGAATGTTTTAGTGAGTTCTGAGAGTGGGTAAGTGAGAATTTACCCTGTTAATTTAAATGAATAATCTAACCCTATATTTTGACCCTGTAAATTATTACCTATAGAGAATTTGAGCTAGATATGGATTTATTGTACTTAATATTTTATAGTGTGGTTTTATAATGGAAATGTAAATTGTTGAGTTTAATTATCCTTGAAGCCTTGTGAGCACTTTTTAAAAAAAATATTCCATAATTTTCTAACTAAACCTAGGTTGTTCATGGGTCTCAAGTGGTAGAATTTAGCGGGCACTACGAATCTAGTTTGAGGGCTTTCATGGTACTTGATAGTGATAGTGATTGTGAGGTGTAATTACTATTATTGTATTTGGTGTAGGGGAATTTTCCCCCCAGTGATGAATGTATTCATTATATATGTATGGACACAAGTGATTTATATGTGATTAGTTTATTGTATGGTGTATTGATGTGTATGATTGGCTTATTAGTTTTGGGATGTATGTGATGTTTTTTAATATTGTTAATGTTTATTAAATGGAATTTTGTAACCCATAGTTAGTATAATTTGATGATAGTATAATGGAAGTAAAAAGAGTTAATTTATGATAATCGAACTAACGTGTCGTGATGAATGTGTTTCACGATAATGTAACGTAATTGTAGTATGTTAGTGTGATAAGCGGTGGGGGGGAGAAATTAACAATTCCCCTAGCATAAGGATGATTAGGTTCATTTAATTAATACCCCTTAGTAGTCAATAATGAACTATAGAAAGTAAGAGTGCATGGTCATGAAATGATTAGGTGCACTAGATGAATGACATAGCATCTGATGAAAGGTTCTTAGAGAAAAAACACTCAATAGTATTGTAAGAACACAACTACATCATCAAGGGGTAAGGTCATAGTAATCACCTACCAAGGACCAAATTAGCACAAAGTAGTGTAAGCATTTGGGATGGAAGCATCATACGAATATGTGCCAAACTGAATGACACATGGAGTTTTGGTGGTATGCACAAAGGTGGTGGGTCGTGGAAGCCAATGTGAAGGACCAAAGTGATGCATTGAATTGCAAGAATACAATGGATGAGATGGATTAAGTGTATGCAATGAATATGATGATGTAACTATGTATGGAAATGGTAGAGAGAATGCCTAAGAAACAAACTGTGGTGGTGGATGTACCATGACCTGAGCACTAGGTGGAGGAGATGACTCAATTTTAGTAGAAACTCTATAATGAGATAGCGGAGAAGTGGATCACTCACGTGAGTGAGAGCCAAAGGAGATGATGCCATTATCATATAATTTTTGTAATTTATCATGAAGGGAAGGACAATCATAGTCCCTATGTCCATTTATGTGATGATAATTACAAAAAGGTTGGTCACGTTGATGTTGTAGCTTGTGTTCTGGATGATGCTGGTTAGATGGTAAGAGTATTAGGCACTTTTCAAGTAAGTAAAATAAAAAATCATGAGGTCTAGCATGATGGGAGAAATTGAATGACTCAAGTGACATAGATGGAGTAGAAGGAGAAGTATTCTGTTACATAGGAGGAGAAGAAGTATGTTGTGGTGGTGGAGTAGGTTGAACTTTTTTTCTTTACTTGTCAAGAAAAGGTGTAGACTATGCAAGACATGCAAACACTTTCGACAGAGGAGGAATAGATGGGATTAGATGTATATGGAGGGTCAATTAAACTTACTAAAAGAATATCTTTCTCTAGATATATGACTTTGTAGTAGAGAGGAATGAAGGAATCACATGTATCATACTGTGATCTTTGTTTGAGCATAGGAATCAAACCATGACAAAAAAGGAATTACTTATCAAGGTCTATATGTTGGAATATTAGTTGATGTATACAAACATTGAACAATAAGATATAATGTTTGATAGGTTAGAATGAGCCCTGATGTAAAGTAGCTAAGCAGTCATAAGTAACTTTAGGATGTTGTTGATGAATAACCGATGGAGGAGAGCATCCTCCATGTCATAAAAAGTACTAATGGACCGAAATGGAAGATGAGATTACCATTGTAATTCCTCGTCAATAAAACTATATAAAAATGTCTTAAGTACTTACCTATTGATAGAATAAAATGTCATAAGCATGAAATAATGTAGAAGATAAAAATGAGGGTCACCACTACCATCAAAGTATGTGAATTTAGACATGATAAAATCGTTAGGAAATGTAAAATTAAGAATATTTTTAGGGACATGGTTACCATGTAATGAGTTATTATCAAGAGAAGCACAATAAGCCCTAATTTAGAGAGTAAGAGACTGAACCTAAGATTGTAATTGACTTACGACATGAATGAGATATGATATCATATGAAGTAAAAGTTGAATATGAAAAAAATGTATTAAGAGGTTGTAATTTTCCATTGTGAGTGATCATAGGAATATCAAGATATGATAAAGGAGATTCTAATGCTAAGGGAACACTAGGAGTAGGTGTTGAAGAAAATATAGTAGATGATATAGATGGAATATCTATAGCAGTGGTAGGAATAACATGATAAACACCCCTACTAGGTGAGGTGACCGATGGAGATACATCTATATGAGAATACGAACGAATGGGTGTAGATGATGCAATAAGAGGAGATGAAACTATAAGAGAAGAAGAAATGATAGATGGAGGTGACTCATGCATAGTGCTAGATGCAATCTCTAGAGAAGGAAATAATGGAATAGGATATTCACATTCGGAATTATGAAAATAAGGAGAACCATGACTATCAACCACCTCATCAGTATTAGATAGAGAATTTGAAATGAGAATGTCTCTAAGGATGCTAACAATAGGATCATCAAAATAATATGAAAGAGTATGCAATCTAGTATGAGATGTATCATGAGAAGAAATAGAAGAAGTAGGAGAATCATGAGAAGGAACAATATAAGTGGTATGAATGGGAGAAGAAAAAGTATGCACATGTGAGTGATTTTCAATACCAAACATGTAATATATTAGAGAATCATCTACAGTTTCCTTAGAAAGGTCAGAAGAAGGATCACAAGTAGCCGTATAACATGGTGTATAATGAGTGAAGGGTATCATATTCTCAAAATTACTAATATAAATGGGATAATATCAAAAATGAGTAGGCACATATCATTGACCATATAGAATATGTTGTTTGATATGATCTATCATAGGAGTAGGACTACCCTAGAGAGTCGTAATCTCAACAATGACAACCTCATCTTAGATAGAGTTAAAACTGAAATGAGACATGATGGGTGAAGAAGGTGAAATATGCTTAACTATTATGGTTTGAAGCGGATCCTAGGGAAAAATATTCTAAAGTACGAGTTCACCAAAATGATTAAATAAAATATGGATTTAGGAGTTAATATAGATAGTATAACAATGAAATAAATAGTGTAAATTGAAATGTAAATGTTGAATAATTTTTATTTTATATTTAAATGAAATGAAATAATTGAAATAGGTAAGATGAGGTACTAACTTGAAAATAACCTACCTCATTTTGATTCTGGACTAAACAGGATGATGTGCATACAAAGAAGATTATGATGGTATAACTGAGAAAATTGCAGCGGATGGAGGTTTAACTACATTGGAGCACCTGGGAGAGGATCAACACACTTTTGGGTGCCCTAGTCTACAATACAGATTCTCTGGTCTGTTAAAAATATCAATACCTAAATCTGGATGTGTGGTTATATCTTTGCAATGTCTAAATCCTTATCATGTGATTATTGTAGTAACTTCACTTATGTCATCATAAACTTCTAATGAAGATCTACCTGCAAAACCCCATACAAAGCATCAAATCCCTAAAAAATAAAGATGCATATGAAAAGGTCAAACTAACCTTAGCTTCCACAATGGTGGACTTACAACTATGCCCTGTACTGCATTCTAGACACAATGTAGTTCTATGTGCTTGTGTGTACAATTGTCTAGCTAGGGCGCCCTAACGTCAATGACGCAGAGATAGGGGGAAATAGCTAGATGTAAAATACAAATGGTTGATTGAATAGAATGAATATAACCTTTCCTATGTAGTGTGTGTGATGCAATGATGCCCAAATGCAGTCCCTTGCATTATTATATAGCTAGCCCTTGATATTATATAGTCTGTCATTAAGATAGTTAATATGTTATGTTTATATAAGGATTTTCGACACTAATGAATTGACATGCCAACTAGTACCTAAGGAATGAAGGGTAAAATTACAACGAATGACCTCGAAACTCTAAATTAGATGCAAGTGTTTTCAGGACCAAGGCACCTAAAATAGGGACTGGGGTGCCCATGGGCACCCTAGTTCTACCCTAGGCATCCTAGTCAAAGACTTAAGAAAAAAAATGAACACATATTGACACATGATACTCCTTGAGATATGACCAGAACTATGCAAACAACTGATTCCTATGCAATACAAATGACGATGGCAACCTACTAACTAATGATAGGGCTAGGGGATAGTTCATTAGTGAATACTTTTCTTACACAAAATTTATATAAAAAACATATTTGATGGTATAAATGTAATAGTAAGTGCATGATTTTATGACTCCAAGAGGAGAATATTGATTCCCCTAGTGTGTATATGATGAGTTTCATTTATATAAGACCCCTCAGTAGTCAAGAATGAGTTGTAAAGTAAGATTATGTCATCGAGATATGGCATGATAATGTATGCTAGATAGATAAATATATCGATATATTGTTTAGTGCAAAGATGTGGTGTGGTTCGTATTTTAATAGATCCCTTAGTAGTCATCTAAGAACTATAAAAAATGAGTGTATCATCGGGGGGTAAGGTGATATAAATCACCTACTAGAGACCAAGTTGGCGTGGAGTGCTGGAAGCATGTGGAATGAAAGTAGCATGCGTGTATGAGCCAAATTGAATGTCAATTGGAATGGTTCCAACAATGGGTGATGTAGCGGTTGGAAGTGGATATGTTGAGGGATGTAGAGTCCAATGTGTATTAGTAACATGACGCAGTTGATGATATGGTGTAGTGGTGGATGGATGAGATGAAGAGAGCACATGAGAAATAACTTATGGTGGTAGAGGAATAATAACCTTAGCACTAGAAAAAGTAGAAAAATCAACATGAGTAACTGCATGCTTTCCTAGGAGTGGAGACATAGACCACTCATGAGTGTGAGATCCAAAGGAAATGACAACCTTATCTTCTAATTTTTGTAGTCTATCATGAATCGTATAACAATCAATGTCACGATGGCCAATGATAAGATGATAGCTGCAATAGGGTCAATCATGCTAGCATTACAAGTATTGAGGTGGATGATTCTGATTAGAAGGTAAGAAAATCATATGCTTTTCAAGTGATGCATGCAACACATCATGAGGTATAATGTGATGATAAAAATGTAAGGGATATCATGAAAGAGATGCAGAAGTTTGAGGTGGAGCCAGATGCAGTGCGAGAAATAAAGGATGCTTATACAATGAAGAAGAAGAATTTTTTTGTGAGGTGGAGGAGAGGGAGTTTGAGAAGGACATATATAATATGGAAGATGAGAATAAATAGGTAATGAAACAATAATAAAACTAGGAGGAGGATCTAGAATATTTGTAACAATGACATCCTGTTCTAAATTAATGACCTTATAACACAAGAATATGAATAATTCACGTGTATCACATTGCAAGTGTTCCTTTAAAGCGTAAATCAAGCCATGACAGAGGATGAATTACTTTTCTAGATCAATGGGATTGAAGACTAACTAGTGCATATAAGAATTGAAGTGAAAACTATAATCAATGAAGGTTTTGTTTTGACTTGATGTAAGCTAGGTAGATTATCATATGTGCCCTTAGGGCCATTGCTGAGTATAAAGTGTTGTAGAAAGAATTCTTCCATCTCACAATAGGTACTAATAGATTTTAAGGGTAAGTGAGTGTACCATTGGAGAGTGTCAACAATAGGAATATGGAAAAAATATTTTCGTAATAATCGATGATTATAATAAGGAGTCATAGCTAAAAGATAATTCTTAAGATGTAAATATGGATTTCCAATACCATCAAAGCATGTAAATCTAGGCATAACTAAATCCATAGGAAATTATGAATTGTGAATCTTTTTCAAAATAGGGTTTCCATGGAGAGAATTTTTATCGATAAAATCATAATAGGCTTTACTTTAAAGTGCGAAAGATTGAACTTGAGATTGTAATTGTACAACAACATCCATGAGTGATAATATGTCATGTGAAGGAATGGTAGAGGATGGAAATAGTGTATTGGGTGGTTGAAATTTTCCATTATGAGTGATCGTAGGAATTTCAAGAGGAGACATAGAAGAAGGTGATGCTAAGGGCATGCTAGATATGGGTGTTGAAGAAGTAATAGGTGGTGAAGAATGTGAAACTTTGATAGAATTTGTAGGACTAGAATTGGAAACATCATTAGAAGATGATATAATAGAAGGAGATGAATCATGCATGTTATTAGAGACATTATAAGAATAGTATGAAAGTGAAGCGGGGGATTAACATTTAACCATATCCAAAGAAGAAAAATAATGACGATTAGGTGTCTCATCACAATTAAACAAATATTCAGAAGTAAGGATTTCATTAAGCGTATCATCAACCTATAATTAATGAGGAGATGAATAAGTATGTGATACATTATGAGAAACCTTTTCAGAAATGTGAGTATTAGATGCAGCTATATAATCATTTGAACTAATATGAGAAACATTATCATGCAAGTGTTTATTGTCCTCTCATTTATTAGCTAAAGCATTATCATCAAGACTAAGCATGAAAATAAGAATGACATCATCTTAGTTCTCATTTGAAATAATAGAAGGTAGAGTATGGTTGACTGAATAACAAGTTGTATAATGAGATAAGTTTTCCATATCATAAACAATGCTAATAGTAGAATGATCAAAGTGAGTAGGCACATTACATTCATTAGCTAAGAGCTTTCTTTGAATATCAAATGGAAGAATAACGTTGTGATTTAGAGTGATAAGTTAAACTACGGTTGCCTCATCATATATAGGATTAATACTCACATGAGGAATGATTATCCTATGAGGAGAAGATATACTCTTAACCATTAGGGTTTCAATGGATCTTAGGGAAACAAGTTATAAGATACGGGTTCACAAAAATGATTTAATAAAATATGTATATTTTATTAAAATATGAATGAATTTTTTTTTTGTAAATGATATACAATGAAATATAAATTCTAAACAATTTATTTATTATTAAATATGATAGGAAATTAGAGGGGTAAGGCACTTATGTTAATTTCTCTTATCATGTAGTGAGTGTGGACTGGATAATGTGATGAATTAGAAGCACATAACATCGCAATGAACCACAAAATGCACAGAGGTGGATATGGCTAGAATGAGGTTCCTGGAGAGGGATAAGGGCACCCATAGGTTCCCTGGGCCTATTTTTGGCTCTAAGGTCTTCAAAAAATATCGGAACCTAATTTTGACAGTGTCACTAGGGGTTCACACTTGTTTGCCTTTAGTCGTGTTTACATCACACTTGGATCGTCGAGGTAACTATAAACCTATACAAAAATATCGTCCTAAAAAGCCTAAAAAAAAATCAAATCCTTAAAGAATAAATATGCAAAATGAGTGTTAAGACTATCCTCATCTCGACAATGGTGAACATATGATTGATCGTTCTACTACATTTCCGACCCAATTCAGCTATGGGTGTTTTTGTGTGAAATAGTGCTACTAGGTTTCCCTCGCGCAAATGCCGCCAAGATAGCTGACGATATCTACATAAAAAATAAACACATGGATGGAATAGAATTAGCTCCCCTTCCTATGTAGCGTGTATACAGAGTAATGTTCCCAAATTTAACCCCTTGGTCTATATGTAGATAACTAGCCCTTGATAATAATATTTCTCGCATATAATTGTATGTATGTTGTGTTTGTGTAGGGATATCTTGTTTGAATTTCAACACTAATGACCCGACATGCCGACTAGTATCTTGGATATAAGAGGGAAAACTGAAAATAATGATCTCAAATGTTAAAAACAAGATCAAACATAAAGAGCACACGGGCACCTAGGATGGATAGGACTTCCTAGTGCTAGTGTCCAATCCTAGACACTAGTGTCCAGAGACAAGTGACAAAAAATGAGTGAATACTGACAGATAGGGATCCCTATGACCTGACTAGAACTGGGCATATGAGTGATAATTGTTAAAGATAAAAACAATAAAAACCAATAAGACAAGTGTATGGACTATGGAATGGGTCAGGAGTGAATACTTTTCTTACGCAAGATCCATATAGAAAACAACATACTTGGTGATATAGTCAATAGTAGTAAATGTGTGATTTTGTGTCTACAACTATATGTCTCTAGTGGTCATTTTATCAAATATAAAGAACACATGGGTCATAATAACCATAATTTTATCATGATGTATTTATCAATGTAATATTAACTATAGCACATTACTTTATACCCTTAGTATTTTATTCTTATCCAAGGCAATCTAACTATCACTGATGTGATATTATGGGTACTAGTTATACACATACTAAGCACTACATGGTAGCATAAGAGTTATGGCTTTCATCACTGACATATACCATTTAATTTGGAGCTATTTATAGAAATGGTCCAAAGCTACTATTAGAAATGCTCCATAACTAATTAAAAATGGTCTAAAACTACTAGTATAAATGGTCCAGAGCTAGTTATAAAAATTGGGTTGAGATGCTAGTAGAAAATGTCTATATCTGGTTATAGAAATTATCTAGAGGTGCTAGTAGAAATGGTCTTGAGCTAGTTATAATTTTTTTTTGGAGCTACTAGTAAAAAAGGTCTGAAACTAGTTATAGAAATGGTCTGGAGATGCTAGTAGAAATTGTCCAGATCTTATTATAAAATGGTCTGGAGATGCTAGTAGAAATTGTCCAGATCTTATTATAAAATGGTCTGGAGAAGGTTGTATAAATTGTTTGGAGTTGGTTATAATAGTTGAATAACTGATGCTTGTGTGGGTTAAAAATCACAACAATTAAACAACTTTATTAAGAAATTTTTACATCCATCAAATATTGGTTAAAAAATTGATATCACATTAAATAGTCTAAGTTATGCTTGTTGAAAATGAACTCGACAAAACCGTGGGATGAACTCAAGCTCTCACAAGTGAATTCAAATTCATCAGATGGGAGCGATATTACAGAATATAAGGATAATAGTGAGGAAGAAGTAAATTCAACAAAATAAGAATAATAAGACAAAGAAAATATTGATGATGGAGAATCTACACATTCATAATAAGGAGAGATAGTGGATCAAGATGATAGTTCAGATAATGCATCTCCAAAGAAGGAAGCTTCAATATTTTATTTTGAAGGGTACATTCAAAGGAAACAGTTAATGGCTTCCATAGATTTAATCAACAAGTATAGCTCCATTAACATGTATGTAACTCAAAATCTATATGTTTAAGAAAACAATAACAAGGAAATTCAAGTGGATGGTAGTAGATTCAAGTTTTCTAAGATTAAAGCTCTCTATTGATAAATATGTTTTACATTCAAATTTCTATGATTTATATATGGATGGTATGGATAATTTTATTGGATATCCTTGGTTATAGACCTTGGGAATAATTAATATTAACATGAAAAATAAATTCGTGAAGATATGGTACAAGAGAAAGGAGGTTACCTTGTAGGTTAACACATTTAGCGAGGAATAAAAAAATGTCAAGATAGTGCATGAGGATGAATTTGAAGATTGTGAAGAAGATAATAAGGATGATTAAAAAGGATAACATGATGAAAAATAAGAAAATAATTATTCATCTAATCAAGATTAAAAAAAAAAATAGTAAACAACAAGGTGGAAGAGGAAAACAAACTTGAGGAAAAATTTGATAACCTTTAAAATACTAAAGTTACAACCTATAGAAACCCGCATCATCATGAGAAGAAACAATCATGGAGGAATGTTTGGGAACATGATGTCAATAAAATAAATGAATAGACAAGGATATGGAGGAACATTCAATATGACTATACATGGAATTAATGTAGAAGAAATTATTAGACATGGAATCACATGAATAATTAATATGGCTATGAATGGATGTTGTGGAGGAAAAAATATGCACATGAATGGAATCAAAAAATGGAAAAAAATTATGGAAACAAGTTTAGTAATGTACCCATTAAGATATCATATCGAATGTTGGATGATTTAAGTTTAGCACAGTGATAAGTGTGTCATGATTTGGAAAGTATACTCATTACATTATTTCTTCTCATGTTTTGAAGATGAAACATTTCAAGGAGGGAGATAACATTATGTACCTTGGGATATAATACTATAATTTATATAGGTGATGGAGAGGATGGCATGTGGCACACTTCCCCCTAGTTAGTGGTTTTTTTTATATAGGGTCACATAAGAATTAGTTATATTGGGTAATGTGTCAACCTACATTGGGATTATGTGTTCCTCTTCAATAAGGAGTAATGTATGCCTATATAAATGATATTATTATCATTATGAGATATTTCTTGTATGATTTTAGTCTTCTACTTGGTAGGTATTGTTGGTATCCAAATTTATTCTCCCTTGGAAGTTGAGCATCATCAGATATTTAACAAGATACTTAGAGATAGATAAATCATGGTGTAAGTCGTTTTGTAGTCGGGGATGGGATTCAACTGGATCCTTGTCACTCAGGCATTGGAGAAATGGGTAGCACCTTCATAGGGGTTTGATCTACCCTGACTTCTTTAGGTTGTGCCTTCAACCAGGGTGAGAGGACTCATTGTGTAACCTCTGTTGGTGAAAGATATTGGTAAGTATTTCTTTGCACAATTTTCAAATAAAACCTTGAGAAAATATAATCAATACACCACAATCTAACTCTCACAAGTTGTCACTTCTACAGTATGGAGATATTTTCCAAGCAAGGTTCAGGTTACTAAAGACAATACTTAGGACTAGATTGTTTCTGCATATTTTGGCAATGGAGTTTATTCATTTGTGGATACACAGTATAAAAAGGGGTGGTTCATGTAGGATTCATTGTTTGAGAATTTTTTGGTGGGAGGTTAAGCAAGATAAATTTCACCAGATCTTTGAGAACCTTTTTTAACAATTGGAAAACTCATAGATAAAATGCTTCAGAATATCCAAAATATTCCTTCAACTAGAAGATGTGAATCAATGGAGGCCCAGAGATGCATGGTTTCACACACTCTTCAAGAATTCAACACAAAGGCTCATGTTAAAGACTCAATTAAACATTAGAAATCCCTGGTTCATCATGCCTAAGATACACTCATAGAATTACAAATAATCTTTGTCAACAAAGTGAGAGTAAAGTGATTTTAAATTGTTTATTTCATTAGAGGATGAAAGTTCTTCTCATAATGAAATTGCAAATGCCACAATACTATCACAGGGATAAGATCTTGTGTGATTCAGAGAGATTTTAATGAAAGATTGCAACAGGAACAAGAAAAACTATTTGAAAACATTATTAAATAAAATAAGACACAATTTTTCCCAAGATCAACACAAATTAATTCGAGGTTTATTAGATTCATCAGCAGGGGAAAGTTTGTTGAAAAATCTTAGATCTTGTCAATGGCTTTACACTTGTAACCATCTTGAAATGATCAAATCTAAAACATAAGAAATTAATACGTTTCTCAGATGATCTCTCAGGAAGCTGGCCTTTCTCAAATTTTATCAAAAATTTTAACTCTCAACCCCCCTTTTTGCATGACTCACTCATCCCTTTTATAGCACTCACATTACATCAAAGATTTCCCCCCAAAAGAAGAATATTATAGGAATACTTTGTTTGTTACATATTTGTTTCCATAAATTGATGTTTAAAAAATTTACAACCAAAAGCTGCCATGTGTTCAAAAGGTAAATATTATTTGATTTTTCCACCAGTTACTTTAACTGGGGAAACCGGTTGTCACTTCTACAAAATTACTTAGAGCACATTTTTCATCTTTCATTCTTGTAGCTTCCTTCTCCTCATTATTTTCCTCTACATCTTGCTCTGCTGGATCTGGCATTTTTCTACAGGTTCCCGAGAAATTCCAATTCAAAATATCAACCTTCACATTCCTTAGATTCACAAATTTAGCTCCATAACAATTCAGATTTGCACTTCACTGATAAAAAAGACGAGATCATCAGATTATCAATGAAAAACAACATGCATTCGTATCTCTTAAAGTCTTGGAGTGATAATGGCAGTAAAACTAGATACATCACACCATATCTGTTAAATTTTCCTTTTACAACTTTGAAATAGAGTCATCCATGTGGAAAGATCTTAGCTAAAATGGGCATGAGGATACTTTTTGTATTTTGAGATTTTCAAGAAAATGTGTATTTTGGACATTTTGTCCTGACCCTCCACTTTTGATATAGGCCCTACACATGGCTTTCCTCGGAGTCAACAGGGCTGTGGATTACTTTATGACTTTTAATCCTTTTCACAAAAAAGCCAAAATTCCCAAAGTTCTCCGGCGACCCACCTCCCCTCTTTGACTTTTCAATGCAAGCTTTAACTAGTCTCTGACGGGGTCACACTTCATTTTATAAATTTATTCCTTTTTCATCATAAAGCTAAAAGTTCGAAAAACATCTGGCAACCCGCCTCCCCATTTTGAATTTTCAATGCTAACTCAAACGTGTGACATTATTCGTTCCCCAGCGGAATCACGACTCACTTTATAACTTTGCTCCTTTTAAAAAAAAGGGAAAAATCTTCAAAATTTGTCCGACGATCTGCGTCTCCACCTTTGAATTTTTAAAATAAAATCAACACATGACTTTATCCAGGACCCAGTGGAGTTGCGACTCATTTTATAACTTTACTCTTTTCAAAACCAAGCTGAAAATATTCAAAGTGCTCTATCGATCTGCATCCCTATTTTAAATTTTCAAATGGCCACGTGTCCTTCTCTGGTCCCCAACAGAGTCGCGGTTCATTATATAACTCTACTCCTTTTACAAAATAAAGCTAAAAAACTTCAAAGTGCTCCGTCGATCCGCCTCCCCACCTTTGAATTTTCTTTGACTATTCAACGCATGGATTTATCTACCCATTAGTGAGGCTGCGCTGCACTTTTATAATTTATTCCTTTTTTACAATAAGGATAAACACTAAAAAGTTCTCCAACAGCTCGCCCTCCTGCTTTTGAATCAAAAGCGGCCATGTTTCCTCCTGCAGGCCTTAGGAACTTCTTTCACATTTTTAATCTTTTCACAATAGTGCCTTAAAACAAGAAAAATGCCCGCCTTCCCGCAACTTCTCGGCTTATAATACATGTAGACCTTTGGGGAAAAAATAAGAAATTTTCTTCGCCACTTCATAATTTTGACTAGCTAATTAGAAATCAACGGAGCCACGGGACCAATTCAACCTTTTTTACAAAAGTGACAAAAAGTGACAAGTTCATAAAATAGACCCGTCGTGCCTCATCCAATTAAGGATGAACATGTATCTGCAAACGTTGAGAAAAAAATTGACAAGGAAAACATGACCATGGAAGATAAAAATGCAGGGGAAACTTCATAATTTATGCCCAAAAAATGAAGTTTTCTTCAAGGAAAGAAATTGTAAAGAACACTAGCCTCAATGTGATCCATGACTATAGAAATAGATTTACAATAACACCCTGGTAAAGATAAAATTTAGATGCATCCACACAGGGAGATAGAAAATATTTCAGACCACGCAAATTGGGAATTATTTGAACAAAACTAGGCGAGATTAAATCAAGCACCAACATCGTCTTTGACTCGGGGATGGGAACTCCCAGGGAGTGCCAAAAGAACAACATAACAGACCATGTGCCAAAAATCCATTATGAAATGGAGTCAAGAACCAACCCTCCAGGAAAAAACCAAGAAACCAACAAAAACTAGCCACTAAGGACCAGGACCAACCAAAATAGAAAATGTAGAAATAAAACAAAAACAAAAGATTGTACACTATATAATGATGTGTACCTTGATTCTGAGAAATTAGTCAAGGAAATATTTTAAGTGCCTTCCATTAACAGGAAACTCAAGTAATTCCCCATCTAGATCTTTTAGGAAGAGGGTGTGCTCGCCAATTCTGATAATAATAGAATAAGGGCCCATCCATAATGCATCAAATTTTCCATGTTTTCCCTTATCCTCATGTCTACTATCCCACAATAGTACAAGATTTCTCACACTGAAATATCTTGGAGTCACCTTTATATCAATCAATTTCTTCAATTTTCCCCTGAACTTCACATGTCTTTGATGGGATGATCTTCTCTCTTCATCTAATCCAACAATTTGATTGATACGTGCATTATAGGGACTAACCTCTTGATCCTCCAGTTGTTGAATAAATTAATATGAAGATAAATGCATATGCAAGGGAAGAAGAGATTGAGTTCCATACACCAATTCAAATGGAATTTTTCTAGTATCTCTTTTAACAGTAATTCTATCAGCACAAACAACAAACTTCAACTACACACCCCACTTTCTTTTATTTAATTTCAAGGTCCTCCTGATTATCTTCAACATTTTTTTATTGCTTGATTTTGCTTTTCCATTTCCTTGGGGATTATAATTGGAAGAATATGTTAAATTGATCCCATATTCTTGACACATGGATAACAATGGTTTAGCTCGAAAGCTCATGGAATTATCAGCAATTATTTTTGTAGGCACTCCAAACCTACAAATGATATGATTCATAATGAAATCCATGACAATTTGATGGGTTTCCTTCTTGGTGGGGATTTCCTCTACCTATTTGGTAAATTAGTTAGTGGCCACTAATATCCATTTATGGATTTCACTTGAAGAATTTGAAATCTCACCAATGAAGTCCATTCCCCACTTCTTAAATGAAGCTTCAATTGATATAGGCTACAAAGGAAGGGAGCCTGAAGATTTCAGTATTCCTGAGAAACATTGACAACTTTCACACTTTCTTACCAAATAATTTGTATCCTTAAAAAGAGTTGGCCACCAGTATCCATCCCTCAAGATCTTATGAGATATGAGTCTTCCAAAAAAATGGCCCCCACAAAATCCTCCATGGAAATCAGCAATTATTTTTGGGGCTTCATCCTTAGTGATACATCTTAAGAGAACTCCCTTAGGGTTCTTCCAAGCTAACCCATAATTAGTGACGACATATTTCTGGGAAGCTAACTTAAGTTCTCTTTTTTTATTCTTACATAGATATTCAGGGCACTGTATATGTTTGAGATAAATAATAATATCCTTGTACCATTCAGAATTTATCAAATTTTCAAGGATATTCAACCTTTCTTCTTCAACTTCATTTACCTTAACTATTTGTAGGTTGCTCTCTGCCATAAGCTTTGCTAGGCCGAGACCTCTTACCAATTTTTTAGTTTGGATATCCATATCATACTCCTGAAACTTATTTACCGATCAACATCTCTTACTTGAAACTTTCATTTCTGATAGGATATCCTTAACCATGGTGTGGAGAACATAGGCTATAAATTTAGAACTCAAAATGTATGGCCTGAAGATTTTTGTGGCTCTGACCAAAGCAAAGGCATGTTTTTCCATGATAGTGTATTTTAATTCAGCCCCTTGTAATGCTTTACTGAAAAAGGAAATTGGTCTTTCAACTCCTTCATCATCCTTTTGTAACAGTACCGATGCAATAGTATTCTCTCAATAAAAGGAAAACATTTGGAAATTCTTCATATAATCAGGAGCTTCCAAAATAGGAGCATTCTTTAATGCCTCTTTTATCCCAGTAAAATCTTGAATAGTTGTTTCTTCCCATTTGATACTTTGATCTTTCTTCAAGATACTGGTGATTGGGATATTCAATTTAGCAAAGTTGGAGATAAATCTCCTAAAAAAAATATTTTACCAAAAAAGGATTGAATTCCCTTTTTGGTTTGTGGAATAGGAACTTTTCTAATAGCTTCCACCCTCTCATGATCTATTATGACCCCTTCTTTTGACATAATGTGTCCAAGCAAATTTTCTTTCTGAACCCCAAAATGGAACTTCTTAGGATTCAGTGAGATACCATATTCCTTGCATCTTAATAACATATTTTCTAAATGTTGCAGATGATCACTTCTTTTCCTAAAGAAAATTGTCACATCATCCTGATACACAGCAATGAAGTCATTTATGTACCTATAGAAAGCTACATCCATTTCTCCTTAGAAATTGGTGCCAGTATTCATTAATCCAAAAGGAATTCTTACATACATATAGGTTCCCTATGGAGTGGTAAAGGAAGTCTTGATTCTCTCTGATTACTTTACAATCATCTGGTTATACCCAGAAAAACCATCCAAAGTAGATAACAACTCGGAACCGGTAACCAATTGCAACATGTCTTCCATATTTGGAAAGAGATAGTTGTCCTTAGTTGATGCCTTATTTAAGTTTCTAAAGTTCACACACAACCTTATGTCCCCATTCTTCTTAATAACAGGTAACAAGTTTGTTACCCATGAGGAGTACCTTGTAGGTTGTATAATTCCCCCATCCCTTAACTTTTTCAACTCCTCTTGCATTTTCAGGGAAAGGAGTGGATTGATCATACTTTTTTTCTTCCTGAATGGCTTGGCATTATTTTCTAGGGTTATTTCATGTTGAAAAAGGTCCTCCCTATATGATTTCAGTTCTAAATATGACCATGCTAAGTAGTCCTGGTGCTTTTTTAATAATTGGACATATGACTGCTTTTCTTCCTTGTTCAAATTGCCACCTAACCATATCTTTCGTGGTTTATCCTTTGTGCCTAGGTTATGTTCTTCCACATCTCTAGAGGATGATATGTGTCTATTGACAATGAAGTCAGCATTATAAAAATTTGACTCTAGTGCAACCAACCCTATGGGAATAGTATTAGTCTTCAACTGAATAATGTCCTTGCACAATAAAGTCTCCTTTCCTTTAGCTGCACAAATCATTGGTTCCCAGTCTATATTTTGATTGGAAAATTCTCCTTTATTTTACAAAATCCTTTGGACCTGGGCATCATCTTCAAACACTTACCAATGCTTGATGTTATCATGAAAGGACAACCTGGTCAATATCTCAATATCATACTCAAAATAGGGGGATACTGTACAATTCTCAAATCTAGATCCTAATACTGCAATTTTTTCTGCCACATTATTATATCTCCTATCATGGTGTATTATGTTGAAAGAATTAAACATTTTAATGAAATCCTAGACTGCACGCTTATATTGCTTCATTCTTTGATTCTTTGTAGCATACAATTTTCTGACATGTTTGAATATCAACTTTGAATCCCCTTTAAAAATAATGTCTTTGACACCATACTTCCAACCAATTCTTAAACCCAATAACAGTGCTTCATACTATGTAATATTGTTTGTACACTCAAAATTTTGTTTAAAAGAGAAATTAAACTCTTTCAAGCTTGGAGATATCAAGACAACACCAGCACCATTACCAAAATTAGAGCAAGCCCTATCAAACATCAAAGTACAAGGATAACCTACCTACTCAGGGTATTTGCACTCCTTAATTTTATGCTCTTTGAAAGCAACATATCTCACAAAGTTATCAACATCTATGTAAAATACTTCATAAGAAGAATTGTTAAGGTCCTTAATGAGATGTAACATTTTCTTCTCACAATATAACTTCACAAGGCTTCCCTCAACTTGGATGGTTGCATAAGACATGTCCATTTGTACTCTTCCACCAACACTAGCTGCCCATTTTCTAGATAATAACATCCCCCATTAAGTAGGACAATCCACAATAACTACATTCAAGGTTAAGTACTTTCCTAGATAAGATGTCAGTTGCACTACTAATCCTTCTACATATCCAATCACTGGCACTTCTCTTGAATCCATAGCAATAAATTTCCCATAAGCTGTTGTTACCTTGATATTTAACTCATTCATGACCTCAAGAGGCATTACATTACATGAGGCTCCATAATCAAACATGCAGTTATGTAGCAACCTATCCTTAATAATCAAAGTAGAGAAAAATGGATCCACATTAAGCTGAGAATCAACTAGAGAAGTTCCCAAATATACCTCAGGTGATTCACCTAGTTCCTCCAATACTTGTGGTTTTTCTAACTCCACAATAGTATGAGGAACCTCTACATTTTTCACATTTTTTCCCTAGGTAATATTTTCTTCTTTAAATCCCAAATACTCAAATTCCCTTTTCTTATGCTCAGGAATTCTTAGCAATTCAACATTAGGAACAGTAACCTTGATCTGACTCAAGATTTGGGCTATGTCACAAGGAATAAATTTGTGTAGGGCAGTGTTATAAGGGGGATTCACAACTTCATTTGATAATATGGGAGTCTTCATAGTTCAGGCATGGGCAAAAGTACATGTTTCATTTGGGGTAAGTAGGCATTTTCCAGAGGTAATCTTTTTAGGGGTTTCCTTAGGGATACTGGTGAGAATTAGAAATTTTGGCTTGGCTTGTGGCCCTACCCCTTTGACAACCTTACTTCCAGTATTACGTTCCTTTTCCTGGGCAACTATTGTATTCATTAACCATTGAATGTATTCTTCAGAAGGGATTCCTCCATCATACTGTTTAATCATCAATGCCCTCAAGTATTCAAAATCATGATTAGGAAAATCAAAAGTTTTTACCATATCAATTTCAAAAGTATTAATTAGAGGAAGAGGTAATACCCGGTGGATACAATCCTAGAAACTTTCAACCATTATAGCACTTATCAATTTAGTTGAAGTTTCCCCTAATGTGAGCCCTTAGGGAACTACATCATACACGCATCATCATATGTGTCATCATCATCATCTTTCTCAACTTCCTTGTCTACATCACATTGGGAATGGGGTAAGAAAAATATATCACACCACTCCATAGCATGGACCTTGTTGGTGTCCATTTTGATCTTGCACCATTTTTCCCTAGTTTTTCCTTTGATCTATATATTCTTAAACGTTTTATCTCTTGAAATGGATGATCTGAAGATTTTACCTCCATTTAGGTGTCATGAATTGTTGCAAAACTATTTTTCATGCCCCATTTTTGAAGAAGTCTCCAAGTATTCTCTATTTTTTCCCTAAATGTTTCAAATCAGTCGGATTTTCCATTTTTTCCTATTTTTTCCCAATCATGAAAGCTCGAAAATGATCGGTTTATACTTAGATGCCTTTGAAAATCTAAATCCATGGTCATAAATCTACTTGGAGCCTAGTTTCATGTGAAAAATTTGTCATCCTTAGCTAAAAATTGAGTTCTGGGCATAATTGGTAAATTTCTATGTTTTTGACAGTTTGACAGGCATCTTTTACACATCAAATTCTTTCTCAGCATTCGGTGGATACGTGGCCTCTTCTGATTGGTCAAGAGATGGCGGGAAGATGTTTTAACTTATCAATTTTTGCTTTTTTTGCATAAAGGAAAAATTATTCCCATGGCTCCGCGATGTTCTGATTGGTTCTAATTATGATTATGTGTCTTCTTTTGATTGGATGAGGAGTGGCAGATTTGTTTTGTGGAATTTTTCTTTTTGGGTATTTTGGCAAAAAGTTAGAACTCGCCCAGTGGCCCCTCCAAGTTCTGATTGGCTGAATTCAAAGTGGCGGAGAAAATTTCTTAATTTTTCCGAAGAATGTACACATGTCACATATTGAGCGATTGTGGATTAGCGGGTATTTTTTGTGCTCTAAGGCATTTTTGAAAAAGAGAGTTAAAGTGAGAAAAATTTCCTAAGGCTCGTGAAAGGACACATGGTGGCTTCTGAATCAAAGATGGAATTATGGGTTGTCGGGTTAATTTAAAGTTTTTGGCTTTGCTTTGTGAAAAGAGATAAAGTTTTAAAGTTAACCACGGCTCCACAGGGCTCCCGAGGTGGACACGTGGTGTGTTTACATAAAAGGTGAGAAGGAAGGCTAGCAGAGGACTTAGAAAATTTTTTCCTTTTGGGTGAAAAGGAGAAAAAGTCGTGGAGAAGTCCGCATTTCTACCAAGGAAAAATATCATGCTTAGGTCGGCTTTGAAAATGGAAAAATGGAGAAGCAGAGCTTTGGGGTTGTTTAAGGTTTTTTCCGTTTAGTGTAAAAATGTTAAAGTGTTAGAAAAGGCCACAAGCCCGCTAAAAATAAGTTAATGAATTTTTTGAATCAAAAAGCAGAGGCGTGGGTTTTGGAAGGCAACTTAGAAATTTTGTCTTTTTGGAAAAATAAATTCAGTTCTAAAAAACAAGCACACCCCGTGAAGTAGTTAAGGCCTATATTGAAAAAAGGTAGGGTGGATCGGCGGGTCACCGGGAGATTTTGAAAGTTGTAACTTTTTTTCCTAAAAGGGGTCAAAGTTATAAAATTAAGCGTGGCCCTGACAAAGAGGACATTTGAAGCTTGCGCGGGTTAGCGGGCTGCCAAAGGAAAAATGAAGATTTTGCCTTTTTGGAAAAATAATTTAAAGTATAAAAATGAAGCATGGCTCTGCACTGAATCAGAGAGAGACACGTGTCAAGTGCACGTCTAAAGGGGAATGCGGGCTGCCGATGAAAACTTGGAATTTTTGGTTTCTTAGGTTAAAAAAGATAAAGTGTAAAAAGAGAGTCATGGTCCCCGATTGAATCACAGAAGAACACGTGGCAAGGTTAGAGGTGGAAGTGCAGGCCCGCAGAGAAAATATGGAAATTTTCACTTTTTGGAAAAATAGGTATAAAGTGAAAAATTTAAGTGCAAGTCCACTATGACCCATATCAGATACTAAAGGTGGAAAGGTGGAGATGCGGGGAAATTTTGGAATTTTTTTTTTCCCAAAAAGGGTTAAAATAGCATAATTAAGCCACGATTCTGCTAGGGCCCACTTTAGGTCATGTGTCAAGACATTTTTCAAAGGGAAGATGGGCGGAGAAAAATGTCAATTTTTTACATTTTTCCAAAAGTTATAAAATGTCAAAAAGTTCTCCCAAGCCTGTTTCCATCACATTTTACCACGTGGAGGGATCAGATTAAAATATGAAGGTCAAGATCAATGGTAACTATGCATTTAATCATTTTTCCACCATTGGAGCTCCAGGATGTTTGAAGATGTGATTTTTGCATCAATCTTCATCAATTTTTTTTCAAATTCATGTTGTTCTGGTCTGTAAAGATCAATGGAATCAATTTGATGGTTAAATTTGTAAATTTGATGTACTTTTGAAATTGATTTTTTCTTTGGTTCATGCAAAAATTTGAAATATCAGATCTAGAAGTTGTGGAGGAAAATTTGGAAAGGGAAAAGATGAAATGATAAAAGGAAAGGGGTCTGTATGTGCCAAGGATGAAAATGTGTCCCCTATTGAAGTAATGATGCATATTTTTGTAATGATTCACCTTTTTGAGGCACCTAGAAACTTTTGAAACATTTTTTTGTTAAACGTCCCTTTCTGCAAATCATGATGGAATTTTGTAACAAAATTGATGCTTAAGATATTATTTTCTTGGGAGAGAATGCTTGGATGTAAAAAAAATGATATATAATGCATGTTTTGGATATGAAAATGGTCAGGAGTCCATTTTCACAAGAAAATTTTGAGAAAAGATCATCTTTTGAGAAACCTTTCTGAGAAACCTGGTTAACTTCTTCTCTGTTATATTTTTATTCATGTTGAGTTGGTTACAGGTGTATAGCCATCAACAAGCTCTGAAATTGTTTGAATAAATATCCCCTGCTGATGAATCAAATAAATTTTGAGTTAATTTGTGTTAAATCTATGGCAATTTTGTGTTTATTTCACTTTCAGAATGTCTGCAAGTAGTTTTTCTTGTTCCTATTGCAATCTTTTATCAAAATCTCTCTGAATCACACATATCTTAATCCTTGTGATAGTTTAGTGGCATCTGTAATTTCATTTTTCAGAAGATTTTTCATCTGGGAATGAAATAAACAATTTAAAATCACTTTTCTTTCATTTGTTGACAGATATTGTTTGTAAGCCTTTGGGTGTACCTCAGGCGTGATTGATCTTAGATTTTGATGTTTTATTGGGTCTTTTAACTCAAGCCTTTGTGTTAAAGTCTCAAATGTTGTGTGAAAAATTGATAATTTGGGCTTCCATTGATGCACACCTTCTAGTTGAAGGAAGGTTTTAACTATTTTTAAGTTTTTTGTTGCTGAGTTTTCCATCATTGTGAAGTTTCTCAAGGATCTGGAAAAGTCCAATCTATCTTGTTGATCATATTTTTTCCAAGGGTTTCCTCATAAAATTTGTGCAAAAGAAGGATTTACCAGCATTCTTCTCTAACAAAGGTTACAAAATAGGTTATCTTACCTTGGTTGAAAGGCACAACCTAAAATAGTTAGGATAAGATCACATCCTTCAAGGTGCTACCCACTTCTCCAAAGCCTAAGTGCTAGAAAGGTCAGATAAAATTCTCCCCTGACTACCAAAATGACATACAATCATTTATCTATCTCTAAGTGTCTCATTCAATCTTTGATGTTGTTTTGCCTTTGAAGGAGATTAAATTTGGGTACCAACAAACCTCTTCCACAATAGCAACTATAGCAGCCAAAGGATCAGGAACTAATATATTTTCCTAGTGTTGGGGTCGTCTATTTCCTGATCCCATGGGACCTTTTCCTATGTCATCTAATCTATGATCACCTCTGGGATTATTTCAGAATATTTCCTAGAATTGTGGCTTGTACTGACCCTGGGAGCTCTATTCTATCCCCTTTTCTACCCTAGCCATTTTATAAGATATCTCCTTGACTTCTCCTCCGAAATTTTTTACAACCTCCTCCAGATCCATAACTTTGTTTGACTGAGGCCTTTCAGTATTGATCAACTTAACACCCTCTCTTTTAGGAGAATTTCCCACTGCTTTGATATTGTTTTCAATCTGCAAATCCATGGTAAAATATTGCCTCAAAGTTCCTGGTTTTTTGTCCCTCAAATAATAAACATCTCTTTTGTCAAAAGCATCAAAATATTTTATCAAACATGACTCATCACTTGGCCTTAATAATATAGGTAATATTTTCAAGGTTTTGTTGAACCTAGTATTGAAAACATGTATAGATTCATTTGGATTTTTCTTTATATTTTCAAACTCAGATAAAAGGGATCTGAGATCTATCTTATCTCCATATTCTAAAGGTATTTTTCATCTCAGTCCATGAATCTATAAAATTATCTGGAAAAGACTTGTACCAGTCATGTGCATCCTCCTCAAGAGTATGAATAAACAATTATATATACACATCTTCAAACTCAATTTCAAAATATTTCATCATATTGACAAAAAGTTCTAACTGTTGATCACAAGTGATAGCATTATTCCCTTGAAACTTTGGTAACCTATTTCTGACATCTTATGGCACCATATTAGGATATCCAACCATACCTCTAAAATTTAGAGGTCCAAAGGTATTGACAACAAAAGGAGGTCTAGGTGGAGGCTGGGTCATATTGCCTTGATGCGGTGATCTTGCAGGGGAAGTAAAATTATGAGGAACAAGGTGTCTATATGTACCTGAAATTGTAAGGTACTGCACCACCAGAAGGATGTTACACATACCCCAATGATGATGTAGGTCTCCTTGTAAGGTGTTCGGAATCCATAAATTCTCGTATGGTATATGTTTGTATCCTGCATGCCTCACTCGGCCTCCACATGCTTTGTTTTTCCCTTTGCCCCAGTTTTCCTTACATTTTTGTCTTCAATGACGAAACCGTCACCCTGCCTGGGTGGCGGTCGGGTGACCTCTGCCTAGGACAAGGCGGCAGTCCCATAACCGTTGCCCTGCATAGGGCAATGGTCCTGTATGTGTTTTCCAGATTCTTCTGACGATCACGTCAAATGTAAATATTCATTTCACTAGATTTCTTCAACCACTTTGGCTTGCATTAATGTTTTTGGTTCCCTGGTAATAGTGTTTTCCCTTTTTTATAGTAAAAGAGTTCAATTGGGAGTTACCCTCTGGTAAATGCTTTTGCTATAAATAGCCAGCTTGTTTCCAAAAAAATGGCCTCTCACCTTCTCAATTCTCTTATTCACTCTTTGAATTTCTTTCTTAGAATTCTATCAATTTCATGTTTTTCCTCCATTGTTGGTCTTTTAGAGGTCATTCGATCTTCTTGTTTTAGTCTTACTTCATTGTTGTGCCATGTAAGTCAGCTTAGTATAGAATAGTTTCATTTCTAGATTAGAATCCATTAAAGTTACAGGTTTTGTTTTGTCACAAGGATAGATTCTGAAACTCTCCGTACATTTGCATTGTATTCCCACAATAAATCCCGCTAGGAATTGCATAGTCAGGCTTTGTTCACTTGCACTATCCCTCTCCTACTCGCATTGTATTCGGTCTATATCCAAAGCTTCCATTGATCAAATACCATCATATGTTGATACTATCATATACACACTTTTTTGGATTCACGAGGACATGAAGGAATAAGGAGATCACACTGAGGGGATGAAGTCACGCACAACTAGATTTACCATTGTTCTGTAAATGAAAGGTTTGAGCTATCAAAGTTCTAACATATCAAAAAGTGTAGTGAATTATTTTATTTTAGTCAAAAAAATTCTCTCGATATTGCCAGGGAAGCTGCGGGGATTAATAGTTTCTGAGAAACTGTGATTCATTCCTGAGTTCTGAGGTAGGATCGAGAGTCTTTCAATTTAAAATAATTAGTTTCTTAGATATTTAGGATAAAATCAAAACTGCACAGGCAAATAGCCACACCAGGCTACTTTGTTTGTTTTAAATTTCATTCCTAGATTAGTTGTTCATTTTCTAAGTATAATAGAATAGATACTCTTTAAATTTCATTAAAATATGTCATCCAAAATACAAAAATAGAAGAATGATTGCATAGTGTAGATACTTCTTTTGTAATCAGTTTATTAATTTTAGTTAAAAGTTGAATCATTTTGTATGAAAATCTCAGGACCTAGAGAGCCTAGAGAATATATATTTGAACCCATAGTACCTCAACCAAATATACCCACAACATTAGCTGATATAGATCAATACCTTAGGATACAGTTCTTTCAAGCAACGACAAACCTACAAGTAATTAGTGAACAAGTGAGGGGGTTAAATATTGAAGATGACAAGGCATACACATTTGGTGAAATCATTCTAACTATAGACTACCTTGATAAAATACCCGAATGACCGTATAAGGATTCAAAAGAGAACAAGAATTTGGTTGCGATCCTTTAGTTCCACAACCTGATGTAGGAGACCTCCTTGTTGACATAGATACTAGATTACGCATTTAAGTTGCTAGAACACCTGTGAGGTATTCTGAGAAAAGTATACAACTTCTAGTTCTAAACATAGAGGCTGAAAAGGCGTATGATTACTGGATAGTGAGAAGAAGGGATTTATTCTTCACATAACCATAACAAGTCCACAACAACCACGAACTCACAGTTGTGATCCCCAAGTTCCATAACCCAAAGGGCCTGTAAATCGGTTAAGTATTGACACCAGTTTATGAACACTGGTATTTAGATCCTCACCACTCTGACCAAATATCATCACGCAGTTCTCCATATTAAATATAGAAACCAATCAATCTAATATTTTCTAGCTTAGAGCAGAAAACCACCCATAGTTTACTACAAATCCGCTAAGCCTCCTACAACCATTTTCATGACCTTTTCTGGAGATACATATGAAGCTCCCATGGGTCACTTCCCACTTATCCAACAACCAAGAAACAGGATCTCGGCAGAGCTCGACATTGATTGGAGCCTCTGAACAACTATTATATCTGATCAATCCATTAGACCAATTCAAGTTAGGAGGGCATTCTTTGCCTTAGATTCACAGATTCCATTATTTCGTATTGAGGATATAAGATTACCTGATTATCTTGTCTATATTCATTCATATTCAACATTCACTGGCTGTCTCAGCATGACCTTGTTAGGTTAGGTATGAGGAAGAGGTACTTGTAGATTCCCATGCTCGCATGTCACTTTTCCATCGTAGAAAATTTTTTAACCCGACGTGAACAAATTGTTCTTCCTTTTTTATTATTTTTCATTTCTCCCATCCACCTTCACTCTTTCCCATTTGTCTATGGGTATTCATATACCCCCCAAATATTTTGAGATACGATGCATATGGTAGACGTCTCTCAGGTCTCGAAAAAAACAATAGTCAAATAAATAGACAACCATCACCCTCGCTTTCTGCATGGTCTGATAACTATTCAAGTAATTACTTGTCATCTCAAACTCCCCCTCACATGAACTTGTTCTAGTCCTTCATTTCGAATCGAGGAGTTTGATCAGCTTGCACAAAAACAACAGCTAGAGCCTTAATGCTCTAATAATATGATGTTTACGAGAGAATCCATTTCATCTCCTCAGGTCTTGCTCAGACCACAGATCAGTAGACAATTAGACCCACTCCTCTTTTTGGGTAAGGAGTACTTAGCACGTTACACTAAAAGAGAACAAATCTTCCAAAATATGTATCCACTTATAGGGAGTTTACAAATACAATCTGATACCCTATTCCAGGAAAACACCCCCATTCCTCCACCTATGGGAAATACCCTTAGCGAAGCTTGGCAGGGTAATGATCAATTCATAGCAGGGTATCACACCCCTTTACAGCCTCAAGGTATACAAAAAATTCCATTAAGGAAAAACATTGTGTCTTCACCAATAGAAGTCATTTCATCCTTAGTTGAAAAGGTTAGAGGGTTGGAACTTTCTCAAGCAAACCAGAATTCATATTTTGGGCAAGCAGGAATCCCCAACCCTCCACATCACCCCAGTCAAGTTGACCTCCTTACAAGAATAGGCACATTAGGCATGCCTCCTCAAAATCCTTATAATTATCCACAGTAAACACTAACTAGGACAGTGTTTTCAAATGCCGCTCCAGTTGAAAACATGACACCTCCCGGCTTGGCACCAAAAAATCCATACTAGAACAATGCTCCTCCTTACTTAAACATTTATTCAAATTCACCACAAGGACACATGTTCTCTTCTCCCAAGATGTTCGTTCAACCATAGGGATTCTCTTATGTCCCTAAAAACACATATGCTATGTCATATCAACAACCCCTGCCACCACCACCTCCACCCCCTCAGCAAGCACCATCGATGCTCGAGGCCTACATAGTAGGGACTTACTCAGAATATTTGAAAGAACCCCTAGACTTCACCATACAAAGTGTTATGCTTCTAAGACCTCTTCCTGACTTACCCAAATATAAAGGGGAAGGGGATCCAAACACACAAATTAAAGCCTACGCCACAGCCATAAGGGAATTAATCCCTTGGGACGGGATTGTTGCTAGAATATTCCCTAAAACTTTAGAAGGTATTTCCCTTGACTGGTATCACTAAATACCTGAAGCCTCGATACACTCATTCAAACAACCTGTGTCTGAGTTTATCAAAGCTTTTGATATGAACAAATTATTAAGAACATGAATCAGGGAGTTCTTGCATATTAAACAAGAACATAATGAATCTGATGCTCATTTTATCCAAAGATGGTGTACGGTTCTATACTCATCAGTAAGTGCTCCAAACATGGATTAAATGGAACTATGCAATTTATTCCTTAATTATCTCAATAGAGAGATAAAGGAAGAAGTCCAGAATTTCCCACTAAGAACTTACAATGAAGTACTCGAGAGTGCTCTCTGAATTGACCAAGCAACGATAGATAGTGGTCGTAAGTCATATGGGACAAATGGGAAATTAACCACTCCCAATCAAAACACCACAGCCTATCCTAATACCGGGAACGCTAATCAAGGACCTAAGATCCTTAACAAAAATCAAAAAGTTATAACAGATGGAGTAACTGACCAAGTTAAAAAGGAAAACATTGTAAACATTTCGCCACCTGTTAATAATCAGCGAAATAAAAATTTTACTCCAATAATCAACGCAGTAGATTTTAATCCTCCACCACGACAACAAAAACAACAACAAAAATGAAAAATACAAACACAAGGTCAAAATAAAAACCCAACTGGATATTAGAGTCAAAACCAAAGGAAATAACCTCAAAATTTTAACTCTAACAACTAGCAACCTTATCAAAATTTTCGGCCGCAACAGGTTTTTAATCAACAGCCTCAAAATTATAATCCCAATTTGTATTGTGGCTTCCACAAGATTCAAGGCCATGATACTAGGACTTGTCGTGACTATAATAAATTCATGTAGCATTTTCCAGAAGATCAAAAACAACTCTTTATAGATATGTTTTTAGCAAATTCTGTAGTACCCACACCAAACACTTATACAGGGGAAATTTCCCCACAAAATGCACCCCTCAAGATCTTTAATGATCCACTCCCAAACCATTCTAACAATAATAGGTTAGATCCTAACGGAACAAACAAGGGTGTCATAACAGAAAACAATGATCATGAGGCTTCAACATCATTAAATCCACCAGTCGCACCCCAACTAGGAACTCGACCCAATACTAAGATAGTTGGTTTGGTAGAGTTAGACACCAAGTTGCCTGTAGAAACCATAACAAGAACACAGGATTATTCTTTT
Organism: Taxus chinensis; assembly: GCA_019776745.2. Lineage (NCBI taxonomy): Eukaryota > Viridiplantae > Streptophyta > Pinopsida > Cupressales > Taxaceae > Taxus > Taxus chinensis. Next base: position 153,670,092 of record CM034154.1, read on the forward strand.
CAACCTACTCCAAGTTACCCATTGGAACCATACAACAGTCAACAAACATTGGTAAAACCCATAGGCACCTATGATTTAACTAAAACCTTCTCTCACATCTCCTTTTTGGATTTTTTAAAGAATTCTCCCTCCCACAGGGCTGCCATCTTAGAAGCATTAGGCCCTGGTCATTTAATCAACATAACTCCTCCTCCAGAAAAGCAAGTAAACCATGTAGAATTTGACGTTTATCCTCCGGGGAAGCCAGATAGGGATACTAAATTTATATTTGATATAAGTGAAATTCCAACAGACACTGAGATTACACGAAGAGGTGACCCGAAATTACATTTGCAAGTATGGATTTACAATAATTATGTTAAACGTGCAATGGTTGATGATGGGGCAGTAGTCAACATAGTCCCCTTCTCTTTTCTTCAAAAGTTAGGATATGGAGAGAAAAACTGTTCCACAACACGAAATATGCTAAGAGGTTATGATAGCCTCAAAGCCACTTCAATTGGAACCATAGTTTTACCAGTCACTTTAGGACCCAAAACGGTCCTCACCGAGTATTATATTATAGATCGGGAAAGAAACTATAATATGATCCTTGGTTGGCCATGGATACACCGCATGAAGGCAATCCCTTCCACATTATTCCAAGAAATAAGATTTCTACACTTAGGGAAAATATTTGTGGCATAAGGTGACCCAAAACCCTTCAATATACACCTAGCTGATTTGAAGAAAAGACCGGGTGTTCACTATGAGTTTGAAATCCCAAAAAATCAACACATCAAACCAATTAATTCAAAACCAAAAGAAGAGTTGATACCCACCACAGAATTAGAAATTACAAATCCAGCCGAGGACATTCCAGCACTCAAAAATGAGACCAATGTTATAAAAACAGTGTCACTAGGGACTACCACAAAATTGTTGAGTTGCTAGAGAAGGACTTACCTATTTTCCTACCATTTGATTCTATGGGTATGGGACACACCCTAGGAATTGCTTCTCTTCCATCAGATGAAATTTTTATGGTAGAAGTAACTAAAGCAAAGGAAATAGATACAAAAAATATCCTAGCATCCATTTTTCCAAGAAAGCATTGGACGCTCCACTTCAATGGAGCTAGATGTCGCTTTGGAGCTGGGGCGGGAGCAATATTTACTTCACCCGAGGGAAATATCCTATCTTTTTCATTTAAATTAAAATTTGAATGTACAAACAACGGGCTGAGTACGAAGCTCTCCTCCTTGGCCTCATCCTAGCTAAAAGAATGGGTGTGAATGACATTAGAGTGCTAGGACACTCACAACTAGTTACAAACCAAGTCTTTGAGGTATATGAAACTAGGGCTGAACATTTACAACTATACAAAATAGCAGTGTTAGATCTAAGCAAGGGATTTAAATTCATATCAATTGAAGCAATCCCATGAGAGTAGAACCTTCTCGTAAACTCAATAGCAACCTTAGCTTCTCGTTTCACTCCAAACAATGAGTTGGAAGATACAAATTTCATAGTATCACTTCGTACCAAACCATTAGTGCGTAAAATATCAAAAAAATCACTCCTAAATCATGGAGAAGTTGAGGATGATTTTTCTATCCTGGATCACTTTGACGATGATAGAGTCACTCTTGAATATTTAAACACCTATGCGGAGCTACACCTTGCTCACTGTATAGTTTATCTTTACCTAATACCACATTCCTCTTCCTATTTTGGAAATCCCATGGTAGAGTCTCCTCCACAGAAGGATCTCGATATCTACAATATAGAAAACAGAGAAAGCTTGGAACTACCTCTAGCACCACTTGATTTTGAAGAAGGTAACACTTATTTAATAGAAGAAACCATTGACATGAACATTGGAACAGAGGAAGAACCAAAAAATTTGAAGTTAGGATCCTCGTTAACTCCGGAGGAGATAGAAATACACACCCAAATCCTCAAAGAACATCAAACTTCTTTCACATTTAACTACAAATAAATGATGGGCATTGCGCCACATGTCACAGTACATAATCTTGTCACTAAACTAGATGCAAAACCAATTAAATGGAAGTCAATACCAATGAAGCCAAAAGTGGCTCTCATGATAAAAGAGGAATTAATAAAAATTCTCCAAGTAGGATTCATCAAGCCCTTTGACTATTCATAATGGGTATCTAATATCATCCCTGTTCTCAAAAAGAATGGGAAGATACGCATTTTCATAGATTTTCGAGATATTAACAAATCTTGTCCCAAGGATGACTTCCCATTACCATCCATTGACATTATCGTTGATGCAACAACTGGATTTGAACTGTTGTCCCTCATGGAAGGGTTCTCAGGGTATAATCAAATTAAAATATCTAAATAGGATCAAGACAAAATTACATTCATAACTCCCTAGGGAACATATTGCTACGCTGTCATGCCATTTGGTCTTAAGAATGCCAGTGCTACATATCAGCAGGTAATGACTTATATATTCCACGATCTTATCCATAAAATTGTGGAGTCCTATGTGGATGACTTGTTGGACAAGGCCAATAAATGTTGTGATCATCCAGAAGTGCTTCGTATCATCCTCTCATGATTAATTGAATATGGCATCACATAAAACCTAGAGAAGTGCGTGTTTGGTGTGACAGGAGGCAAACTTATGGGCTACATTATATCGTCATGAGGGATTGATGTTGATCCAGGCAAAATACGAGTTGTTCTTGAAATGATCCTACCATCAGACGATTCTGGAATCAGGTCATTTCTTTGGAAGCTCAGTGCAATATGAAGGTTCATCCCAGATTTAAGTTTTGCCATTCATCCAATCAACAATCTATTAAATAAATATTATAGCATTGATTAGACTGAAGAATGAAATGCAGCCTTCGAAGTAGTTAAACGCTTATTTTTTTCTCCACCCACGCTAATGCCTCCCAAACTAGACCGCCCTTTGATCCTATACTCACAAGCCACTCATGCCTCGCTAGCCTGCATGCTAGCTCAAGAAGATAATGATAAATGGGAATGTGCGGTCTATTTCATTAGCCGAACATTGTTTGATTATGAAACACGTTACACACAGGTAGAGAGAGAATTCCTTGCCATCTTCTTTGCGACCAAAAATTTAAGACATTACATGTTAAACCAAGAAATGAGGGTCATTGTAAAGACATATCATTTATGAAAATTTCTCATCCAAGGGTCCTTATCTAAAAAGGTTGGACGTTTCATAACCTTAATGGGTGAATTCGAGTTGACATTCGTAAACCAAAAATCTGTCAAGGGACAAATCATTGCAGACTAGTTGGCTAACAATCCACTAGATGGAGGTGATCTGGTAAATCTAGACTTTCCTGATGAGTGTGTATACTTCGTCGAAACTAGGCCCCCCATCTATACATGTCCCTGGTACACTGATATCATCAATTTCATCATGGACCATACATACCCGGAAGGTGCCACATCACAACAAAGAAGGCAGTTATGCATTATTACCGCTAAATATGTTGTTTTAGAATAAGTACTCTATTGTAAAGCATTTGACAACATCCTTCTAAGATGCGTCGACACAGAAGAATCCAAGAAGATTCTTCATGAATCCCACATTGGGATATGTGGAGGCCACTTTAGTGGTCACACCGTTGCTTAAAAAATACATCAGATGGGCTTTTTTTGGCCCACTCTCGAACATGACGCAGTGAAATTTGTACGTAAGTGCCACAAATGCTAAGAATTCTCTCACAAGATTCACATGCCAGCACAATCCCTACAGCCAACAGCAACCCCATGGCGCTTCTCCCTATGGGGTCTGGAATTTATAGGGAAGTTCTCTCCCTCATGAACCGATGGCCATAATTTTATAATTATAGCCACATAATATTTTACCAAATGGGTGGAGGCCATGCCTCTCACCATAGTACCAGGTTCGGTAATTGCGAAATTCATTCTAAACCAAATCATTTGTAGGTATGGTGTCCCACAAGTCATTATCTCTGATAATGGCACGTCCTTTAAAAATGATGAAGTCCGTGAGTTATGTAGAAAATTCAAGATAAACCATCACACAGCTTCTTTTTACTACCCTCAAGCCAATGGGTAGGCCGAAGTGACAAACAAGACGTTAAAAGCTATTCTCGTCAAAACGGTCAAGGAGAACAAGCAAGATTGGCATTTAAAACTATATCTGGCCTTGTGGGCCCATTGAACCTCAATAAGAACACCAACAGGAGAAACCCCTTTCTCATTGGTATTTGGGGTAGAAGTAGTTCTCCCGCTTGAGGTTGAAATACCCAGTCTCCGCATCTCATTACAAGGGATTCTAGATGAAGAAGCTTATACGGAGGCACGCCTCTCTCAACTGGAAATCCTTGATGAGGCTAGGATAAATGCCGAACAATGGAACAAAGCGTATACTAACCATATGTTCCGTCAATATAACAAAAAATTTAATGAGCGAGAAATATATGAGGGAGATCTAGTTCTAAGGCTAGACAACCGGATCGATAAGAAAACCGGCGAAGGAAGGAAGTTCTGGCTCAAATGGTTGGGCCCATACCGAGTCATGAAGGACTATGGAAATGGTGCATATCTTTTATGCACACTATATTGTGAGGAATTCAGTGAAACTTTCAATTCCTTGCATCTTAAGTGTTTTTACGCATAAGAAATTAGAATCACCACTTGTACATTATAGCCACCTACATTGCATTAGTCATTTAGTTGTTTCATTCTGTCTACTCATTTCACAAATATGGTAGTCCGGGAACTTTCTCTTAAGAAATTTATTACAAATTTCTAAAAATATTGGAAAAAGCATTCAAAACACATCTATCCAAACATCATCAACTATTTTCAAATCTTCTCATCAAGTTCGACAGACAAGTATTGACGAAAACCATATCAAGGCCTGCATACTTGGTTTTTCCCTTTCTTTCTACTAGGTGAAGTTGTCCTTACTTATGGTATGTTCTAGAAGCTTCTTGGTGTCACTCTATCCCTCTTAAATCTCTTTGAAAGAAAGGATATCACAAAGTTACAGGTCAAAAAAGTTAAGATCAAATGGAATCAAAAGCACCAAGCAAACAAAATATTTTATTTTACACACTTCTTTGCCCCATCAACCTTCGGTGATAAGCCCACATCTATTACTGGTGGTGTGAGGTTGGGAAAGGAAAGAAGTGCCCTTACTCACCTATATCCCACCTTTGGTGACTAACCTGTGCTTCTTACTAGTGGCATGAGGTAGGATGTGGGGGGCCCATTCACACAAATTAACAAATCTTGGTATGCTAGAAGCACAAATCAAATTCTACTAAGGGAATTTATTTTTTCCAAATTCCAAAGATATCAAATCCTCAAAACCATATTTTGTCAACCAAGTTGCCATTTATAAATCTAATTCTAGATAAATCGGAAAGTAAGTGGCCTTCTAAGCTTGGTGGTAGCTTTGAGTAGGGTAGCTCTGAGTAGGGTAGGTGTGTAGGTCTATGTTTGGTTTTTGTTACTGGTTTTTCTGTCTCTCATCGCTCCATTCAGTCAAACTCATACAACTTGTGCCCTTCCTAACTCTTGGTGTTGAGCCCTCGCATCTTACTAGTTGCGTGCAATTGGGATTAGGGAAAGTTCATCTCTTTATCACTTTACATTCATCACATTTTGCCGACATAATAAGAAATTAAAGACATTACCCAAAGAGGTCGAAATTTCAAAGCTACCATATGTTTATATCATCGCATATCAACATTACAAAAGCATAAAAAAAGAGAAACATTCTACTCAACATTTTTTATCATTTGTCATCCATTGCACACATACTGAAAAACATGAAAACAAATCCTCTAAAAACATCTAGTAGAAACAAGTCACAAAATTCTAGGTACCAAGAGTCTAGATCCAAAAAGATATATATATATATCAAGTTTCATATATAATGCCATCATGCACTAGGCATGGTCAAAACGCTCAATGAGCGCGAAAAGTACAAAACCACTCATATAAATATCTGACAAAATACTACAAGAGTGGCCTCTCAATCCTTATGGGATCCCTCAGAAGGTGCACAACCACGTCTAGGAATCCAGCTACGCTGGCACTCTGAATGCACTAAGGGCTCGCGGTCACGACTAGTAGCTGTCGTTTCACTATGAGAATGAATCCTCCTCATCAAGCACTCGGTTGTCCTATATCCAGCTACCTCAGCGCGGAGAGAATTCATGATCTTCATTACATGCCAAATAGAGGAAAAAACATCGGTATGGCTATCGACTGCTGAAGGCTCCCCCACATCTAAAGATATCTCACCACGAGTCTTCTCCGATGGGATCAATAGAGTATCAGTGCATACTCGGCGAATCAAGTCTCGCCACTCATCAGCAATCACTGCAAATAAAGGAGGAAAAAAGTTATAAAATGATCAAAGATAAAACCAAGAATAATAATAAAAAAAGAATAACGGCTAAGATAATTCTAAACTAAAAAAATGTCAAGAGAAGAGTGGCAACCCACTTGGATTGCCAGGCCTCTAAGAAGGATCTCTAGGATCCGCACCTACCACTGATGTTGCCACTGACTAGTGTCCCTCTCCCACATTTGGGGAAATGTGATGCCCTACAATGGACTCACCATCTCCTCCTAAATCTCGAGAGAGGAACTCCTCTGAGACCAGAGTCACCCTCTCTGTGCTCCGCTCTACCCTCTCGGCTTGTAGGATCTCCTGAGTATCATGCCTCTTGGGATCACTATCATCCTCCCCACCCATCTCACCGATCTCCATCTCATCTGTCTCCTCCTCTGTCTCTCCCCTAGTGAACTCCTCAGACTCAGAGTCCATGTCAATGGGCTCATCGCAGCTATGGGTGAGACCGGTGGTAATCCGAAGTAAAGGTGCCTGAGGAGCACCGAATCTCCCTCAAACACATACCACCCTCTTGGCTGCGATAGGAACACTAGGGGTAATAATGGTCCAACCCTGACCACTAGGACCTCCCCAAGCCTCACGGATAGATCTATACACTGGCCCCACTGGAGGAAACATGTCAATATAGGGGAGGTTGAACTGCTGTGGTACTCTATCAAATGGGTGGATCTCCAGTTTCCCCGCCCTGTCTACCAGCTGACTGGTAGTATGAAAAGCAATCAATGTAATAGTATCCTCTCCTCATACCCCTTCCATCGCATGATAACGAGTGGCCTCCATGTCTGCAGTGGTCAAAGAGGCCACTGATATATGAAGCACTCTAAGAACAGTCATCCCTGTCCACCGCACTGCCCTGATGGCCCTAGGATCCTTTACCTCTACACCTCTCCCTTACAGAGTGATATGCTCATATACCTAGCTCATGACAAGAGTGGGGTGGCTTAGTGACTGTCCCTATAGTTGGACCACCCTGTATAAATCATGGTAGTTAGTCTTGAGGATGTTTGCTCCCCAAGCATAGACACGTCCATGGCCCTCAATCTGTGCAATAATGGGGGCCCAAAAATATAATAAAGTGTCTCCTCCCTTGTCCCCAATCAGTCTAGAAGCAAGGATGCCCATGATGGTCTTGTAGAACACATGAATGTCTGACTCAATAATGGAGCGGATCCTCATTCCCTTCTTCAACCCCATCGAAACAACTGCATTCCCCATGTAGGTGGCCCACTGAATCCCTTGAGATCTCGCTACTGCTATCTTAAGAGAAAGCCGCCACCCAAGGATTGGAACCCCCAGTATACGGTAAACATCCTCCAGGGTGATGGTCCACTCACCCCTAACTCTTGGAAATCAGAAGGTGTTCCGATCCGCATCCCAGTATGAAAATAAGTCACATAGTATGTGACTGGTAGGTGTAACGTGAGGGAATTGTGTAATCCTCCAAATGCTAGCCCTCTGAATAATATCTCACTCTGCCTGGGAGAGTGCCTCTAACACTGCTGGGATCTAATCACACTCCCTCTCTTGGCTCCATCTAATATACTCCTCCTTCTGCATACACACAAAAACACAAAAAAAGGAGTGAGTTAGTATCAGAATCCAATTGGAAAGACTATTAAGAACAAGTAAAAATGCTAAAAATGCAAAAATAAGTTAAGGTATTGTTTTGGCTTTCTATCGTGAACCGCTTCCCTGTGCAGAGTGGTGGTTCCGTAACTGCCACCTTCTAGGGTGGCGGTCCAGTAACTGCCGCCCTGCACAGGGCGGCGATCCTGTCAAAAAAAACACGAATGGCTCGAATGCCCTAAAAACACCTAAAAAAAGGAAAAATTCACCATTTTAACTAAAAAAGAGACCTATCCTATGGGCACCCCCCCTAGAGGCTCATTTAAAACTAATATTTTCAAAAATACCCCCCAAGACAAATATTTCATCATTTCCATATTTTAGGTTCAAAAATAATAAATCGAGAAGAACTGGCCTGAGAATTCGTGGGTCGATGTTCCACTCTCGGAGGCATGATCACCATCTCACCATGAACATTTTGATAGTACTCTCATCAAAAACCGTCACCAAGGGTCCCAGAGCTCAAAAAATATCAAATCAATCTGCGTAAATGAATAGTGAAATGAGTTCGTTTTATATATATAGCCTTTTAAAATTGATTTTGAATGTCTTTCTTAGGGTCAAAACACCGATGGAGGTAAGTTATAAACCCCGCGTAGATGGTAAGTCCTTATTTCATATCAATTTTGTTTATTTCTCAATTTATTTTATCTATCTGCACTTGAGTCCCCTTTTTCATTTTACAAATAGTGGGATTTTGGATGGCGACTTTCCGACACACGGGCATGTTAGGTATAACTCCTAACTCCCCATTTCGAGACCACCATACTCGGATCCACTATTTTACGCCTCTTCATGGCTAAGACGCTTCTCCGAGGGGGCAATATGTACGTACCCGAAATTGTAAGGTATTGTACATTTGGAATGATGTTACACATACCCCAATGATGTTATAGGTCTCTGTACAAGGTGTTCAGAATCCAAAAAAGATCACCAGGTATACGTTTGTATCCCACATTCCTCGCTCGGCCTCCACATGCTTTGTTTTTCCATCTTCCCCCTTTTTCCTTACATTTTGGTCTTCAGTGATGAAACTGTTGCCCTGCCTGGGCGGCGGTTTCATGACTGCCGCCCAGGACAGGGTGGTGGTCCCGTAACCACCGCCCTGCATAGGGTGGCGGTCCTGTACGCATTTTCCAAATTCTTCCACCGATCGCGTCGAATGTAAATCTTCAATGCACCCACTTTGGCTTGCATTAATGTTTTTGGTTCCTTGGTAATAGTGTTTTCCCTTTTGTTATAGTAAAAGAGTTCAATTGGGAGTTACCCTCTGGTAAATGCATTTACTATAAATAGCCAACTTGTTTCCAAAAAAATGGCCCCTCACCTTCTCAATTCCCTTATTCAGTCTTTGAATTTCCTACTTATAATTCTATCAGTTTCATGTTTTGCCTCCATTTTTGGTCTTTTAGAGGTCATTCAATCTTCTTGTTTTAGTCTTACTTCATTGCTGTGCCATATAAGCCAGCTTAGCATAGAATAGCTTCATTTCTAGATTAGAATCCATTAAAGTTGCAGGTTTTGTTTTTCCACAAGGATAGATTCTAAAACTCTCAGTACATTTGCGTTGTATTCCTTCAATAAATCCCGCTAGGAATTGCATAATCAGGCTCTGTTCACTTGCACTATCTCTCTCCTACTCGCGTTGTATTCGGTCTATATCCAAAGCTGCCATTGATCGAATACCATCTTCTGTTGATACTATCATATACATGCTTTTATGGATTCACAAGGAAACGAAGGAACAAGGAGATCACACTGAGGGGATGAAGTCACGCACAACTGGATTTACCATTGTTATGCAAATGCAAGGTTTGAGCTATCAAAGTTCTAGTGTATCAAAAAGAGTAGTAAATTATTTTATTTCAGTCAAAATTTCGCTCTCGATATCACCAAGGAAGCTGTGGGGATTTATAGTTTTTGAGAAACTATGATTCATTCCTCACTTCTGAGGTAGGATCAAGAGTCTTTTAATATAAAATAATTAGTTGCTTAGATATTTAGGATAAAATCACAATTGCACAGGCAAATAGCCACACTAGGCTACTTTGTTTGTTTTAAATTCTGTTGCTAGATTATTTTTTCATTTTCTAAGTATACTAGAATACCTGCTCTTTAAATTTCATTAAAATACGTCATCGAAAATACAAAAATAGAAGAATGCTTGCATAGTGTAGATACTACTTTCGTAATCAGTTTATTAATTATAGTTAAAATTTGAATCATTTTGTATGACAATCACAGGACCTAGAGAGCTTAGAGAATATATATTTGAACCCATAGTACCTCAACCAAATCTACTCACAACATTAGCTGATATACATCAAGACCTTAGGATACAAGTATTTCGAGCAACGGAAAACCTACAAGCAATTAGTGAACAACTGAGGGGGTTAAATATTGAAGATGACAAGGCATATACATTTCGGTCAAATCATCCTAACTATAAAATACCTTGATAAAATACCCGAATGACCATACAAGGATTCGAAAGAGAACAAGCATTTGGTTACGATCCTTTAGTTCCACAACCTGATGTAGGAGACCACCTCATTGACATAGGTATTAGCTTATGCATTCAAGTTTCCAGAACACCTGTGAGGTATTCTGAGAAAATTATACAAATTCTAGTTCTAAACATAGAGGCTGAAAAGGCGTATGATTACTGGATAGTTGGAAGAAGGGATTGATTCTTCACTTGACCATAACAAATCCACAAAAACCATGAACTTGCGGTTTTGATCCCCAAGTCCCACAACCCAACGGGCCTTCAAATCAGTTAAGCATTGACACCAGTTTATGAATGATAGTATTTAGATCCTCACCACTCCCACCAAATATCATCACGCAGTTCTCCATATTAAATATAGAAGCTAATCAATCTAATATTTTCTAGGTTACACCTAAAAAACACCCATAGTTTACTACAAATCTGCTAATCCTCCTACCACCATTTTCATGACCTTGTCTTGAGATACATACGAAGATCCCATAGGTCACTTCCCACGTATCCAACAACCAAGAAATAGGATCTCGGTAGAGCTCGACATTGATTGGAGCCTCCGAATAGCTATTATATCTTATCGATCCATTACACCAATTCAGGTTAGGAGGGCCTTCTTTGTCTTAGATTCACAGATTTCATTATTGCGTATTGAGAATATAAGATTACCCGATTAGCTTGTCTGTATTCATTCATATTTAACATTCACTGGTTGTCTTTGCATGACCTTGGGAGGTCGGGTATGAGGAAGAGGAACTTGTAGATTCCCATGCTGATATGTCACTTTTCCATCGTACAGTGTCTTTGGAGCACAAGATTATAACTTTCAAAATGACTATCCCGTAATGAATTAGTTTTGTGAAAAACCCTATCAACCTTAGAAGACACAGGGAAAAAATGAGAAGCATGCTTTTCAGACACAAATGATGGCTCATCTCTAGTTGGATAATTCAAATTTACAAATAGACTACCTGATTCCGAATCGCTTGAAAATGTATTGTAACTTTCAAACACAGGTTGATCACTTTCAACAATTGATATCTCTTTTCTTAACTCCTGATCTCCAACTATTTTGTAGACTCGTCTTCCTTCTGAATTTGTCTTTCCTAATTCTTGAAATTGCTTTCTAGTAGGGTCCTTAGTGAAGAAATATATTCTTCCCTACAACTTTGCAAATATTAGTGACAAAATTCACTTGAACAGGTTAAGACACTGGTATTTATCAAAAAATTAAATCAACACGGAGTCACCACTAAGGATTTTAACCTTAGTTGTGAAAATGAAATATAATTGAATTGTAAAATATCTATCAACAATTAATTCCTACAAAGCTTGGCAGATCTGACCTTCCTTTACCCACATTTATCACTGATGATATAAATTTAGTGCAATAACCACTAGAAATTGGAAATATTGCACAATGAACTTGCAATCCCGCACAGATCTTACAAATCTCAACAAAGGATGACGATTAAACAATGTATTTACACTTAAATCATGTAAGGAAAATTACTAGGGTCGGTATGTGTTTGCATTTGTAAAAATAATCCCCGGCAAGGGTGCCACTTTGGTGTTAGTATCAAAATTTATTCTCCCTTGGAATCTGAGTAGCATCACAAATTTAACAAGATACTTAGAGACACAGAAATCATGGTATAAGTCATTTTGTATCCGGGGAGGACATTTAGTTGGATCCTTATCACTCAGGCATTGGAGAATGGATAACACCTTCATAAGGGTTTGATCTAACCTCAATACTTTAGGTTGTGCCTTCAACCAGGGTGCTCTAAATTCTCCTTTGCTAGTTTCTTCATTAGCATATCTGCAGGGTTCTTACTCATATGAATCTTTTCCAGATTCAGGTGCTCATCTTCCAATACCTACCATATGAAGTGATACCTCAAATGAATGTGTTTCATTCTTGAATGAAATGTTGAGTTCTTTGCTAAATGAATTGCACTCTAACTGTGATTGAATAGTTTACAATCATCTTTCTCCTTTCCCAACTCTTCCATGAACCTACTCATCCATATCATCACCATGCTAGCCTCTATAGTTGTAACATACTATGCCTCTATAGTAGAAAAATCCACAACTTTCTGCAATCTTGAAATCTAGCTAACTGCCATCCCACCTACTATGAATATATATCCAGTAGTGCTCCTCCTACCATCAAGATCTCTAGCCATATCTGAATCAACATAGCAACATAATGAAAAATCTGAACCTCCATAACATAACTGCATGCTAGATGTACCTTTCAAGTACCTGAGTATCCATTGGCCTACTTTCCAATTCTTTTTACCTGGATTGGCCATATATCTACTCATAACTCCCACTACCTGTGTAATGTCTGGTCTGGTACAAACCATAACATATATAAGAATCCTAATTGTTGAAGCATATGGCACTCATGTTATGTATTTGACCTCTTCATGTGATGAAGGACATTGATCTTTTCTCAATTTTAAGTTTCTAGCCATAGTTGTACTAACAAGTTTTACATTCTGCATCTTGAACCTTTCTAACACTTTGTGGTAATAATCCTCCTGAGATAAATACAATTTCTTGTCTTTCATGTCTCTATGTATTTGCATGCCAATGATTATCTTTGCAACTCCTAAATCCTTCATAGAAAATGTGTGAGCTAGCATTCCCTTAAACTCAAAGGACATGCAAATAAATATTGGTGGTCAAACGACAAAGAGAAACACCAACCAGAAAAATTAAAAGAACAAAATCTTGCTACATCAGAGCTAATGCTAGATGCTCTTATTATTTCTTAAGAAAATAACATTGAATCATAGGTTTTAGATTCAAGAGCTTCTTTCCATGCAACCCCTAATAAGGGTTATTTCAGAAATTATGTCCAGGGTAATTTTGGGCATGTTTATTTGGATGATGATGAACCTTGTAGTATTACTGATAAAGGGGAAGTTCATTTAAAATTATAGAATGGAAATACATGGGTATTGAAAGATGTGAGGCTTGTGCCAAGCCTCAGAGAGGAATCTAATTTTTGTAGGGCAACTAGGTGAATCTTGTTGCATGGTTACTTTTATAGGAGACTCTTGGAAATTCACCAAGGGTGCTTTTGTTATGGCAAGAGGTAAGAAGGTAGGAACGTTATATTTATCTACTTATATTATTGATTCCTTTTCTAAATTATCTACTTCAGATTTAGATGCATGCATGTGGCATAATCAGTTTGGGTTATATGAGTAAAAAAGGAATGCAAATCTTAAAGGCTAAGGGTAAGTTACCAGATTTGAAAGATTTAGATCTTGATTTCTGTGAGCATTGTGTCTTTTGAAAGATCAAAAGAGAGTGAAATTTCTAAAAGTTGGGTCAACTAAGAAGGAGCAGAAATTGGAGCTTGTATATTTAGATGTGTGGTAACCAGCTCAGGTAGCTTCTCATGGTGGATCCTAGTATTATGTTACTTTCCTTAATGATGCTATAAGAAAGGTATGGGTTTATTGTATTAAATATGTAAATCTGATGTTTCTGAGACTTTTAAAAGATGGAAAACCCTTGTTAAGAATGAATCAAATTCTAAGTTAAAGTACCTTATATCTGATAATGGTGGTGAATACTGTATCAAGGATTTCAATGATTATTGTTCAGTGAATGAGATACATAAAGAAAGAACGGTTCCAAGAACACCACAAGAGAATGGTATTGCAGAGAGAATGAACAAGACAATCATGGAACGTACTAGGAGTACGAGGATAAATTATAGATTGCCTTTGTAGTTTTGGGCAGAAGCAGTTAATACATCGGTTTATTTGATTAACAGTGGCCCTTCAAGTTCACTAGATGAAGGAATACTAGAAGAAGAATGGACCAGAAAAGAGGTAGATCTTTCTTTTCTTAAAGTTTTTGGTTCAGAAGCTTTTGTGCATGTTGATAGAGAAAATAGGAAAAAGTTGGATGCAAAATCCAAGAGATGCACTTTCATTGGTTTTCGGATCTGGTGATTTTGGTTTCCATTTTTGAGATTTAGAGAATTCTAAAATCGTTAGGAGTCACGATGTTGAATGAAATGAAAAGAGAATGTATAGGGATCAAATTTTGGTACCCAATGATGAGAACCAATTGAGAAATTTATTTATGAAAATGAAATCTCAGGTTTTTAAAATTATTACCTACAGGAAATACACAGTAACTGTAGTCGGTTAGTTTACCCTTGACCGACATCGGTTAGATGAACCACCGTTTCGATTACAGAGGATCCAGAACCAACATTGATTAGTAAAACTGACGTCGGTTAGAGGTAACCGACGTCGGTCACTGACAGAAGTTGGATATGAATGTTTAAGAGATCTAGATTGAGCCTATGGTACCCCAAATTCACATGAGAAGGTCACAAAGGGTAAGCAAACTTCCAGAAAGATTTTCACCTTCTCTGTTTTATCTATTATTGACTAATAGTGGTGAACCATAAAGCTTTGAAGAATCAATGCAGGATAAAACTCTCGTTCAGTTGGACCATGACATGGATGATGAGATGGAACTCCTTAGAACTAAACCAAACTTGAGATTTGGTTAAATTGCCAGTAGGAAAGAGGAAAATTACAAAACAAGTGGGTTCACAGAATTAAGGAAGAATAGGGTGGATAGAAAAGATAAAAGGCAAGGCTTGTAGTAAAAGGATTTGCACAAGAAAGTAAGTATTGACTTTGGTGAAATATTTTCTCTTGTTGTTAAGATGACTTCTATTTGTACTGTATTGAGTTTAGTTTCTAGTAGAGGACTTGAATTTAGAGAAACTAGATGTAAAGACAACTTTATTTCATGGTGATTTTGATGATGAAATCTATATGTAGCATCCGCTTAGGTATGAAGTCAAGGGTAAGGAGAAATTAGTGTGCAAGTTAAAAAAGAGTCTATATGGGCTTAAGCAAGCTCCAAAGCAATGATATATGAGGTTTGATAGATTTATGCATGAACATGGTTACTTGAGATGTGAATTTGACCATTGTGTTTATTTCAAATAAGCTTGAAAATGGGAGCTATATTATTTTGTTACTGTATGTGAATGATATGCCTTATTGCAGGATCTAGTATGCAGGACATTGGTGAGCTTAAGAGAAAGCTAGCTCACACATTTGCTATAAAGGATTTAGGAGTTGCAAAAAGAATCCTTGGTATGTAAATACACAGAGACAAGAAAATTAAGAAATTGTATTTGTCTTAGGAGGATTATATCTACAAGGTGTTAGAAAGGTTCAAGATGTAGAATGTAAAACATGTTAGCACACCTATGGCTGGACATTTCAAATTGAGTAAAGATCAGTGTCCTTCATCTCATGAGGAGGTCAAATACATGACATACGAGTGCCATATGCTTCGGCATTTGGAAGTTTCATGTATGCTTATGGTTTGTACAAGACCAAACATTACATAGGCAGTGAGAGTTTGTGAGTAGATATATGGCTAATCTAAGTAAAGAGTATTGGAAATTAGTCTGATGGATACTCAAGTATTTGAAAGATACATCTAGCATGTATTTATGCTATGGAGTTTTATATATTTCATTAAGTGGCCATATTGATTTGGATATGAATGGAGATCTAGATGGTAGGAGGAGGCCTAATGGATATATTTTCATAGTAGGTGGGATGACAGTTAGTTGGATTTCAAGATTGCAGAAGGTTGTGACTTTGTTTACTATAGAGGTAGATTATGTTGTACCTATAGAGGCTAGCAAAGGAGATGATATGGATGAGTAGGTTCATGGAAGAGTTGGGGAATGAAGCAAGAGTAATTGTAATATTGTTCAGTGACTAGTCAGAGTGCAATACATTTGGCAAAGAACTCAACGTTTTATTCGAGAACAAAACACATTCAGTTGAGGTATCACTTCATACAGGTAGGTATTGGAGGATGGACAGTTGAATCTGGAAAAGAATCATACGAGCAAGAACCCTATGAATATGCTAATGAAGCCATTAGAAAAGGAGAAGCTGGAGCTACACTCCACTTTTGTTGGTCTTCGAGTTTGAGACTTGAAGAGGAAAGAAACTAAGCCAAGGAAGGATACAAGAATGATGATGTACAGGTATGGTGTAGCAATTAAACTCCAAGTGGGAGATTGATGAGTTGTGAATCTAAATTACTTCAGTTTAGCTTGCAATGTGGAACTTGCTGGAAAATACAGTAACCAGCATCGGTCAGGTATGACCGAATCGGCATCGGTCAAGCGTAAGTAAGGAACCAGACATCGGTTAGGGAGAACCGGCATCAGTTACTTGTGCGATGAGTGTTTTAATTAAATCTCAGTAATTATATATGATTTTTAGCATTAAAGTAGACCTATTGATTGTAATTGCATGGCTAAGTGCCCTAAGTCTATAAATGACTATATAAGCATAAAATCTAGGGTTTAGAAGTAATGGATGGATCAATAATTACAAGATAACTTGAAAAAGTTTGTGAGAGAGAGAATTCTTAGTGATGAATCAAAAAAGCTTGAAGAGAAAGAAAGTACTGAAAATCTAAGAAGAGTAGAAGATTGTAAATCTTTATTGTATATCTTGTCAAAGCTTTGGATAATAGATTGGTTTGTTTTTTTGGTGGATGTAACCCACATTGGGTGAACCACATTAAATTTGGTGTTGATTTATGTCTCTTGTTTTGTATATTTCTTCTAGTAGAATATCTACTTTTATTTTCATGTATGCTTAGATCTGATATATTGTTTGTACAACCGGTGTGCTAACCCTAACATTTAGTTAATAATTAATACACATGGGATTGATGTCGTCCATCCATAAGAAGATTGCATAAGCTAAACCCTAATTGCTAGAGTCACATATGATAATAATAAACCAGTCAATTCGAAAATTTTGACAGGAATACTATAAGGCTCGGTAAAGTATAAAACTTAAGCAAAGGTGGCTAGTATGAAGACTAACTTAGTTGATGCTTTATGCACTATCTTGGACTAGTCTTATGGGAAAATTGTGTGAATGTTAAGACAATGATGATACAAAAAGCTCAAATGACTGAATACACATAAAATCTTTGACACAATCATTGTGGGTAGATTGTATACAAAATAGTAGACTGTGAAAATGGCACTCACTACAAGGCACTCGCAAAAGTGTTTTCACCAAGAATGTGCATAAATCTCACACATAGCAAGTATGGGTCCAAAACCCATTAAATATTGTTAATGAACCTGTATGTATACCAAAATATTCAATAAATAGTTGTTTGAATAAGGATAAGTAACTAAGCCACAAGATCCGATTGTAATAAAGTAAGACAAGTGAAAGACTACTTACCCTGAAGAATGGTAAATACCCATAGTAATGGAACCAAGGAAAAAAAGTATGAATGCCTTTCTCAAAATGCAAAGAAAAAAAATTCAAATACGATGAAGGTTTTAAATATAGTTCAAATTTTCATTCTAGAGAAAGATACAATGAGTTGAAGGTAATAGATTCAAGCTCCAAAGAGTCCATAAAATATTAGCACCTCGATCAAGAAATGGCTTGAACACAATATTTATACCAAAACAGAGCACAATAATAGAAATCATATCATCTAACCAGCTCCAAAGAAAAGTAGAGCTTCAAATAATTTACCCACAACCTAAAAATAGTGGGCTAGATAACTCAGTGCAAAGTAGAACTAGAGCTTACCTTCAATGTCGGAATCCTAAGCATGAGAATACAAATGCAGAGAATTCTCCATATTTATTTCCATGGTGACCCAAAATAATGTAATTAATATCATGTTCTCTCCTCTAGATTTTTTTCAAACACATGCCATAAAGTAGATACATCATAGAGAAATTCCTAAAACCATGTGAAAAGATCGAGATTTATTTAATGGTGGTCATGAAATAAAATGGCTAGGGATTCTCTACACTCAATCAGATAGATTTGATGAAATGACCAAATTTAGGGCTTCAAAAATATTTTATTCACCCAACCAAACTGCAGGAAAACCTAACTCATTCATTGAGTTTTGATCAATGGTGCAACATCGAATGGTACAAAGATCAAAGGTCCTCATGAAATGCCATCAACACAACCATAGTTTGTAGAACCTAACTAGGGTTAACGAGTACAACATGTGTCACAATATCATCAAACCCTAACAAAAGTTAGCTTATCCTCGAGCAAACCCCACTGAGTGAACCAAATAATGGGTAAAGGTCTCGTGAACGGGGACCTTTCTCAATCAACGCTGAATTATTATACTTAATCATAGTCCAAAGTATATTATGCCAATGTTTCAAAAACATCCAAATCATTCAAACGATAATCAATCAAAGCTAGTAATCTGAATTACCTTAGACCTTATACTATGTTCTTATCCATGCATAGTTTTTTGCAGAATAATCGAAAGAGGCCCAAAAAATTGTCATTATCAAATCATATGCCATGATTAAATCAAAGGAAAACCAATTTGTAAGGTAAAAGACCCTAATATTTCCAAATCATGTGCATGGTGTAATCAAAGGAAGGGGCCAATGATGGAACTTGAGATATGTTACCTTAAAATTTCTAAAGGAAAACCTCATATAAAGGTGAAGAGGATATTATTTTTAGCATGTGCACATGGCCAGGTGGTCCCCATAGGGTAAAAGTGAATAATTGTGATAAGTATTGGAGATCAAAAGTATTATTTTGCTTGCAAAATTAAATTTTTGCATGCCTTCACAAGAGGATAGAATAGAGATGAAGACATAATACCATGCAAGAGGATAAAGAACACAGGTGTCACATCATGCACAAGAAGACAAAGATCATGCACTTACATTGGAGAAGACTTGCACACAAAGAAAATGCTAATATTAGCCAAATATATTCACCTAAGTATAATAATTCTATTAAAAATAGATCAGTCAATTGCACTTTGACTTGAATTGTATTTTTGTAACTAACTCTATTAATGCCTAATTACAAACTTCACGGTTATTTTTATTCGTTTATTTATTCTTGATAAAGGCTAAAAATAACATACACGGGATAGTATAGACTGCAGCCTATTTTTAGGAGGGGTTGGGTGAATTATTTTTCTATATATTCTATGCACTGGCAAGGCACAAGGAGGACATTTTTGGACATAGGAGTCTTAAAGCATATTTCTGCCAGTTTTGCCTTGAATGAGAACTAGTTTTTGGCCTTTCTGATTATTTGAAGTGGTGTGTATCTTTCCATTAATTATTATGTATGTTAATTCCCAGATTAATCATCTTACCTTGCTACAAATCTGGTATTTTTTGCATGGTCTTAGTGTGCATGTTTAGTTTGTTGTGTTGTTGTGATTTATTCCTCAATACATAAGTGTTTTTGCTTGATATTTTTTTGAAAACCATTGGTTCAATCATCTGCAATTGATTCTCAATTTTATTTTTCATATACTCAATCAAATCCCTTAATAATTTTGGTGTATAACCCTTTTCAATTTCAATTACAGTCATCTTTTTATTCTTAAATCCTAAAAAATTAGTTTAGGATACATCAATAAGGAACCAACGTTGATACCAGAGACTCACCTCAACAATAGGTAGAACCCATAGACCTGAGGTTTTTCCATTATATCTTGGAAAGTGAGAGATCAATAGATCTTTACTGTCATCTCTCAACAAAGGTGCACTTTCAAGAGATAACACTAGTATCTTGTACAGATGCATGATGCCTTCACACATTTGAACTTGTACACTTGCTGATAATCCATTCTTTTCATTCAAGAATATTAATTAAGATCTTTAAAAACCTGTCTTGAACTCCACTAGGTGACTTTTGCTTAAGTTTTGTTTGATCTTATGGAAAATTTATTGGTTACTTCAAATTAATTGAGTTATATCTTTCTTTGTTGGTATTGAGAGATTATGTTCTTGCTATGATTTGAGAAGAAATTTTTAGACATTGATTGTACTACTGAAGTTTCATTATTAGCCTTGTATCCTTTTGTGCAACCTTTTGGAAACTTCATATGATAAGTGCCAACACTTGTAACCTGCATATATTTATCTCTGTTTTATCGCTTGTAATTTGTGTTTTCTTGTGCTTAGCCTTTAAAATGATTCCTTTATAAATGAAAAAGGTGTAATCAAAATTTATTTTGAAGTGTCTATAATACACCATTTATTTGGTTCCAAAGCTCTGAATTGGTATAATTCATGTTAACCTTACACAAATAATTTTGATGAAATTTTGGTTCTTATTCATGAAATTGTAGCTATAAATATGATTTTTTTTAATCTACAATGAGAACTTGAATCTTGATGAAGTTATTTTAAATGCATAATTAGTTAATAAGGTATTACAACTGTAATCTATCTATTTTAGTATCTTTCTTTAATATCATCCCTTGAAATGTACTGTAAAGTAGTACTTCCTTCCATATCATGCCTTGGGGATAGTTTGAAATTGCAAACTTCTTTCCTAGGCATTGATGAATCCTTCTTTGTGCTAGGTAGCATTTTGTTTTGTAGCTTTACTTTCTTTCTGAAACATGTTGATCCTAGATCATTATTTGAGAGCATGGTCATGCTTAGAAATTCTATCTTATTTCTTATTTAATAATACAATGATCTCTATCATTCATTTCTGAGTTTTCATACTTTGCCTTGATTCACTTCCAATCTAAGATTTAAATATTTCTATAATTTGTCATATATTGTAAATCTGTCTTGATTGGTTCATTATTTGTTTTATATTGAGTGAGCCTTACTCTATAAGGAATAATGCTCTGAAAAGTGTACATTAATTTTTTTTTCTCCTATTAACATTGTACTTGCATGTTGTGAAAAATGTTGTACTTGACTTTTTTAATTAAGTGATAAAGGATTTTAACACTTGTACTTTGTGACTTGATCATGGTGAAATGGCAAGAATGATGTTTTATTCTGTAACGTTGAATTCTGGTTCATTTACCTCTGTAAACTATACTTGTTAGTTTTGAATTTAAATCATGCAAAATATTTTTATTTCTTCACCTATTACATGTAGCTACACACTTAAGTAAAATAGTAAGAAAATAATAGGCTTTCATCCTCTCTTGTATTCCATAGTAAATTTTATTCTTCTTCTTCTTGTCTATATAGAGTCTGAGAACCATACATGTTATTTTGAATGATATGATTCTGCACTTCTCTTTTCCTGTTCATTGTAGATGTATCTTATGTGTACTTGATTTCAAAATCTTCATTTTAATAAAAATAATAGCACAAGAATATAGATTAAACCTGGAGCTCAATAATTGACAATAATTTTCTATTTTCTCAGGTGCAGTGAAGTGGATTTTGGAGGCTAGAGATAATGCAGAAGATGAAGATGAAGAAGCTGCAACTCGAGATGATGAAGACCAAGAAAAGACCCAAAGGGAAATGATGGGTTTTTTGTATATTAGTTTTCCTTTATCTTTGTGTACATGCATATTTTTTCTTCAATAAACCTAAGTTACATCCTACGGCTTCTGTGGGGAACACTAAATTTATATAATTTATTTGTATACTTCTTTTTGCATTCAATTTTTATAATATCTATTGATTGTATAACAAAATAAAAAACTCGATCACATAGTTAATAACACTTAATCATAAGAGATAATCAAATTCAAAATACCTGTAACTCAATAATGAACTCCTCCAACTACAATCTGCAAATCTATTTGTTGTTATGGGATGGAATATCCCACATGTACTATGATTCCTGCCTTCATCAAGGATATCCATTAGTACTTCAGGGATTTTGTGGTTCCTTTATGAAGACAAACATGGAATGGTAACATATATGAGGTGTTGCAATTTACAAATTTTGGGGTTATCACACTAGTTGTACAAATAATATATCAGATCTAGGCGTACATGAAAATAAAAGTGGATATTCTACCAAAAGAAATATATAAAACAAGATATATAAATCAACACCAGATTTAACTTGGGTCACCTAGTGTGGCCTATGTCCACTAAGAAACAATCCAAACTATTATCCAAATATTTGACAAGATATACAATTGAAGATTTACTATCTTCCACACCTCTCAAATGTTCGGTACTTTATTTCACTAAATTTTCTTCTTTCCAAGAATTATTTCACTCACAATAATCATCAAATTTTACAAGTTATTCTTAAATCTTAATTCTAAACCCTAGATTTCATGCTTATATAGGCATATACAAAATTAGGGCACTTAGCCATGTAATTAAAATTAATAGATCTTATTTAAAGTTAAAAATAGATCTAATTCCCAAGAGTTAAATAAAATACTCCCACATAGGTAACCAACGTTGGTTATCCCTAACCGATGCCAGTTCCTCCTTGCTTGACCGATGTCGGTCATAGGTGACCAATGCCATTCCCTCTTAACCAGTGATGGTTACGGTGTTTTCCAGCAAGTTTCACATTGCATGTTAATTCTAAGTAATTGAGCTCCAAAACTAAACAATATCCCACTTGGAGATTAATTAATACACCATACTTGTAAAGCATCATTCTTAGATCCTTCCTTAGCTTTGTTTATTACTCTTCAAGTATCAAACTCAAAGAACAACAAAAGTGGAGTGTAGCTCCAAATTTTCCTTTGCCAATGGCTTTGTTAGCATATCTGTAGGGTTCTTACTCATATGAATCTTTTCCAGATTCAACTTCCCATCCTCCAATACTTGTCATATGAAGTGATGCCTCAACTGAATGTGTTTCGTTCTTGAATGAAATGATGAGTTCTTTGCCAAATGAATTACACTCTTACTATCACTGAACAATTTACAATCATTTTCTCTTTTCCCAACTCTTCCATGAACATACTCATCCATATCATCACCTTGCTAGCCTCTGTAGCTATGTACAACATACTCTGCTTCTATAGTATACAAATCCACAACCTCATGAAATATTGAAATCTAGCTAATTGTCTTCCCATCTACTGTGAAAATATATCCAGTAGTTCTCCTCCTACTATCAAGATCTCCAGCCATATCTGAATCAACATAGCCACATAATGAAATATTTGAACCTCCATAGCATAATTGCATGCCAGATGTCCCTTTCAAATACCTGAGTATCCATTGGACTACTTTCTAATGCTCTTTACCTATATTGGCCATGTATCTACTCACAACTCCCACTTCCTGTGAAATGTCTGGTCTAGTAAAAATTATAACATACATGAGACTCCCAACTGTTGAAGAATATTGCACTTGTGTCATGTATTTGATCTCCTCATGTGATGAAGGACATTTATCTTTGCTCAATTTGATGTCCATCCATAGGTTTACTAACAGGTTTTACATTCTAGATCTTGAACCTTTCTAACACCCAATAGATATAATCCTCTTGATAAAAATATAATTTCTCATCTTTCTTGTCTCTATATATTTGCATGCCAATGATTCTTTTTTCAGATCCTAAGTCCTTCATAGAAAATGTATCAGATAGCTTTACCTTAATCTCACCAATGTCCTGCATATTATATCCTACAATAAACATATCATGCACATACAGTAAAAAAATAATATAGCTCCCATTTTCAAGATTCTTGAAATAAACACAATGGTCAAATTCACATCTCAAGTAATCATGCTCATGCATAAAACTATCAATTCTCATGTATTATTTCCTTGGAGCATGATTGATCCCATTTAGGCTCTTTTTCAACCTACACACTAATTTCTCCTTACCCTTGACTTCATACCCAAGCGGTTGCTCATAAATCTATTCATCCAAATAACCATAAAGGAAATCCGTCTTCATAGATCTAGTTGATCTAAATGAAAATCTTCTACTACATCTAATCTCAATACATTATGAATAGAAGCCATCTTAACAACAAGAGAAAATATTTCAGCAAAGTTAATACCTACTTTCTGTGTAAATCCTTTTACAACAAGCCTTTCCTTATATCTTTTTTGTCTGCCCTATTCTTCCTTGATCCTATAAACCCACATGTTCTGTAATGTCCTCTTACCTTCTGACAACTTAACCAAAATCCAAAGTCTGGTTATGTTCCAATGATTCCATCTCCTTATCCATGCCATTCTCCCACTGAATGTGGGTCTTATCCTACATTGCTTCTTCAAAATACTATGGTTCACCATTATCATTTAATAATAAATAAAATAGAGAAGATGTAAATCTTTTTGGAGGTTTACTTACCCTTTTTGACCTTCTCACAAGAGTTTGGGGTACTGAAGGCTCATTCTAGACCTCCTAGATATTTGTTTCCAAATTTGTTAGTGACCGACGCTGGCCACCTATAATTGACTTCGGTTCTACTAACTGATGTCGGTTATGATATTTCGTAACCAATACCGGTTCTACTAACTGATTTTTGTCAAGGGTCAACTAACACCGGTTACTATGTAACCCTGTCGATATTACTGTTAAATCCAAGAGATAATTTTCATTCAAAAACTTCTCAATTGGTTCATCCTTGGGTACCAAAATTTAATCCTTATACATTCTCTTTTTATTGCATTCAATATCACGACTCCTAATAATTTTAGAATTCTGTAAATACCAAAAAAAAGATCTAAAATAACCATATCCATAACCAATGAAAGTGCATCGCTTGGATTTTGCATGTATTTTTTTTATATTTTCCTTATCAACATGCACAAAAGATTCTAAACAAAAAAATTTAACAAAATAATTATATACCTCTTTTATGTTCCAAGTTTCCTCTAGTATTCCTCCATCTAGTTAACTTGAAGGCGCACAGTTAATCAAATAAATTGTTGTATGAAATGCTTCTACCTAAAACTGTAAGGGCATTCCAAAATGTATCCTCATATTTCTAGCATGTTCCATGATTTTCCTGTTCATTCTTTCTGCAACACCATTCTCCTATCATGTTCTTAGAACCATTCTTTCTCTACATATCCCATTCACTAAAAATAATCATTGAAATCCTTACTACAATATTCACCACCATTGTTAGATCTAAGGCACTTTAACTAAGAATTTGATTCATTATCAACAAGGGCTTTCCATCTTTTAAAATTCTCAAAAACATCAGATTTAAGTTTAATACAATAAACACATACCTTTTTTGTAGCATCATCAATGAAAGTAACATAATACTGGGATCCTCGATGAGAATTACCTGAGCTGGTCCCCACACATCTGAGTGTAAAATAACTAATTTTGGCTCCTTCTTAGTTGCCTCAACTTTGAGAAATCTCACTCTCTTTTTCTTTCCAAAGACACAATGCTCACAGAAATCAAGATCTAAATATTTCAAATATGATAACTTACCCTTAGCCTTTAAGATCTACATTACTTTTTGACTCATATGGCCCAGTCAGTTATGCCACATGCATGCATCTTAATTTGTAGTAGATAATGTAAAAAAGAAATTAGTAACACAGGTAGATAAATATAACATTCCTACCTTCTTACCTCTTGCCATAACAAGAGCACCCTTGGTTAATTTCAAAGAGTCTCCTATAAAAGTAACCATGCAACAAGCTTCACTGAGTTGCCCTACAGAAATAAGATTCCTCCTGAGGCTTGGCACATGCCTTGCATCTTTCAATACCCATGTATTTCCATTCTGTAATTTTAAATGAACTTCCACTTTACCAGCAATACTGCAAGCGTTATCATCACCCAAAATAAACATGACCAAAATTTCCCTAGACATAATTTCTAAAATAACCCTTATTAGGGGTTGCATGGAAAGAAGCTCCTGAATATAAGACCCATGATTCAATTCTACTATCTAAAGAAATAATAATAGCATCTTGTATTACCTTTGATACAACAAGATTTTCTTCTTTACTTTTATCTGGTTGTTGATTCTCTTTATCCTTTGACCAACAATATTTCTTCCCATTTCCTTTCTTTCCACATTTCCAAAAAGTAATTACCTTACCTCTGGATTTAGATCCGATATCCCTTAGATTTGATTTCCCATTACTCTTACTCTTGGATCTCTCCTTCTGCCTTCCCCTTCTTTCTACATTCAAATCATTCCAGGATGATGATTCCTCTGCAATCTTCTTGTGAATTTATTCATTTAAGATTATACTAACCACATCATCAAACTTCAAAATATTATTAGTATATCTTGTATTACTAACAACCATTACCAAGTTATCCCAACTATCAGGAAAAGAACATAAGAATAGAAGTGTTTTGACTTCATCATCAAACAAAATATCAACCGATTTTAAATAATTTGCAATAGATCTGAAATCATTCAAATGACTAGATGCAAATCCACCTTCATGCATCTTAGAACTTAATAGTTTCTTCATCAAATAAAATTTATTTCAAGCACTAGGTTTTTCATATGAATTAGCAAGACATTTCATTAACTCTACCATAGAAGTCACTTTTGAAATATTGGAAGCCATGAATGCTGCTAGGATCAATCTTATAGATCCTAAAGCCTTTCTGTAAAGAATATTCCATTCTTTTTCAGTCATCTTCATAGGTCTAAACTTCTCATCCAACGGTAAATACAAATATCTTTGATACAGATAATCCTCAATCTAAATCTTCCATAATTGATAATTTTTGTAGTATAACTTCTCTACATTGTATTTGTTTTCTTCTTCCATTGTTGTAGCTCCCACTCAATCAAAAAACCATTTGTGAGTAAATATTCCAAGACAAAAAACCCTCAAAAAAATATCTAATACCAATTGTTGGGGTTAGCACCCCGGTCGTACAAATAATATATCATATCTAAGCATACATGCAAATAAAAGCAGACATTCTACCAGAAGAAATATACAAAACAAGATTTATAAATCAACACAAGATTTAATGTGGTCCACCCAGTGTGGGATACATCCACCAAGAAACAAGCAGATCTATTATCCAAAGCTTTGATAAGATATATAATTAAAGATTTACAATCTTCCACACCTCTAAAATGTACAGTACTTTCTTTCACTCAAGCTTTTGCCTTTTTTCCAAGAATTGTCTCACTCACAATAATCATCAAGTTTTGTAAGTTCTTCTTAATTATTACTTGTAAACCTAATCCTTCATGCTTATATATGTGTATACAAACTTAGGGCACTTAGCCATGCAATTGTAACTAATATATCTCCTTTAATGCTAAAAATATGTCAAATTTGCAAGAGTTAAATAAAAATACTCTCACATAGGTAATTGATATTGGTTAACCCTAACCTATTTCGGTTCCTCCTTGCCTAAATGATGCCGGTCATAGGTGACCGATATTGTTCCCTCCTAACTGATGACAGTTACTGTGTTTTATAGAAAATTTCACATTGCATGCTAATCCGAAGTAATTGAGCTCCACAAATAAACAACAACAACACACATAGATGCAAATATGTATTTCAAAAATCAATTGTAAATCATAAATTGAAAACATTATGAATTTGGTTGTCCCTCTACAAGATTTAGGATTTCCCTCTTCTCTTTACCTAGCTTTCTTGTTTGTATCAAGATATTGCACTATTTCTTGAGGGATCTTTTGCTAGATCATGATAAAGATCAGTTGCAAATACTAGCTAAGAAGGAGATAGGAATTTTGAAACTCATGAAGTTAAATCTATCTTATATCTTTTCCCTTAGTTAGGTTAATCACATAAATCCTCTCCATCTGAAATGAAGTTTCGAGTTTCCCATTTTGCACAAGTGGAAAATTGTCAACATGTTCTTCCCTGTAACTCCTCTATCATATAACGGGGGTTCGAATGTGGGGTTTGTGGGGGGATATCTCCTACATGCTGCTTTTAGGATGCGTTCATTTTTTTATCTGGCATTGGTGACCCCTATTTAGAATCCCTTGACTACCATACCGCTTAAGGATTCCAAGACCTCTATCCCTTGGTTATGGAAGATGATGTTATATAATGAAAAATATTTCTTGAGCCAGGGATTCATATTTTGTTTCAATGAATTTTGGATAGGCCTATCACTTCTTCACTCTTGGATTTCCTCGAATTGCAAACCACTCATAGAAGGTGAAGTGGAAATTTATCCAAGTGCTAGAGGGTTTTTAATTGTTTTTTTTTTTTTTTAAAAGATAAAGATGTTATCTTCTCCAAGCTATGGGAACTAAAAATCTTCAGTTTCTAATGAAACCATGGTTTCTATCTTTCAATCCTATGCAGTTTTGATTACCTCATATACCACTGTAGTTTTTTGGCGAGGAGAGTTTGATATCTATATGTAATGCTTTGGGTAGGTCTTTTTCCATAGATTCTAAAAATGAAATTTAAATGCATACTATTGAACTATACATGCATACTAATTACGTTCATATTCTTTTGGATCTAAACACCTCTCTTGATCTACCCACTTCCTTTGAACTCAAAATTTTAGATAGAATATGGAATCAAACTTTTGACTATAAAGAATTTTCCTTCAAGTGCAAGAATTTTTTTGCCTTTGGTCACTTTGCTTCTGATTTTCATAAAGTGAAACAAAAAGTGAAGAAAAAAATATTGGTGGAAGGATACCCAACCAAGCCTACTGGTTGTTGGGAATGTTTCAGATACTTCACCAAAATATTCTACGAGGATGATCTGGAGGTGCATATCATTTTGAATTTGGAGGTGTCATGAAATTTTGTAGAGGAGATTCAACGACTAGTTGATATTAATGTTTCCCCCACTATGTTAGGTTTACTGGGATCAGATTCAGGTCAGACATCATAGGTGTTTTTGCCTCGATAAGAGATGGAATCAGGTTTTACTAAAAAATGAATCTTGAAGGAGGAATCATTTCTTGGTAAAAATGAGTTGTTTTAAATCCAAATTATAATTCATCTAAATGAAAACATAGACCCTAATAGGTGTGATGATTCGACGATCGTGTCTAGAAAAAAAGAAAGGGAAATCTCAAATTTAATTTTTTACAAATCTTTTTAGGTGAGGCCTAGTTTTTTGTATGTCTGAACTATTTATGAAGGGATTTTGAGAATTGAACCAAAATTTGAGGTATGATCATTTCTTTCCCACATCCACAGGCGTATAGGGCTTTCAAAAAAAATTCTTAAGCCCATTCATTAACATCATTAAACATTGTAATGAATATATGAGATAGTAAGTTTGTGGTCAAAATTTTGACATAACCAGTATTTTTTACTAAGGGTAGTTTTTTTTTACTAAAATCCTACCTAGTAGGTACACAAAAAATGTCAACACCTAGATAAAGAGATACAATCTCAAGGAAGAACAAAACAAGGCATAACTTCCCTATACCATAAGAAATAAAAGAAAGAATACCGGAAGTCCTATAAAGAGAAGACAAGAAAGCCATGACAAGACTACTGTAATAGCAAGGGAAATTAGCCCCGAAAAAGAGAGGAAGAAATCATGTTGTTTCTATCTCTTCTAGATCTCACCATGTTCAACCCATCATAAAATCATTATTTCCCACCACCACCTTATGTCGAAAATACATACTCTTTATAACACTCTCCCTCCAAAAATTCAAGGAAATTAAGGGATTTGGGATCAATCTGATCTTTAGAAAAAATTTCAATAGGTAAAATGACTTCTATATTACCTTTCAGGAGGTGTTCGATAACCCACTTCCAACGTTTTCTTCAAAGGACTTCTCAAACTCCTCCAATACGACCAAATACACTTTCCTACCTGAGTCATGAGTTAGTAGAGAACTATTTATTACAATTGTTGACTCTCTTACCTCCAATTGATGTTGCACCTCACCCTTTGACCCCACGTCATGCTGCTCCAAAACATCCAACTTAACATCTATCTGAACCAATTTTACATCCCTCGACCTACGCCTTGTATGATCCATTCTCTGCAAGGTTTTGTTCTCTGGAACATCTGAATCATCTGTCAGAAGAGGAGGGAAAAAATCATTATTTTTGTCTATATTTTCATTAGATTCGGTCGTAAGATCTATCGAATAATTGTCTAGGTAAAAATCCTCTGAAATATTCTCAAAAAGATCATTGAAATCCCTCAAATGTCCTAGTAATGAAGCATTATCGGGACCCCCTTATCCTCCATCCAGAATGACACCTCCATTAAGAACAAAGGGAATCTCCGATTTATCAAATAAGGTTTTAGAATATTCTATTCGCTTTGAATCCAGATTCATAATATGCAGTTCCAATGGACATAATCCCCAAGTTGCATCTCCACCTGCTCTGAAGTGGGTTTAATCTAAGCACCTTTAATATTCTATTTCGGGATATTTTTCTTGCATACATCCATCCTGTGGGTGGTCAAATTAGTCTCGCCCCATTTATAATTGAAATTCCTTAGTTTGTAACCTTTGTCATGTTTTATGTCTCCCTGTATTAGTGCTTGAAGACTCTGTCCTCCATTTGGTTGCCATGATCAGTCCCTTCCTTGGTTGAGGATCGCTTAAAAGGACCAAAATTTGTTTTTCATTTCTCTATCCATCTGAAGGAGTCTGTAAATTGGGCGTAAACTCGGGTTGTTCCTTTCCTCCCATTTTCTGTAGTCATGTTTCATTTTTCCTGTCATTTTTGTCCCAAATACCTGAGGAAACATGATTAGATACAGCTCGAAGGATCATGTTTGAACCTTATAAAATTTCCAAATTCTCTGTCCTTCAAGAAAAATTCATCTTCAAGCTCAAATAGTGGTTTTCCTACATTTTTACGGTTTGATGGGTAAGCTTTCCCCGTCAAATTTACATCTCTGCATTAGTGGAAATGTGGGTCTTTTTGGTTGGATGTGTCTTGCCCAGCACACTCTAAAAACTCTATGGCTCGCTTTAACCCAAAAATTGTTCATGTGGAGGAACGATGCTTATTTGAAAATTCACCTTTTGGTTTGGCCTTGGAGTTGCGCCGGGGGGACACATGGAGGATTCCGCTGCTTTGCCTAGACTTAGAAAAAATTTCAAGTAGCCAGTACAGTTTTTGGCAAGCCTCAAACACGTGGTGAACCCACGCTCGTTCAGGGTCTCCGCTCTTGGTCACCATCTTGAAGTTGTGCCATAAAGACGCATGGAGGTTTCCAATGGGACTTCCCTTCCCTTATAATTTCCAAGAAACTTCCTAAAGGGCTTGGGACAAGTGGACAGACCACGCATGTTTAGGGACCAGATCCTGAGTTTTATTTTGAAGAAGCACCATGAGGACACTTGGAGGCTTCTGCTCACTCCACCTTTTTGCTTGGACTTTTCAATGGTCGAAGGAGACTGTCTCAGACCTTAGACACATGGTGCCTTCTGTTGAACCTTCAACTTTTTAAAAAACTCTACCAGACAGAGACACGTGTTGAGCCCATGCTTGTTTGTGGTTTCTACTTTTGGGAACCATCTCAAAATGTGCCATCGAGACACTTGGAGGCTCCCGTTGGCTCCTTTTTTTATTAAGACTTTTCAAAGGCCAAAATGTTTTTTTCTTGGGCTCATGGTACATGGAAGGCTCACGCTTGTTTGAGAATTGCCTCTATGCTTCTCCTTTACAATTACACCAAGTAAACATGTGGACGGATATGATATAAATTGGAAAAGGGGCAGGATCAATGGTTGCTATGCATTTCACCTATTTTTCTGCCATTTTTACTCCAAGACTCTTGGAGATGCAAATACGCACTCTTTTTCATCTTTGTTTGATGAAATTATTTTTCGTCTCTGTTGGTAAGGTGTCATTGAATGGATTCAAAACTTAAATATTGAGTCCAAGGATCATTGAGGTCGATATTTTGAAGAGGGAATTACTTAGGCACTCGAAAAAATAGGAATTACTAGAGGAGATGGATGTAGGATAGAATTGTAGAGGAAAAGGAGGGAAAAGGGATGAATTGATGAAAGTGCAGGCACAAAAGGTGAAAAACGCATTTCCTCGAGAGAAAAAAGGGATGACCTGTCAAGTCCAGCTATGCAGAGGCTCCAAAAAATGATTAAAAAGGGGATTTATTACATGACAGAATCAGAATGATTAAAGGGACTCTTCAAAAGTTATGGCATGGCATCCTATTCATTAGTAGAGGGCCCAAAAAACGTGATCAGCTAACAATTCATCCACCTAGCAAATTTTGGATCTGAATTTGTTAAATTTCGTTGTGTGAAACGAATTGGTAACAAACTTAGGTCCCTTGAATATTCTTCTCTTTTGGGGGAAAAATTGAGTGGACAAAAATGTATAAATGCAATGAGAATACTCTTGCAAATGGTTAGAGTTTGAATTCTTGAGAAAAATTTTGAAAATTTTTTCTTCCCGAGAGACCAAAACCGAGATTACCTGTTAGTTTCTTCTGTGTTAGATTTTCTATAGTGTCAAGGTTGTTGTAGATTTATAGCCATTGAAAAGCACTAAGATTTCTCTGGAATCTTTCCCATGCTAATGAATCTAAGAAATTTTGGAATTAATTTTTGTCTAATCTCTAGCAATTTTGTGTCATCTTTATTTTCAGAATGTCTGGAAATAGTTTCTTTCATTCCTATTATACTCTTACACTGAAATTTTTGTGAAATCACACAAGATCTCGTCCCTATGACATTCTAATAGTATTTTCAATTTCATTTCAAGAAGATCCTTCATCTTGGATGAGATAAACAAATTTCAAATCAATTCACTGTCATTTGTTGATAAAGATTTTTTGTAAGTCTTCGGGTGTACCTTAGGTGTGACTAATCAGAAACTTTAGTGTTTTATTGAGTCTTCCAATTTGATCCTTCATGTTGGAGTGTCAAATATAATGTGAAAACATGTTGATCTCGGCCTCCATTGAAGCACAGGTTCTGGTTGAAGGAATTTCTTAACTATTCTGAAGCTTTTTTTTGTGAAGTTGTTCATTATTGTGAATTCCCTCCAAAGATCTGGTATAATCAACTTTATCATGCTTCATCTCCCACCAAAATCATTCAAAAAAATTAATCCTACCCTAAACTACCCTTCTTTTATCCTATGTATGAACAAATGCAAAATCCCACTGTCAAAAATATGCAGGAGTAATCAGGATTCCAAATGTCTTTAGTAACCTTTTCCTTGTATTGAAAATATCTCCATAATCTGGAAGTGACAACTTGTGAGTGAGATTTGGTCTGTTGATGATATTTTCACAAGGTCTTCTCTATAAAATTTATGTAAAAGAAGGATTTACCAGCATTATTCAATACCAAAGGTTACAAAATAGGTTCTCTTACCTTGGTTGAAAGGCACAACCTAAAATAGTTAGGATAAGATCACATCCTTTTAAGGTGCTACCCATTTCTTCAAAGCATGAGTGCTAAAAAGTTAGATAGATTACTTCCCTGGCTACGAAATGACATACATAATAATATATCTACCTCTGAGTTTCTTGTCAAATCCATGATGTTGCTTGGCCTTTGAAGGAGATTAAATCTAGGTACCAACACATCCCATGGCCCACTGAGTTGCATTTTGAGAAAAATACATAGGATACTTCATAAGCAATTTTCTAAACCCATGTGCCAGCAGAAGAGTTTAGGAAAATAGATTGAGGGAGGGGTTTTTCTTGGCCCACACTAACACATGAATCTTGTAATCACCATTCTAGTTCTAGCCATAGTTGTAAGATCAAAAGAGATAAAAATACAACAGAATGTACCAATCCCTTACAGAACCTCTTGATCCCAAAAATCAATGGGAAGTGTATGTAGGTACACCCAAATTAGCCAAAAAGGGACTAAAGATACAAAATAATCCCCTGGTATACACCGACATAGATTTGTAATAGTTTTACCAAAAAACAAGGGCACTCCTTTAGAACCTCCAGTAAACCTATCTCTAAGCCAAAGATGAATAAAAATACTTCAATAGCCATGGAAATAACCTCCAGAAAACCCTTAATCCTCCATTTTCTTTTGACCCATTCATTAACCTAATCAATTTTTAGTCTGAAACCAGGAAAAAATCAAAATAGGCTTGTCACATACATTTTGTTAGAATTATAAGTATCTTGTAAGGAACTGTTAGAGTAGGGATTTCATTCACCAAAGAATGGGATAGATTCGACTCCTTTCTTCTAGCATCTCTTGAAAGAGTGTTATTTGTCACAGCATCATCCCAAGTCTGATTTATGTTGCCCTTTTTGTCTTAGCTCACATATAAGAAATCACTCTCCTGCAATTAGTACTCTCCACCCATCCATTTCTAGTTTGAAACATGTCTTCTCGCTCATGTATTGTTCTCATGTAGTTGGAAAGCCTTAACATAACTAGTATTAGTTTCATTTCTTTGCACATATTTTTACAAGGAGTTTTTAGCAATCTAATTCTATCCTTACCTAAAGAATTTATCAGTTTTTGTAACTTTGAACACTCCACATGTATTTTTGAGTCCTTACATCAATCAACATATGGTCACAATCACTTTTCAATTGCCATTGTTTCATAAAATGTATCAGTCATGTCTCCAATGTTATCAATTCACCTTTGGTACCATACATTGTCATTTCAGTCGCAGAAGTACATTGTAGCATTTTCACTCTTGTTTTTAAAAAATCAATTTAGAACGGGGCATTATTATTAGAATAGATAGTTTTCCCAGCCCTATATGTGCATATATATTCCTATAAATCCTCAATGGTCATAACAAACATCGTCATAAAAAAAACAGAGGGAAAAGAATTTTAGTTTTATGTTTTAGCGAGAAGGGAAGTGAGAGAATTTTTATTATGAGTACACTGTAATAGAAATAATCCCTGGTCTTCTAGAAGATATAGCACTAAAATTTCTATTAAGGGTTCCATACAAAATCTAAAAATGACTTCAATATGTTTACCAAGGCTTGAACATTTTCCTGAGTAGTTCCCACTTCCATCAACAACATCTTCGGCTCGAAGATTAGTATGAGGAGGTAATAACATCCCTTAAGAAATATGGTCAATCAATGGATAATTTATACTATTGAGCATGTCTAAATTTGGATTTGATGACATTTCATAGTATCCAATTACATTTTTTACAAAAGCAAATCTTGTTATGTCCATAACCCCTACGTAGAGAGCTTAGGACTTGGATCCAAAACACATATGCAAGATAATGATTCTAGAAATTGATTATGGGAGACAAAAATATACAATGATGATTGAAAAAGAGTTCATCGCATAAATTTTTCCCATTCCACATTAGCCAAGGATTGACTTTTTCCCACACTTTTGATATGATTCTGATAATAAATGAGACAATAATTTTAACTTGAACCATGAGAGTGAGAATTTTAGAAAATCCTATTCCTTTCCAAGTAGTATATATGTGGGGTGAATCTTCAGTAATGAATTGATTGATAATAACTTTCCAATATTTTTTACATTTAATGAATCAATCAACCTACTTAGCACATAGCATTCAAAATCCACTTGTGTCCTTGTGAAGAAGGTGGATTTATCATGCCAATGGAGTCAATACCCCACTGCATGAATGACTGATCCACTAAAATAGGCTTCAGGGGAAGCAAAGATAAATGTTCTTTTTGGACAAAGATAGCACACTTCCTACACTTTCTAATCCATTCGAATCAGTCCTTGAATATTATGGGCCAATAGAAACCAACTTTCATACTTTTTAAAGTTGTAGTATGTGTTGAAAAGTGGCCTCCTGTAGGTCCTTCATGAAACTTGAATAATAGTTGTTGAACTTTATCATAATCAATATATCATAGCAGAATTATGTTTATATCCCTTTTAAACAACACACCATCAATGAAAACATAAGGTACAGTTTGTAACCTGAAATACCTTCATTTATTCTTGTCCATACCTTCCATATAAGTATTGTGCTACAAGTAATTAATAAAATCATTCATCCACCTTGATTCCTAAACTTATACATTCAATTCTAGTTATTTCTTTTCAGTTTTTAATAATATTTCTGACTTTTGATATGTGATTTCAACATGTTGTAATAAATTTTTTGATTCTGTAGCCTGTTGGTTTTCCATATCAGCAATCAGATGTTCACACAATCCTTTTCCTTGAAATGTTCTTGCAACACAGATGTCAAAATCGTACTCCATAACCTTTGTAATCCAGCCTACGCTCTTCTCATTTAATTCTTTGTTCAACAAGAATGCTTTAAAACTCAGATGAGAGACTAATACATGTATCTTATTATTGGAAAGCATGTACTCAAAATTATTTAATCCTCTAACTACATAAATTACTTGTTTTTAAATAAATGTGTACCTTTTCTCGTAGTCATATAATATCTCTCAAAAGAAAGCAATTGGATCCTCAATATATTTATCATTAACTCGAGTTAAAATGGTTGAAATGGCTTCAGCTCCTGCAAGTGCATAAATTGTGAAATCTGTATCAAAATTTGGATTTGTTAGGGTAGGATATTGTGAAATAGCTATCTTGATAGTGTTGAATCCTTTTCTTCTTTCACTGGACCAAGAGAAAGTTTTATTGTTCTCTAACATGGTTGTTAATGGCTTGAATAATGATACAAAATATGGAACAAATCTTCTAACAAAGTCAAATTTTCAAAGAAAACTTTGTAGTGCTTTCTCATGATGAGGCAAGGATAGCTATGAAATTGCATCAATTCTGAAATGGTCAATAGATAAACCTTTCCTGGAAACAATATGTCCAAGTAATTTACCTTGATGGACTGAAAAATATAGACTTTTTGGGATTTAATGATATTCCAAAATGCCTGCAAAGATGAAAATTATTATTTAAATGCATAATATGATCATTAGAATTCTTCGGAAATACAGGAAGATCATCAAAATAAACAAATATTAATTTATTGAATAGGATGTGAAAATTCATGTCCATTACACGTTGAAAGTTGCACCGGCATTAGAAATTCAAAAAGGCATTCTTTTGTAAGCATAAGTACCCCACTTTGTAGTGAAATTTGTTTTGTATATGTCTTTTTCACACACAAAAATATTATTGTATCCATTATAATGATCTAAAAGGGACAACCTGTATGAACCTAAAACTCTTCTTAAAATTTGATCCATGTTGGGCAGCGGATAATGATATTTTAATGAAGCTTTATTAAGATCTCTAAAATCCACACATAGACGACTTTCTCCATTTTTTGATTCGGAAAAGAATGGAGAATGGAGAAAGATTTGAAAGGATCATAAACATGTTCTTCTTGAGTTTTTTCATCCATAAACAAATTAGAAACACCATCTAATGTAGAAACATATGTTGTAATGTAAAAATCAGATTGATTTATGGCTGCATAATTTTCCGCAACATTTAAAACATGAGGCTCAATATGATATCTATCCAGAGGATCTAAATTAATAGTAAATTTAGTTCCATACCTTGTGGTAAAAAATAATAATGACCAATCTGAAGAAATATAACCTCCTATTTTTGCTGTAAAATCTCTTGATAAGCATAAGGCAAAGTAGGGAGGTAAATCTATGACAGTAACATCTTGTAAGATAGAAACATTTGGACAAGCACGTGAAGTTACCTCCAAATTTCTAATGACGTGAAATGTTTTTTTTGTTTTTTTGTCTAGCTGCAACACACTTTTCTCTATAGGTTCATATTGCAGGCCTAATTTTTCTGCAATTGCTTTTGACATCACTATGTTGTTTGCACCACTATCAACCATGCAGTTATGAACTAAATGATCTCCAATAATCAAAGATAGATAAAAGGGTGGTGGTTTTTTCATATCATGAGAATTTGAATTATTTTTGTACAATCCACTTAACCTCCTTCAATGATCTTGCTCGATCAAGTACCAAGAACCATATCTTCTTGCTAAGTTTCCTTTTCTGCTGGTTTTGAAGAAATATGCAACTTAGCAAGCTCTTGAGAAAGCAAATCCTACTATCCTGGAATACTTAGACAATTCCATAATGAAATATTAATATTATGTTCTTTGATTACATCAAAAATATTAAAAAAAGAAACAATCTTTGAAAAAACTTCTACAGTTTTAGAATAATCTTTAGAAAAAAATGACTCTGCTTCAGCAGCTTTTGAAATCTGAGGTATGAATAATCTTCTAGGATCAAGCTGTAATTGCTTTTTCTGCACTTTGAGAGTTGAATTACTTTTTTTTTTCAAAGGAACAACAAAGATATTTGTTGTTTTTTGACCTGTACTTGATATTTTATCAATAACCCTAGGAAAAATAGGTCTATTTTGTTGTTTTTCTTTATCTTGAGACCTAGTTCTGACTGCAATAAAGTATTCCTCTCCAAAGCTAACTAGATTCTGTTCAGGTGGTTTCTGGCTCTAAGCATCTTGTTTTCCACCCTCCATTTGAGGCATAAATAATGCTTCAAATTGAGGTTGTGCAACTAGGCTTATATTCAAGAAAGCATTTGGACAATTAACAACTAAATGAGACTAATTACAAGGTGGACACCACTCTTCTGAAACCATGCTAACTGGAACAAGAGTGCTAGATGATCTAGGAGCCTTTGGATCAAATTACCTTGGCTGATATGGCTATCTATAGTTTTGATTTTGTTGAAAAGGCTACCTATTCTACTTATTTTGTTGGTAAGAAGCTTGAAAAGGCCTATTAAGCTGAGCTAAATTGTTTTCAATTGAAGTTAATTTATTTCCCATACTCTGCAAAACCTTGAATACATCATCGTATGGAGCTATAACAGTAGGCTATAAAATGGTAATAGGTTGTGGAACATGTGCCAAATCTACTATAAGATGCATTGAAGGACTTGGGGCTAATTTACCAGCTTGAATAACGTTGTTTTTAAATCTAATGGCTATATCATAAGCTGCTAAGAGATTAGTTCCTCCCATAGACTGAATCATGGCTGAAATATTATTGTTCAAAGCTCTGAGATAATATTGAAATGCATGATCATCTTCAAGCTTAACACTGATTGTAATTCTCTCCCAAGTTCTAGGAAATCTGATGTTAAACCTGGCCATGAATTCATGAGGATCTCTTTTGATTGTAGACAATTGTTCTATAAAAGATAGATGATCACAATTGTCTTGAAATTACATAAGTAATTTCTCCCCTAACTCATCCTAAGTTGTTATACTTCCTATCGATAGAGTTCTATACCATTCCAAAGCTTGTCCTGTAAATGATGCAACTAAGAGTCCTAAGGCTACATCTTCA
This sequence comes from Taxus chinensis, assembly GCA_019776745.2. Classification (NCBI taxonomy): domain Eukaryota; kingdom Viridiplantae; phylum Streptophyta; class Pinopsida; order Cupressales; family Taxaceae; genus Taxus; species Taxus chinensis. Next base: position 153,709,573 of record CM034154.1, read on the forward strand.
TGAGTTATATTATGAGCTACACAAAACGATGTAATATCTTTAATGTGTTCTATAGGGGTAATATGATTTTCACCAGTAAATGAAGGTAAAACTTTCAGGGCAGCAGCAGATATATCATGATAGACTTGAATTACTAAAGGGCTGCCATTAGTAAAGGTCACAAAATTTCTAGGTCATTATTAAGCCATTGGAATAATACGTATTTGAACAACAAGATTAATACATGGTGAAGGAAGATTCTCTCTTTTTAATGTATTAAAGAGTAAATACATGCACAAATTTATAACTTATGCACCTCTTTGTATAATTTTTCTTCAACCACAAGCAACCTAAATATCTCATGTTTATTAATAAAATAAACATAAAGATAACTCTAGTCTATTAATAGGATTATTTACTATTTTTATCCATGACCATGATTTCCTCCCAAAAATTAGAAAAAATAAAATCAAACTCCCACTTAAACTTCAAGTCCAGCTCCACATCTTCAACAAAGCAACCACCCCATTATTTTCATGCTAAATAGAGAGGGGGAACCTTTGTTGAGAATTGACAAAGAAACTAAAATTGAATGAGCAACATATTCGATATGCCCTGATGGTTTGGTGCCTGTACATTGGTAGCAGGTAAAATAACTCACGAGAGTTATTCCTTGAAAATTCTAGCACTCAGGGGATCCTCACAAGAGTTATTTCTTAATAGAGAGGATAAGTTAGACATGGTCTTTATTCTGTAGGTACAACATATGACGAGCCTTTATTCTGTAGGTACAACATGGTCTTTACTCCTTAAATCAGGCACTTAGCAGATCCACATATTCATTGATATACTTGAAAAATAATAATAATTTTATAATTTATTATGTTATTATTAATCCATGTTATAGGTATGATACTATATGTTTAGTCAATTACTAGTTCACCATTTTAAGACTAATTATATTCATGATTTTTAATTTGCCTTTTTCATTATTTCTAATATTTAGGTGATGATTTAACAATTCTAAAATGTTAAAATTTCAAAAAAAATAATTTATCCTTATTTTTATTGGCAAGAATGTAATGATGTGACCACTTCTATGTCTTATTGCAGTACAATGTTTTATAATTTGTAAAATCATAAATTTTAAATTAGACATGTCTTTATTTTTTATTCAAGCATAATTAGAACAGTAATAATCTCAACAATTGATACTTGTACACATTGACAAAATTGACACACATCTTCATTTTAAAAAATAATAACTTTATCATTACATTAATAACATTATCAATTGATACAGGTACACATTGAGAAGTGTTAAATCAGTTTTAAACCATATTTCAACCTTATAAATTAACAAAAAATTACAATCACAATATAACCAATTATTTTCTAATAATCCCATACATCTTCCCAATCAATTAAATTTATAATCTCTTCAATTAAATAAACCATAATTTTTGTTCTCCACTATTAACTAGAGATCAAAACAAACCATAACATAACAAGAAAACAAAAAATATTTTTGATCCTATCGACATATTCCATAGGAATCACAATTTATACAAACTTACGTGAAAGATAAAGTCATCACAACAAATATCCAAATTCTTCGCGGAATACCCTCCTGAAACTATACCATAAAATAATTTACCATAAAATATTTGTTTCAACACCGACATGGAGAAACACCTCAACAAATTGACGTTACTAATCAAATAATTTTTCTCTTTATAAAATTCAATAACATCCATAGTTAAAGCGTGAGTATTAAGGATTACTTCCATCATGTTCACCCAAAACACTATACAGCATAAATTTATTCATTTTTGAGAAATCCATATTTTCTCATATAGGGGAGAGGACCCTATAACCGTGCACCTAACTTTAGGGGCACGCAAATATATGTACTTATGTCGGTAGCGTAAAAAAATTATATCATCGTGTAGCGTATGATCGTGCCATATTGACATTTTCGTTTCGCGTGTTAATTTGGAGGGAAAAGTAGTTTTTGAATTGATTTAATATGAAGAAAATCAATATAAAGCATTTGAAAGGGGGACCAATGACCGAGCGCCCTATGTGTCACATTCTCATTAACTCTTAAAAATGGTAACTAACCAAAAAGTGAACAACTATTGGTGCTTTTGTCAACAACCAATGGTGAAAAGAGATGTACATGTTTTGGTACCCGCTCGGTTATAGGGTCCTCTCCCCTATTCACGGGAATTGAAAAACAAGCAATGGAAACACAATTGAAAAAACATTCAAAATAAATGGAGCTGTTGTTAAGTCAATGTGGAAGCTGTAGTTGAGCACTAGTCGTCCATCAATAGTCAATGTAAGTCTTTTCTTTGTGTGCTAAGGGGGGACATCAAGACTTTAGCATGCCTCTAAGTCTATTCTCTCCGTAGGACTCGCGGGGTCTCACATAAAAATAAGCGTATGCAAAGTTATTGTCCAAAATTCACTATTAACTATACAACCCTTGAAAGTTAAATCTGAGCAATACAATATTGAGTTCAACATTAACAAAATTGCCTATGGATGTGGCTTAGCCGGTAAGGTAAAATAGTTATGGTTAACTCGCAGATTCTTAACGATGAAATGAAATGAAAGATTTTAATTACGTCCACGAGACCAACAGGTCTATGAGACCATTAAAATGTGTTAACATCACATTATTATTATTTCATGTTTTTCTTTATGTCAAATATCTTAACATCACATTATTATTATTTCATGTTTTTCTTTATATCAAATGTTTAACATCACAATATTATTTCATGTTTTTCTTTATGTCATATGTCTTAACATCACATTATTATTTCATGTTTTTCTTTATGTGTTTTTTTTATGACATTAGAGCCTCCCATTATACTTTATGTCAAATGCATGATGATTGTAGCACCTTTTTTGCTTCTCATGTTAATTGAAATACCACATTTGTGTTTAAAACCTTCTCTTTTTAGCTTCTTATGTGCATTTATTCTTGCTTGCACTAGTATTTCAGATGCATGATGATCGCATTGATGGGGCGGCCCTATTTTCAATTTGAGGTGGGGGAATGAAATATTATTAATCAATGTAATTATATAGATATAAAAGGAACTGAAATTTATTTACAATTATGAAATTGAATTGAGGAATTTGTAGTTAGTTTCAAAATTTCCTTTTTTTAAAGAAAAATTCAGTATTGAATAATATTATGAATTAATTGTTTTAAAACATAGTAATGTAGTACAATGTGTAGATCAAATGGAATAAAATGAACTTCCCCTCCCTGTGCAATGTATGCAAAAGTATGCAACCACTGTCCCTTGAATGGATACTAGATGGATATCTTTGGAGTACATTAATGCCTTTGGAATGCAAGCTTAGGTGATTTTAGTAATGCCAAGTGCTTGGTCCTTGATTTTGACCACTACATACACACTCATCACAGCATGTTAGATAAACAACAAACACTGCTCGACCATTTCTAGATGATGCAATCTCATTTACAGTTCATTCTTGACTAATGAAGGTACAAACAAAATGAACCTCATCGCACAAGCTTCCATTCACTTTGGGGGCATGTGGCTCCTATCATTCCATCTTGCATTCCATTCCATCCATCCACAACATATTGCATTGTCTTGGTGCATTTATTCTTGCTTGCACTAGTCACATTATTACACATGTGAGATTGATTTCTTATATGTCATTATCTATATCATACACACATGCACGTTCCCATGTTTGTTTAGTTTGATCATAGCTATAGGACTCTACACACGGCATGGATGCTCACCTTCTACAATTCATCTATTGGTTGCTAGGGACATCCATATTCGTCTCTTTCAGGTGCTATTGTTTCATTTTGTTCCTAGCATCTTACATTACTTGCACATACACACTGTTGACAAATTGGTTATTTCTCTAACATGCTAATGGGTGTTCCATGTGCAAAATTTGTCTTGCAGGATTATAGGTTTCCACAATTACTTGTTTGTTTGTTTGTACTTGTCTACTATTTTTTCCATTGTATGCAGGATTTTCCCTATGTTTGTGTGCACACTTTCTTGTTGTTTGCAGTCATGATGGCCTTGCGTGTCTTGTGACATCATGAGTGATGTCCCATGTTTTCAATTCATTTTGTGTGGCTTACTTGTTTTCTTATGTGTTTACATTTACTAAATTGTCTGCATAACTTATACATGTTTTATATATGTATGCATTATTTGCTTCAACTTGTCTTTGGCTAGCCTTTTTATTTGTGCGTGCCTTGGTTTCTACCAACAATATTTCCAGAGTACACATTTCAGAGTATGTTAGCTCCTCTTTTGCGGTTGCATTCTCCTATCAGTGACGTTGCATACGCCCCCAAAGAGGGGGGGCATCATTTGGGGGTTTACATACTAACACAATGTAGTTACACCAGTTCAGTAAAATGCACTTTCCGCCCTTGGCATTGTAGGTTTACATATAAGGAATGGGTTCAGATGAGTCTACGAACCCCATACACAAAAAATTTTATAGGACATGATGTCCTTAGCATTTCTAGGAATTAGTTACAGACTTAGGGGCTGCAATGGGTGTGCCGCTCTACACTACTTCAGCCAATGGTGTCAGATCACCCAAGAAACCAGGACACTATAGAGATCTCTTCACACACATTTCAAAAGAAGTTGTTAGATTTTGGAGGACACAGAGCATTCCCTCACTACACTTCTTTGGATAGGGTGGCATGAGATTATCCAAAAAACTCACAGCAGTACATGATATCTACACCATTTCTCTCGACATGGATCAGGTGCACATGTCCTATTTACATTTTCATTTATCTTATTTTACATTTACGTATTTTACACATTTCTATGTATGTGTGTATTTTACATAGAATTTTTACTTCCATACATATTTGACTACTTGATCATTTTCTCCTTACAGGTTCGGCCGCATGAGAAACAAGCAATCGAATTGGGGGCAAAAACAACAACATTTCGTGATAGCTCATGCTTTACTAACCATGTAGGTACATTACACACCGTAGCAACTACTCACACGTTTTTTCCTAGGTTCAATCTCATTACTTTTTTTCTATGTGCATTTTCATCTTTAGAATCCACACTCCTTCATCTTCTTTTATTTTTCATTCCACGCTTGAGTCTAGTCCCTCACCGTGTTTCTACTACACTCTCCATAGATATCATGTGCACACTTGTATCTATTTTATGGTACTGAGCTTTCAGCTCACCAACATAAAATGGGGGCAAAATATAGTCACAAAATCATGCACTTTAGACATTATTTAGCTCAGTTTCATACTACTATTTAGAAGGTTCTTGAGTGAAGAAAGTACTAATTAACCCCATCTTTTGGCCATTCTATTTTACTATTATTTCGTCATTCCTACACATTTTTATATATGTGTCAAGTCTGTTTCGGAAATGTCCCATCATTTTAGGCTAAACATGGGTTCCAAGGCCTATATTAGGGCGCCCCCATCCCACCTAGGGTGCCCTGTTTCTTTTCAAATTTTCCTGCCACTTTTTGGGTCTTTTCAAACCATTTTTCATCTTTATCTTTTTCCTAGTCATCCATTTTGGGCTTAATTATGAAATTAGATTAAGAGAACCCTATAAATATAAAATTATGAGACTATAATGAGGGTCCTAATGTCATCTACTACTATCACTCCATCTAGAGTTGTATCCATTATATCACCTGCATCCACATAGTTCGATGCATCAAGGATATGATATTTGCATCAACACACACTTCATAGGGGGAGGGATTCTATACTATTCCATGCACACATGTTATTACATTTTCTACATTTAGTTAATACTCACTATTTCACATAGTGAGATTGGCACAAGAACACCTAGGGTATGACATACGCACGCGTGCACACACACACACACACATAAGAACTACATTTGGGTCTGAATTGTGGTGCAACGCTTGAAGTAGTAAGCCCACTATTGTGTCAGTTGAGGTCAATCTGACCCATTCATTTACCTTTTTCTATTTTTATGGTTTGATACTCCTATTTTCTCTTACAGCTCATCATTGCATTATTTAGTAAATTAAGCGCAGTTCAGAAAATCCAGTGCGACAAACAAAAAAGGTCACAGGTAATGTTCCGACCCTAAAAGAATCAGATTCTTAGAGACCATGACTTTTATTTCTACATACCAGAGCACCTTGGGGTGCCACAATACCCTATTATGTGCTCCAGTCTGGTCATATCCTCTAGATCCACCCTTTTTTGGTACTTTTGTACATTTGTTCCTCCTGGAATTTCATGTCATAACTACGACACTCTGCGACAGTCATTCGTAACCGGTTGAGTTCTTTCCAAACCTTTCGTTTGCACATTACGGTTTTATTTTCATTAGTTTTAAATATTCAGACATTTTAGACTGATTTAGAGTATTTATTTACAACATTTATGTCCTCCTAGATTAGTTTTACTATATTAGTATACACATATTTTATTCTAATTTTAGTTAATCATTTAGGTTAACCCATCTTACAAATTTCTCTTACTTATTTTTAATTGATGTCTATTACCCGTAGCTTTCATTTTGGATCTATTTAATATTGTGAGATCCCTTCAGTTACTTATCGTACTTCTACGTCAATGGCCGATACAACTACTTATATGGTTGAAAACCATTTAGATAATTCCAAATGTGTTCCTCTCCCTGAAATATAAGAATATAATAATGAAAAATCCTATGATGAGGACACCAATGTTAACCAAGAACAACTTAATGCTATTACTAACTTCTGCCAAGCTTTTTTCAAAAACCCCGCCCATATTTTGCATGTATTTCATCCTTTGATTTCCACTAAGCAAGCTTGTGATGAATCCACTTCTATCATGGCTTCTTCCACTCCTATGGCCTCCACTCCACCCATTTATTTTTCTGCTCCTATCACTATAACTGCGACTCCCATCACTCATCCTCATACTCCTAATATGCAACTAAACTCTTCTTCAAACTCTCCTGATTTAACATCTTTATATCAGGATTTACAAAATCAAATTCTCCAACTCCAATTTACTACTTCTCGAGGATCACCATCTCTAAATTCTTCATCGTTACTACATACCCCCTTTGCACTATCTATTTCCACTTATGCATTTCCACTCAACTTCATCTCTCGTAAATTTCCCATTTTTAAATGTCATGGTGACCCCTAAGAGCATCTATGTGATTTTCATGTTGCATGTCTTGACTATACGGATGATCATACCATTCTCGCTAAGCTATTTCCTCATAGTTTACAAGACTATGAAATGCGCTTGTTTTATGACCTATATATGTCCATTCGATAGTCTCTTTCACTAATCTATCTGACGCCTTTCTTACACAATTTTTTATCAACATTGGCTCTAATATTTCCTATGCTCGACTGGCACAACTCAAGCAAGGGCCAAATGAACATTTATTTAATTATGTCTTGTGTTACAAACACAACTTAGTTAAGATGACTAATTTCCTTACGGATTTTTAGATTCAAGATGTATTTATGCATAGTCTTCTCCCACCACTTCAAGAGATTATTCTCTTCAATACATATTCTTCGTTTGATCAAATTTTCCACATGCTTAAGCTTCACGAGAATAAGCTTCTTACTATACAAATACTTAAATATCATGAGAAAGCTTCATCCTCCACTTGTGTTCCAAGTAAACCACCATCCAAAATGTTTAAACCTAAACCCATGGAAAAGCAACCTACTATCAATACTGTCTCTACTCCTAGAGAGATTCGATCTCAACCATACAGATGTACTCTTACTAAGCTTAGTACAACTTTGAGCATTTTGCTATCACAACTTATAGATAGTAGTCATATTACCTTGTCATCACCTCTACAACATGATCCATCTGAACCCAAAGGGCGTACCTTTGATGAAATCTTTTATTGTGATTATCACCAATGTTTAGGACATTCCAATGATTGGTGTTTTTGATTACGACATCTCATTCAGAATCTGCTTAATAATGGTCAAATTGAACTTCCAGAATCGAAAACATCCGCACCTACTGATGAAAATCATAAACTTTTGATTTTTAATAACCCATTACCCAGACATGATACAAAGGCAACTGATTCCTATGTTAATTATGATACAACTTCTCAACAAGGAGCTCTCAATTTCTTATTTGCTAATGTTGAAGCATCACCACAAATTATTTCTTTTTCCAACGCCAATTATCACACTACTTTTACATTTAATAATTTGTACATATCCATGCATCTATTGCCTCAACCTCCATCAAAAATACTAACATTGACCCATCATGGCCCATTAGTGCATTTTCTATGTCCCTCCTTAGGGCCATCAGTTACCCTCCATCAAAAATTTAGTATCCTTTCAAGAAACCCTTTGGTGTTGTTAAGATACATGTCACACTTGGCCCTCTTACTATGCTTGTCCCTTTCCTTGTTGGAAACATAGTTGAGGGATGTGATATATTTTGAGGCCTTGATTGGATTCATCTCTCTCAATCCATCATATCTATGAATCACTTGCAAATTAAATTTATTCACAACTCGCAATTCGTTTCTATTAACGGTGTTCTTCAATCTCCTCCACTCTCTTCATCTCCTCATATAGTTTTTCATGTGTCATCTAACCCTTCACACCCAACTCATTCTATCTTACTAAAAGCATAGTCTTCTCCTATTTGACCTATTGGCATACCGTTTACACGATTGAATCATTTCACTATTCCTATACATCGGCATAGGCCTATTCCTAGGACCGTTACTACCCCTAGATGTCAATCATCGCCTTAATTTATTCCACATGAGATTTCATCATCTTCATGCACGACATCACCGATATCTCCATCTCTGATGCATTTTATTACACCGTGATATCTATCATATATCCATCCCTTACACACATCTATACTTCGCTACCCCACTCAATGTTTATCTACTCTACCCCCATTACTTGAGCATGATCACGCGCTTTCATTATCATTAGTATCGGCTGACGGACTTCATCCTTCAACGTCATTGGTTAATTTTTGTACTCCTTCATATACAATTGGGGGGAAAAGCATTTACCCCCCTATTCTAGCATATGCACATCACCATATGTTTATCTTCCTACATAGACATACTAATCACACATTCTAACATTGTCATTACATGATGACACACTCTTGTGCTTTGGTTCACACTTGAATTTTGGGGGATTAATATTACACTGAACCCCACACACCGCACTATAGAATTTATATATTGCATTTCATTACATATCGTGCATCATACATAATACGTTCTACACTTATTCTACATTATAATATTATTCTACATGCATCTTGCATCATACGTAAGTCATTCTACATATCATATGTCCTAGTTATTCTACACATTACATACTACCTATGTCAAACACATTTTACATAATATGCTAGGTTACATTACATATGAGTCTATCTTTACATTTCATCGCTACATTATGTATTAATATACTTGTTACGTTGCACATTATACATTAAATTTTATAAATCCTACATGTTTAGCTTTGCATTTCCAACACCACACATTTGCAAACCCTAATCGTTACATGGTTGTTTCATCATTACACCTACTCCATTGTTTTCTACACGCTGCGCTAACCACCCTTTGATGCATTTTATTTCCTTGGACCATACTTGAATACTGAGGGTTTACAAATCAAATGGACCTTACACTCACCATGTGAAATTTCATCTTGTGAATTTCCTAGGCTACTCACATATTCTTTAGACTAAATCATCGCTCACTTTTTCTATCCCATAGTGGTATACGCATTAGGATATATCACCGCCCCCATTACATCATCTTATAGTGGTATACACCTTAGGCTACATCACCACTCTTCAACATTCATCTTATAGTCATATGCGCTTAGGGCTAAATCATCAGTCATCCACTCATCATAGAGTGATATACGCTTAAAGTTAAATCATCACTCGTTCTTTCAACATATAGTGATATAAGCTTATGATAAATCATTACTCATCCATTTCTCAAATCATGATATACGCTTCACCTAAATGGTTCACACACATCCTTTCTATATGTCACACCTCATCACCACTACATACACACTCATCACACTATGCTAGAAAAACAACAAACACTACTCGACAATTTCCCAATGACGCACTCTTATTTTTAGTTCATTATTGTTTTTTGAGGGCTCAAAATAATTAACCTCGTTGCATAGACTTCCATTCACTCAGGGGGCACGTGGCTCTTATTATATCATATTACGTTCCATTGCATCCATCCACAACATATTGCATTATCTTGGTGCATTTATTCTTGATATCTAGTAGTTAACATGCTCGCTTTATTACATATGTTAGATTGATTTCTTCTATATCATTATCTATATCATACACACATGTGCATTCATGCCATTTTTTAATGTGATCACAGCACCATGAATCTACATAGGACATTTATTCTAGCCTTCTACCCTTCCTATACTGATCGTTGTGGGCATCCACATTCATCTTTTTGGGTGTTATTGTTTCATTTTGTTCTTATCATCTTACATTACTTGCACATACATGATTTTGAAATATTGGTTTTTTATCTAACATTTTAATGGGTGTTCCTGTTGACCAAAATAAGCTCACACTTATTTTTGGGTCAACTAACTCCATTTTTCCTCCTTTAGTGCTTCAATCTGAATTTTCATATATTTCAAGTGTTTAAGGTTCCCTGAAAACATCTTCATCGGATGGAAAATTTCTTCCCCCTTTAAGAAATGTAAATAAGTCCTTTCTAACTCCTCATTTTTTGCCAAATGTGGACCGGTGGGACTTGGAAGGATTTTTTCCCAAATGTGGGCCGGCGGGCCTGGGGAAGACTTTTTGCCTGGGGAGATATCTTGGTACTTTGCATTTTTTGCAAAAACTGCAATGTACAATTGTGGGCCCACGAGCCCATAGAGGATCTTTATGCCAAATGAAGAAAAACTTCCGAAGACCCGCCAAGGGACACGTGGTCGTGTTTCAAGTCAAAGCGGGAAGGTGGGTCTCCAGAGGCAGTTTGAATGTTTGGATTTTGTTTTGAAAAGTGTAAATGTATAAAAGTAGGCCGCACCTTCATCGATGTCTAGAGAAGGCACATGTCAAGCCTTTATCAGATGTGGGAAAGTAGGTTGCTAGAGGAACTTTGGAATTTTGGATTTTGTTTCGAAAGAGCGTAAAGTCATTAAATGAGTCGCAACTCCACCGGAGACTAGATAAAGTTACATGATGAGTTGGCACCAAAATTCTCACACGGGGAGGTGGGTCATCGGGGGAACTTTGGATTTTTATAACTTTTGCAAAAAGCGTAGATTGTATTTCCGGGCCCACGGATCCATTTACAAAACTTGCATTTTCACCATTTTCCACTAAATTTAAATGTGAAATTTCAAATGGTCATAACTTTCGAACCAGTGGTCGAAATTCGACAAATATTATACCGTTAGAAATCTCTCGACATCCTCTATGCCAAGGAAGCCTAAAATTTGAATTTTGGCAAGGTTAGATGGGTAAAATATTTGAAAACATGATCACCTAGAGAAAAGTGTAGAACCAAGCTTCCCAACCATCGAATTTAACGCAGTATGACCTGATTTCTTCTCCAGGAAGCTAGAGTTCATTAGGAAAAGGATTTTCAAAGGTACCTAATAATTTTCTAAATCATTTTAATGAATGTTGTTTATGGGTGGGAGAAAAAATTGAGTTTCTTTTCTTTCTCTTTGGATTTCATTTTCTATAGATTGTAAACACTTCTCATTTCAGAAGGGGAGACAATTTGGGTGTGGGGAAACTCTATAATATTTGTTTGTTGACTCCATATTTGAGCTACAAACCCTCTCATGGGCCTAAAAAGTGTACTTGTGCCTCTATTTCAACAATGTAATGGACTGTGCATATTTTAAGAGCAATAAAATCATGTTCGTGGTGTTCTTTTAACCCTTGGATTGTTTTTTGTATCTCCTTGCCCCTCTATTTATGTTGTCATTTTCCTATGCATGTATTTCACGTTTGCAAGTATAGGATGTCATGTTTCATGGAGTTTTGATGGTGGATTAGGATCTGGTTTTGTGTCACTTCTGTTTGACCTTCCTCATCTCCTTTTTCCCTATTTTATCCTCCCTCAGCATACTATCTTGCCTCTTTCCTCTTCTGGTGTATCATCACTTTAGTCTAGGCTCTCTTTCACTCTCTCTTTCTATCTAGTTCCTTGGAATGGTTAGATTAGGATAGATTATTTTTTCCTCCATTAGTGTAGATTGTGGTTGGCAGTTTAGGTAGAACAAATAGCCTTCTCTGGAGGATCATCTCAAGTTTGCAAGTCCCACAACTTGAGATATGATCCAATGTTATGGAGATTACACTGAATTCCCCATAAAAAACAAGGCCATTCAGGGCTGCTGAAATTTTGCATAAAAAAATTTGGCATGCTTTGTGGGACAATTTTGAAGCACCTTACCACTTCATTTTTAGTAGGTTGGTGTGTTCCTTGTTAGAATTTTAGGCTTTGTAGGGACATGCAAGCACATATGATGAATCCATATGGTGAACAACCCATTCTCTGAGTTGCATACTTTCTTTCCATTCATTTCAACTCATTCTTCTTTCCATATCTTCCATTTCTTCCCATTCTATGAGGTTGTGCAATCATGGCCTCATTCCCACAATGGAATTCACATTTGCAGCAGCTACCATGCATTCCATACTCTCCTCCAAGAATGCAAAATTCATTCTCAGGTTATTATCAACCTCCTTCAAACCCATGTTATGAAGAAAATAAACAATGAACATACATGCCAGACTATGTAGTTGTGGAAGAACAAGAGTATGCCAGCTATGGGGGGTATCTTACACCCGAGAATGTGGAGCTGTAGCTGAAGATAGAAAAAATGGAGGTAATTATGATGCATGCCCAGGCTATAAATTAAGAGAAAGCATTCAATATTGAATTTAGGGTCCCTTGTCCATGGGAAGGCCCTAGTCCAAGCTATTTCAGCAAGCAGGAGAAACTCAGTTAGATCGTTGAGATGATGCCCTAACTTGAGGAATGGGTTAAGGATGTTGAATATTTTATAGGTCAATGGGAAATTTCAGCATTGCCGCCCTACAACCCTCTTCCCATTCCCCAAGCAACACCATCTTGTTCTGAGTTGCAATTTCCAAGTTTCTCACCTGCTGCCCCCATTGTGGAATTCACTTCTCAATCCCCTAATATTCCATCTCACGTCAATTCTTCTTCCCTTTTTGATTCAAAACCTTATTCCCCTCCACAAGATCCAAAAACAACCAACCAATGAAAACAAGAATAAGAGCCTAACAAAGAACAAATGATCAGAAGCTTGGTGATCTTGGCTCTTAAATTTGGAATTGAAAATATTCCCTTGTTAGTTAAGCGCAAAGAGGAGGTAAAGGTTTAAGAGCCAGTGGTGGCTAAGGCTGATTTACTAGCAGCAGTGGAACAAGATGATCAGCAATCAATTTGATCCAAACGCAGCGTCCATTTTGGAACTTTATTTGAAGAGAATGATGATCCAATTCAATCCACACAATCAATCCAAGTGAGGGAAGAAGAATCCACTCCTAATCAAGAAGAGGAGGAGTGCATTCTGGCTATGGAGGAGAACCATACAGTTCAAGAGGCTTCAAGTATAGAGAAATCCAAAGAAGAACCTTCAGTTCTTCCTCCCACTTCCTCCCCTTCAAGATCAATTATCGAAGAAGAGTTTGATCTTTCAAACTTCATGTTTAAGGATGAGGGGAACCATGGTGAGCAGGTTGTAGATAAAGAGGACACTATAGAGGAGGTTGAGAACATGCAACAGGAAAACATGGAGGCAGATTATCTATCTGACTTAGAGGATTGCTTTGATGGAGAGGATCCGATGGATATCACATCATTTTCTCCTCCGTCATCCACCTTCCAAGAACATCAGCCTATTCTCTTGAAGGAGATCATTCAAGGACAACACCCCGCACTTCATAACATCCCTCTGGAACCAAGCTTGGAAGATATGAATCTTCCATGTTCTTCATAGGAGAAGGAAGGGAAAAGCAAAAGGACATCATCATCTCTGCCACACCATTCACCAAGGAAGGTCTGTAAGAAGACTCCATCCTTAGAGTTGAATTTCAGAGAAAAGGGCACACTTTATGGATCAAACAATTCCCAATGAGGTACTTGGCATCATTGGAGCCAAGAGAGAAGCCAAAATCAGTCATGCTTTCTTATAAGTATGAGGATGAATATCAAAGTACCAACGATCAGCAACAATTCCTCTTTAGTCCAAATTCAGAACACCAAAAAGAGGTATTTATCTTGTTTCTAGTTGATACCTTGATGATTTGGGTGGAAGATCAGCCTCTTGTAAGTTTTTAACTCATACAAGCATCCATATTTAGCTCCAAATCATTTGCATGACTGCCAATTGTAAGAAAGGGAAGCTACTTCTCCCTGCCAGTTCCAGGATATCTTTGAGTTCCCTTTGTCTCTTGTTAGTGTAGAATAGGTACATTTTCTTTCAGTAGAATAAGTACTTGTGCACACTTTGCATATCCCACTTGGGGTGTGTATGATTCCCAATATTATAGATAGTGTTGTGGTGCTATTTTTTTTCTCGTGCATAGTGCATTGGACATAGCATTTGGTGAGATTAGCTTCAGTTCCAGTGGTGTTCCAAGTGGCTCAACGATAAGATTTAAGAGTTTAATACATGTATCAGGCTATCATTTCATAATTCCATGCCCAATGGATGCTTCAAGACAACTTATAGTTTCACCTAGCAGGTAGGTGATCCCCGTGAATCACCAAATTGTTGACCAAAATAAGGTTACACTTATTTTTGGGTCAACTAACACCATTTTTCCTCCTTTAGTTCTTCAATATAAATTTTCAGATATTTCAAATGCTTAGGGTTCCTTGAAAACATCTTCATCAGATGGGAAATTTCTTCCCCTTTCGAGAAATGTAAAGAAGTCCTTCTAACTCCTCATATTTTGCAAGTTACGGGCCGGCAGGCCTTGGAAGGATTTTTTGCCAAATGTGGGCTGTCGGATGAACTTTGGAATTTTGGCTTTTGTTTCAAAAAAGAGTAAAGTCATGAAATAAGCTGCAACTCTATAAGAGACTAGATAAAGTTACATGATGAGCTGGCACCAAAAGTTTCACACAGGGAGGCGGGCCGTAAGGGGAACTTTGGATTTTTTGCAACTTTTACCAAAATCACAATTTGTATTTTCAGGCCCACTGCTCTGTTTTGCAAAACTTACATTATCACCATTTCCCACCGAATTTAAATGCAAATTTTCTAATGGTCATAACTTTCAAACCAGTTGTCAAAATTTGACAAATCTTATACCGTTGGAAATCTCTTGACATCTCCTACACCAAGGAATCATAAACTTTTAGTCTGGTGAAATGATGGAAAATGTGCTCGCGTGGAGGAAAGTGTAGAACCAGGCTTCCCAACCATCAAATTTAATGCAGTGTGACCTAATTTCTTCTCCAGGAAGCTAGAGTTCATTAGGAAATGGATTTTAAGAGGTGCCCATGAATTTTTTGAATCATTTTAATGAATGTTGTCAGTGGATGGGAGAAAAAATTGAGTTTCTCTTCTTTCTTTTTGGCTTTCATTTTCTATATATTGTAAACAATTCTCATTTGAGAAGGGGAGACATTCTGGGTGTGGGGAAACTCTGTAAAATTTGTTACTCGACTCCATTTTTGAGTAGCAAACCCTCTCATGGGCCTGGAAAGTGTACTCATGCCTCTATTTCAACAATGTAATGGACTATGCATATTTTAAGAGAAATAAAATCATGTTCATGGTGTTCTTTCAACCCTTGCATTGTTTTTTGTATCTCCTTTCCCCTCTGTTTATCTTGTCATTTTTATGTGCATGTATTTCACATTTACAAGTATAAGATGTCATGTTTCATGGAGTTTTGATTGCGGATTAGGATCTGGTTCTGTGTCACTTTTGTCTGACCTCCCTCATCTCCTTTTCCCCTATTTTATCCTCTCTCAGGAGAGTATCTTGCCTCTTTCCTTTTCTAGTGTATCACTGCACTAGTGTAGGATCTCTTTCACTATCTCTTTTTATCTGGTTCATAGGAATGGTTAGATTAGGATAGATTATTTTTTCTTGCATTACAGTAGATTATGGTAGACAGTTTAGGATCAGGAACCAACCTTCTCTTGAGGATCATCTCAAGTTCGCAGTCCCACAACTTGAGAGATGATCCAATGTTATGGAGATTACACTGAATGCCCCATCCAAAACCAGGCCACTCAGGGGTGCTGTAATTTTGCATCAACAATTTTGGCACGCTCGGTGGGACAATTTTGAAGCACATTACCACTTCATTTTTAGTAGGTTGGTGTGTTCTTGTTAAAATTTCAGGCTTTGGAGGCACATGCAAGCACATCTAATGACTCCATATCATGAACAACCCATTCTCTGATTTGTAGACTTTCTTTCCATTCATTTCCACTCATTATTTTTTCGACATCTTCCATTTTTTCCCCTTTTATGAGTTTGTGCAATCATGGCCTCATTCCCACAGTGGAATTCACATTTGCAGCAGCTACCATGCAGTCCATACTCTCCTCCAAGCATGTAAAATTCATTCTCAGGTTATTATCAACCTCCTCCAGACCCATGTTATGAAAAATCAACAATGGACATACTCACAAGATCATAATGTAGATCAGTTTGGATACATGCCAGACTATGAAGTTGTGGAAGAACATGAGTATGCCAGCTATGTGGGGTATCTTACGCCTGAGAAAGTGGAGCTGTAACTGAAGATAGACAAATCGGAGGTAATTATGATGCATTCTCGGGCTATAAATTAAGAGAAAGCATTCAATAGTGGATTTAGGGTCCCTTGTCCATGGGAAGTCCCTAGTCTAAGATATTTTAGCAAGCAGGAGAAACTCAGTTACATCATTGAGATGCTGCCCCAAATTGAATAATGGGTTAAGGATGTTGAATATTTTACATTTCAATGGGAAATTTCAGCATTTCCACCCCACAACTCTCTTCCCATTCCCCAAGAACCACCATCTTGTCCTAAGTTACAATATCCAAGTTTCTCACATGTTGCCCCCATTGTGGAATTCACTTCTCCATCCCCTAATCTTCCATCTCACCTCAAATATTCTTCCCTTTTCTATTCAAAACACTATTCCCCTCCACAAGATCCCAAAACAATACCTTCCCCTCCACCACAAACAATAGTAGAACTTGTTGAATCCCAACCCTCCCCTCCTCTTGCATCCCCAAATCCATGTTGCGAAGATGAAAATCAGACAACTAGCCAACGGAAACAAGAATAAGAGACTAACAAAGAAGAAATTATTAAAAGCTTGGTCATCTTGGCTCTTAAATTTGGAATTGAAAATATTCCTTTGTTGGTTAAGCGCACAGAGGAGGTCAAGGTTTAAGAGCCAGTGGTGGCTAAGGTTGATTTTGTAGCAGCAGTGGAACAATATGATCAACAATAAATTCTCTCTAAATAGAGTGTCCATGTTGGCACTTTATTTGAAGAGAATGCTGATTCAATTCAAGCCACACAATCAGTCCAAATGAGGGAAGAAAAACCCACTCCAAATCGAGAAGAGGAGGAGTTCATTCTAGCTATGGAGGAGAACCATACAATTCAAGAGGCTTCAATTACAAAGCAGGCCATAGAATAATCTTCAGTTCTTCATCGCACTTCATCCCCTTCAAGATATAATGTCAAAGAAGAGTTTGATCTTTCAAACTTCATGTTCGAGGATGAGGGGAACTATGGTGAGCAGGCTGCAGATCAAGAGGACACCATGGAGGAGTTCGAGTACATGTAGCATGAAAACAAGGAGGTAGATTTTTTGTCTAACTTGGAGGATTGCTTTGATGGAGAGGAGCCCACGGATATAACATCATTTTCTCCTCCATCATCCACCTTCCAAGCACATGAGCCTTTTTTCATGAATGAGAGCATTCAAGGACAACAGCCTGCACTTCATAACATCCATTTGGAACTAAGGTTGGAAGATATGAATCTTCCATGTTCTTCACAGGATAAGGAAGGAAAAAATCAAGAGGAAATCATCATCTCCCCCACACTATTCACCAAGGCAAGTCTGTAGGAAGATTCCATCCTTAGAGTTGAATTTCAGAGAAAAGGGCACACTTCACAGATCAAACAATGCCCAATTAGGTAGTTGGCTTCATTGGAGGTAAGAGAGAAGCCAAAACCAGTCATGCTTTCTTAAAATCATAAGGATGAATATCAAAGTACCAAGGATCAGCTGTAATTCCTCTTCAGTAAAAATGCATAACAACAAAAAGAGGTATTTATCTTGTTTCTAGTTGATACCTTGATGATTTGGGTGGAAGAACAGCCTCTTGTAAATTTTTTACTCATACAAGCAGCTATATTCAGCTCCAAACCATTTGCATGGCTGTCAATTATAAGAAAGGAAAGCTACTTCTCCCTGCCAGTTGCAGGATTTGTTTGAGTTCCCTTTGTCTCTTGTTAGTGTAGAATAGGTAGGTTTTATTTAAGAAAAATAATTGCTTGTGCACACTCTGCATATCCCACTTTAGGTGTGTATGATTTCCAACATTGTACATAGTGTGTGTGGTGGTGTTATATTTCTCATGCACACTGCATTGGATATAGCATTTTGTGAGATTAGCTTCGATTCCATTGGTGTTCCAAATGGCTCAAGGATCAGATTTAAGAGTTAAAGATCAGTATCAGGCTATCATTCATGACTCCATGCCCAATGGAAACTTCAATACAACTTATCATTTCACCTAGTAGGTAAGGGATCCCTGTGAATCACCAAATTGTTAACCAAAATAAGCTCACACTTATTTTTGGGTCAACTAACACCATTTTTCCTCCTTTAGTGCTTCAATCTGAATTTTCATATATTTCAAGTACTTAGGGTTCTTTAAAAACATCTTCATCAAATGGGAAATTTCTTCCACTTTCCAGAAATCTAAGGAAGTCCTTCTAACTCCTCATATTTTTTAAGTTACGGGCCGATGGGCCTCTGAAGGATTTTTTGCCAAATGCAGGTTGTCAGAGGAACTTTTGAATTTTGGCTTTTGTTTCGAAAAAGCGTAAAGTCATGAAATGAGCCACAACTCCGTTGGAGACCAGATAAAGTTACATGATGAGCTGGCACCAAAAGTTTCATGTGGGGAGGTGGGCCGTCAGGGGAACATTTGATTTTTTGTAACTTTTACAAACGGAACAGTTTGTATTTTCACGCCCACAGCTCTATTTTGCAAAACTCACATTTTTGAAATTTACCACCGAATTTAATTTGAATTTTAAAATGGTCATAGCTTTTGAACAAGTGGTCAAAACTAGACAAATCATATACTATTGGAAATCTCTTGACATCCTCTATGTTAAGGAAGCCTAAAATTTAAATTTTGGCAAGATTGGGTGTGTGAAATATTGGAAAATGTGCTCACCTGGAGGAAAGTGCAGAAAAAATCTTCCCAACCATTGAATTTAATGCAGTATGACCTGATTTCTTCTCCAGGAAGCTAGAGTTCATTATCAAATGGAATTTTAGAGGTGCCCTTGAATTTTCTGAATCATTTTAATGACTGTTGTCGGTGGATGTGAGAAAAAAACGAGTTTCTCTTCTTTTTCTTTGGCTTTCATTTTCTATAGATTGTAAACACTTCTCATTTGAGAAGCGGTGACATTCTGGATGTGGGGAAACTCTGCAAAATTTGTTTCTTGACTCCATTTTTGAGCTGTAAACCCTCTCATGGGCCAAGCAAGTGTACTCATGCGTCTATTTCAATAATGTAATGGATTGTGCATATTTTATGAGCTATTAAATCATGTTCGTGGTGTTCTTTTAACCCTTGCATTGTTTTTTTGTATCTCCTTGCCCCTTTGTTTATGTTGTCATTTTTCTGTGCATGTATTTCATGTTTACAAGTATAATATGTCATGTTTCAAGGAATTTTGATGGTGGATTAGGATCTGGTTCTATGTCACCTCTGTCTGACCTCCCTCATCTCCTTTTCCCCTATTTTATCCTCCCTCAGCAGAGTATCTCACCTCTTTACTTTTCTGGTGTATCACCACTTTAGTGTAGGCTCTCTTTCACTCTCTCTTTCTCTCTGGTTCCTAAGAATGGTTAGATTAGGATAAATTAGTTTTTCCTACATTAGAGTAGATTGTGGCAGGTAGTTTAGGAGTAGGAGCAAGCCTTCTCTGGAGGATCATCTCAAGTTCGTAAGTCCCACAACTTGAGAGATGATTCAATGTTATGGAGATTACACCAAATGCCCCATCCAAAACCAGGCCATTTGAGGGTGCTATAATTTTGCATCAACAATTTTGGCACGATCAGTGGGATAGTTCTGAATCACCTTACCACTTCATTTTTAGAAGGTTGGTGTGTTCCTATTAAAATTTCATCCTTTGGAGGCACATACAAACACATCTGATGACTCCATATGGTCAACAACCCATTCTCTGAGTTACAAACTTTCTTTCCATTCATTTCCACTCATTCTTATTTCCACATCTTCCATTTTTTCCCATTCTATGATTTTTTTCAATCATAGCCTCATTCCCACAGTGGAATTCAAATTTACAGCAGCTCCCATGTAGTCCATACTCTCCTCCAAGCATGCAAAATTGATTCTCAAGTTATTATCCACCTCCTCTAGACCCATGTTATGAAGAAAATCAACAATGGACATACGATAATAATATGTAGATCAGTTTGGATACATGCTAAACTATGCAGTTGTGGAAGAACAAGAGTATGTCAGCTATGTGGGGTATCTTACGCCTAATAGTGTGGATTTGTAGCTGAAGATAGAAAAATTGGAGGCAATTATGATACATTCCCATGCTATAAATTAAAAGAAAGCATTCAATATTGGATTTAGGGTCCCTTGTCCATGGGAAGGCCCTAATCCAAGCTATTTCAACAACCAAGAGAAACTCAGTTACATCATTGAGATGCTGCCCCAACTTGAAGAATGGGTTAAGGATGTTGAATATTTAACAGGTCAATGGGAAATTTCACCATTGTCGGCCCACAACCCTCTTCCCATTCCCCAAGCAGCACCATTTTGTCCTGAGTTGCAATTTCCAAGTTTCTCACCTGTTGCCCCCATTATGGAATTCACTTCTCCATCCCCTAATATTCCATCTCACCTCAATTCTTCTTCCCTTTTCTATTCAAAACCCTATTCCCCTCCACAAGATCTAAAAACAATACCTTCCCCTCCACCAAAAACAATAGCAGAAATGGTTGAATCCCAACCCACCCCTCCTCTTGCATCCCCAAATCCATGTTGGGAAGATGAAAACCAGATAGCCAGGAAATGACAACAAGAATAAGAGCCTAACAAAGAAGAAATTATCAAAAGCTTGGTCATCTTGGCTCTTAAATTTGGAATTGAAAATATTCCCTTATTGGTTAAGCACACATAGGAGGTCAAGGTGTAAGAGTCAGTGGTGGCTAAGGCTGATTTTTTAGAAGCAATGGAACAAGATGATCAAAACTCAATATGCTTTGAATGTAGTGTCCATGTTGGCACTTTATCTGAAGAGAATGTTGATCCAATTCTAGCCACACAATCATTCCAAGTGAGGGAAGAAGAAGCCACTCCAAATCAAGAAGATGAGGAGTGCATTCTGGCTATGGAGGAGAACCATATAGTTCAAGAGGCGTCATGTACAAAGAAAGCCAGAGAAGAACCTTTAGTTCTTCCTCCCACTTCATCCCCTTCAAGATCTAATGTTGAAGAAGAGTTTGATCTTTTAAATTTCATGTTCGAGGATGAGGGGAACCATGGTCAGCAGGTTGCAGATCAAGTGGACACCATGGATGACGTCGAGCACTTGCAACAGGAAAATAAGGAGGTAGATTATCTGTCTGACTTGGAGGATTTCTTTGATGGAGAGGAGCCCATGGATATCACATCATTTTATCCTCCATCATCCACCTTCCAAGCATATGAGCTTGTTGTCATGAAGGAGAGAATTCAATGAAAACAACCTACACTTCATAACATCCCTCTGGAACCAAGGTTGGAAGATATGAATCCTCCATGTTCTTCACAGGAGAAGGAAGGGAAAAACCAAGAGGACAGCATCATCTCTCCCACACCATTCACCAAGGTAGGTATGCAGGAAAAATCCATCCTTAGAGTTGAATTTTGAAGAAAAGGGCACACTTCATGGATCAGACGATGCCTAATTAGGTACTTGGCTTTATTGGAGCCAAGAGAGAAGACAAAACCACTCATGCTTTCTTATAAGCATGAGGATGAATATCAAAGAACCAAGGATCAGCTTCAATTCCTCTTCAGTCCAAATGCAGAAGAAAAAAAGAGGTATTTATCTTGTTTCTACTTGATACCTTGATGATTTTGGTGGAAGATCAGCCTCTTGTAATTTTTTCATTCATACAAGTAGCCATGTTCAGCCCCAAATCATTTGTATGGCTTCCAATTGTAAGAAAGGGAAGCTACTTCTCCCTACCAGTTGGAGGATTTGTTTGAGTTCCCTTTCTCTCTTGTTAGTGTAGAATAGCTAGGTTTGCTTTTAGCATAAGAAGTGCTTGTGCACACTCTGCATATCCCACTTGGGGTGTGTATGATTTCCAATATTGTACAGTGTGTGTGGTGGTGTTTTTTTCTTGTGCACAGTGCATTGGACATAGCATTTGGTGAGATCAGCTCCGGTTCTAGTGGTGTTCCATATGGCTCAAGGATCAAATTTAAGAGTTAAAGATCAGTATCAGGCTATCATTTATGACTCCATGCCCAATGGATGCTTCAAGAAAACTTATCATTGCACCAAGCAGGCAGGTGATCCCCGTGAATCACCAAATTGTTGACCAAAATAAGCTCACACTTATTTTTGGGTCAAACAATGTCATTTTTCCTCCTTTAGTTCTTCAATCTGAATTTTCATATAATTCAAGTGCTTAGGGTTCCTTGAAAACATATTCATCAGATGGGAAATTTCTTCCCCTTTCCACAAATGTAAAGAAGTCCTTCTAACTCCTCATATTTTGCAAGTTATGGGTCAATGAGCCTTGGAAGGATTTTTTCCAAATGCGAGCTGTCGGAGGAACTTTGTAAGTTTGACTTTTATTTCGAAAAAGTGTAAAGTCATGAAATGAGCCAGAACTCTACCAGAGACCAGATAAAGTTACATGATGAGCTGGCACCAAAAGTTTCACGCGGGGAGGCGGGCCATAAGGGGAAATTTGGATTGTTTGCAACTTTGCAAAAAGCACAGTTTGTATTTTTGTGCCCGCGGCTCTATTTTGCAAAACTCACATTTTCGCCATTTCCCACCGAATTTAAATGAAAATTTTCTAATGGTCATAACTTTGGAACCAGTGGTCAAAATTCCAAATCTTATATCGTTGGAAAGATCTCGACATCTTGTATGCCAAGGAATCCTATACTTTGAATTTTGGCAAGGTTAGGCAGGTGAAATATTGGAAAACGTGATCTCCTAGAGGAAAGTGCAGAACCAGGCTTCCAAACCACCTAATTTAACACATGATGGCCTAATTTCTTCTTCAGTAGGATAGAGTTTATTGGGAAATGGATATTCAGAGGTGCCCATGAATTTTTCGAATCATTTTAATGAATGTTGTTGGTGGGTGGGAGAAAAAATCGAGTTTCTCTTCTTTCTCTTTGGATTTCATTTTCTATATATTGTAAACACTTCTCATTTGAGAAGGGGAGTCATTTTGGGTGTGGGGAAACTCTTTGAAATTTGTTTCTCAACTCCATTTTTGAGCTTCAAACCATCTCATGGGCCTGGAAAGTGTACTCGTGCCTCTATTTCAACAATGTAATGGATTGTGCATATTGTAAGAGCAATAAAAACATGTTCGTTGTGTTCTTTCAACACTTGTATTGTTTTTTTGTATCTCCTTGCCCCTCTGTTTATGTTGTCATTTTTCTGTGCATGTATTGCATATTTTGCAAGTATAAGATGTCGTGTTTCATGGAGTTTTGATGGTGGATTAGGATGTGGTTTTCTGTCACTTCTGTTTGACCTCCCTCATCTCCTTTTCCCTTATTTTATCCTCCCTCAACAGATTATCTCACCTTTTTCCTTTTCTGGTGTATCACCACTTTAGTGTAGGCTCTCTATCACTCTCTCCTTCTCTCTGGTTACTTGGAATAGTTAGATTAGATTAGATTAGTTTTTCCTGCATTAGAGTAGATTGTGGCAGGTAGTTTAGGAGTAGGAACCAGCCTTCTCTGGAGGATCATATCAAGTTTGCAATTCCCACAGCTTGAGAGATGATCCAATGTTATACATATTAGACCAAATGCCCCATCCAAAACCAAGCCATTCAGGGGTGGTGTAATTTTGCATCAAAAGTTCCATGTGCCACACTTTTCTTACAGGATTGTAGGTTTCCACTACTACTTTTTTGTTATTCTGTACATGTCCACAATTTTTTTCCATTGTATGTAGGATTTACCCTATTTTTTATGCTCACTTTATTATCTTTTTTGAAAATGATGGCCTTATGTGGCTTGCGACATTGTGAGTGATGTCACATGTTTTCATCCCATTTTTTGTGGCTTACTTTATTTATTGTGTCTTTACATTTACTACATTATATATGTGTAGCTTACACATGTTTTCTATATGCATGCATTATTTTCTTCAACTTTTCTTTGGCTAGCCTTCTTGTTTGTGCATGACTTTGTTTCTTCCAAGCACTTTTCTAGGGTACATAGTTTATAGTGTGGTAGGTCCTCTTTTGGGGTTGCATTCTCCTATCAATGACGTCACATGTGCCCCCAAAGAAGGGGGCATCATTTAGGGGTTTACATACTAAAACAACACAGTTACATCGGATCAGTACAATGCACTTTTGGCTCTTCGCATTGTAGGTTTATATACAGGGAGTGGAATCTAACCTGTCTATGAACCCCATACACAACATATTTTATAGGAATTGATGTCCTTAGCATTTCTGGGAAGTAATTATAGGCTTGGGGGTTATTGTGGGTATGCCCCTCTACACTACTTTAGCTAGTGGCATTAGATCTCCCAAAAACCCAGGACGCTACACATATCTCTTCACAGACATTTTAGTAGAAGTGGTTAGAGCTTGGAGGAAAAAAATCATTTCCTCCCTACACTTCTTCAGCCAGGGTGGTTTGAGATCGTCAAAAAAACTTGTAGCAATACAAGATGTTAGTCTACACCCTTTCTCTCAACATGGATTAGGTGCACATTTTCCATTTACATTTTCATTTACTGTATTTTACATTTGTGTATTTTACACATTTCTATGCATATGTGTATTTTACATAGAATTTTTACTTACATGCGTATTTGACTACTTGATCATTTTCTCCTTGTAGGTTCGTCTGTATGAGAAATAAGTAGTCAAATTAGGGGCAAAAACAACAACAAATTTCTGTGATAGCACATGCTTTACTAAAAATGCAGGTACATTAAAGACTGCAGCAGTTACACATGCATTCTTCCCTTGGTTCACTCTAATCACTTTTTTTATATGATCATTTTTCATCTTTAGATTCCATGGTCCTCCATATTCTTTTTTTTACCGCATGCTTGTCTACTCTTTCAGCACGCTTCTACTACACTCTCCATGGTTATCAGGTACACATTTTTATCTACTTTATGTTACGAACCTTTCAAATCACATATATAAAATGGGCGGAAAATGTAGTCATAAAATCATGCACGTAAGACATTATTTAACATGGTCTCATATTACTATTTAGAAGGTTCTTGAGTGAAGAAAGTACTAATTAACCCCATCTTTTATCCATCCTATTTTAGTACTATTTCATCATCCCACACATTTTTATATACATGGTCAATCTATTTCGGCACTTTCCCATCATTTTAGCCTAAACTGGAGCACCCAAGCCTTTACTCGGACACCTCGGTCCCACCTGGGGTGCCCCAATCCTATTCAAATCTTCTCGCCACTTTTTGGGCCTTTTCTAACTATTTTTCATCTTTAACTTTTTCCTAGTCATCCTTTTCAAGGTTAATTACAAAAATAGATCAAGAGAACGCTATAAATATAAAATTATGAGACCATAATGAGCGTCCTAGCATCATATACTACTATTACTTCATCTAGAGTTACATCCATTACGTCACATATATCCACACAGTTCCATGGATCAAGGCTACAAGATGTGCATCAACACACACTTCATAGAGGGAGGGATTCTATTTTATTCCATGCACACATGCTATTACATTTTATACATTTAGTTATTTCTCACTACTTCACATAGTTAGAGTAGTACAAGAGCACCTAGGGAATTACATGCGCACGTGCACACACACACACACACACACACACACACACACACACATACACACACAAACACACACCAGAATTACATTTGGGTCCGAAATGTAGTGCAACGCTCATAGTAGTAAGCCCACTTTTGTGGCAGCTTAGGACAGTCTGACCCATTCATTTGTATGTTTCTATTTTTAGGGTTTGATACTCCTTTTTTCTCTTGCATATCATCATTAAATTATTCATTACATTCAACACACTTCGTAAAATCCATTATGATAGATAGTGAAAGTCACATATGACCTTCGAACACTGAAAGAATCATATTTCGAGCTTTTCCAGAGGCCAGGGCACCTGTTTTTCCATATAAGAGCACCCCATGGCACCCCAGTACCCTCATAAGTGCTCCAGTGTGCTTAGATGCTCCAAATATGCCCTTTTCATGTCTTCTATGTAGTCATTAATCCTTCTAGAATTTCTTGTCAGACATGTGACACTCTGTGATAGTCATTCGTACATAGCTGAGTTCTTTCCTAACCTTTATTTTGCACATTAGGGTTTTATTTTAATTATTTTTAATTATTCAATAATTTTATATTTCTTTAGAGTATTTATTTTCAACATTTATGTCCTCCTAGATTAGATTAACTATATTAGTATACATATATTTTATTCTAATTTTAGTTAATCAGTTATTTGTACATGTTTTCATGCTTGTATTTGTTGTTGTAGGCTACTTTTTGTTGCTTATAAAGGACTTACCTCTAAAAGAAAAGAAAAAGAGTAGACAAATTCCTATGAATGATGAATATGGGAAAAGTATGTAAAAGTGTGTAAAGGTTGTAGTAAAGGAAAGTGTGCACCTGATGTAAAAAATGTAAAGGATGGAATGGTATCGTATAATGTTGTGAAGATCAATTTTTTTGGGTGATCTAAACCAAATGTGAGTTTTCTGGATGATCTCACAGAAAAGAGAAAGTGTTGGGGAGATAGGTCTATCTTTACTCTCTATCTATGACTCTATCGAATAAGCATCATTTTAGATGGTGTTTCCTGATTTAGTTCTAATTTTCTCGATTGTCTCTATTGTTTTGAACTAGTTTTAATTAAAATGTTTAAAGTAGATAAAATTCATTCAGTAACTCAAGGTATCTGCTTGTATCTATAGAAATGTTCTGAAGAATTCTATATATTATGGTAACATTAGAAGATGAATGAGTGTTCCCCAAAGTAATTAACACCCAGGAAAGGTCAAGAGCACCAAGATGCTAGTGCATAGGTCTGGCATTGGTGTCTATATTGTGTTTGAGATCCAAGTTTGTTTATAGAATGTTTTGTGAATGTGTGTTTGTCTTGATTCTATAGTGTTCTATTTTTGTTGTAACTCTAATCTACTATACAGGTGGTTTTCTCACCCAATGTATGCCCACTCGTTTTGGGTGCATGCAACAATGGTAGGAGGATCCAACCGACTGGATTGGACCTGATTTTGATCTGAAATGGATACCTCTAAGGGGTCACTGATTTTTTAAGGTAGAGACCAAGGCACATGCAAACAAGATGGATATTAACAAGTGTTATTAGTTAACTTACCGAACATGCAATAGAAACGTTATAACAAGAAATTATGTAGAAAATATGGTTCGGAAAAAGTGGGTTTCAGACATGGGACATCACTCACAATTTAACAAGACAATTAGAGATGAAGTTTCCACAAGCAAGAAAATAGTGATCAAACAATACATAGGGCATAGCCCACAAAGAAAATCATACAAAAGTAAATAATAACAAATAAATTATATCAAATAACCATGGTGGGGTATAGTCTTGAAAGGAAATTGCTGCACATGAAACACTCATTAACATGTTAGAGAGATAAAAAAGTATGTCAAGGCATGTATGTATCAATGGAAAAGTAATATGCTAGTAATAAAAGGAAGTAGTATTTGATGAAATAATAAAACCTGTAATGTGTAAGATTAGGAATGGTATATTTTACCATGAACCTTGGTGGGACTTGCAAAGGATACAGTTCCAATCATCATTGCAGCGTGTGAAATTTTGTAAGAGATCTACATTCACTCCGAAAGACGAAGTGAATGCGCATGTGTTTATATAGAAAGATAATAACATAGTGAGTATATGACTAGACTAGTAAGTAAAGTGCGTCATGTAAGTAGTATAACGAAGAAAAAGTAAGTGCAACCAAGATATGAAAATGTAGTGTATGAGTGTTATGTAATGGTATACTATATGTGAATGTCATAGGAACAACATGCCCCCTAGTGGATGTTTATGAGATGAGGTTCATTCAAAAAATAACCCTCAACAATCTAGAATGAACCATAAAACAAGAGTGTGCCTTTGGGATATGGTTTCAGAATGTGTACTAGAAAGATAGATCCTAAATCTTAGAGTGTGAAAAGTGAATGCGATGAGGTTCAGTCTAGAATTAGACCCTCAGTAGTCAAGTATGAATAGTGGAACAAGAGCGAGTCATAGGGTAATGATGGTACAATGTGTGTACCAATGAGTATGTGTAGTAAGTGTAGATACAGAGCACGAAGCCTATAGTGTAGTAGTAGACAATAAAGGAAAATGATAGTACTTGAATTGTGGGGAGAAAATGTGATATAGCCCAAGTGTGCCAATGATGGAGATCTATATGATGACACGAGAGATACCATGCCATTGCGAGAGAGTGTTAGTTGTGTAATGAGAATAGAGACTCATCACAATATTAGGTAGAAGTGCTAGTAGAACTATGGCTGGATTCTGGGTTGATAGGAGGAAGTGTAAAGAGGTTAACTATAATAGTGTGAATTATTTTGATTTAGTTAGCTAGTGGTTTTTGATTTGGAATTGGTAATGTTGTATAAGATTTGATACGAGGATGAGATGGAGGATCGATTTTTAAAGGAGGTTTTTTATTTGGAATGGGTTGGTTAGGAAACTCTTGACTTACCGAAGAAGGGACATTAGTGATTATGGAAAGGTTTTGATTAGACATGGAAGGATTAGATTTGGTAGCCCAGTTAGATTTAGAAATTCAAGATGTAGCTGAATGTTGTGAAACAAATGAAATAAAAACTTGATGCTCAAGGTGCTTAATTCTCAATTGTAAAGCATAACAATAATTGCCATGATGTCTATTAATTATTTTATAATTGTAAAATGGTAGGAATTCATATTTGGCATGATGATAAGGAGGGTAGTAATGAACATTTTCTAATTTTATCAATTCGTGACTTAGGATTTCAGGAAAAATATCATGTTTTTTAACATGTAGATCAAACTTGAGCGGTATTGGTAGCGGTAATACTTGGGGTTCACTTATATGAGAACATGTAGAGGATATGGCGAGGATGAGATGTAGAAGAAGAACTAGCACAGACCTTAAGATGTTGGATTTCAGCGTTGAGAGATGTAATTATGGTTTTCATAGCTTGAAATTTATCTTCAAAAAAATGGTGTAAATATTGAATTGATGTTAAGATGGGCTGATTGGATGGAGAAGTAGTACTGATTGGATTAAGGAGTAGTATTGATTGCATTAAGGAGTAGTACAGATAGGGTCATCTGACAAATGGTTTGAAATGGAGCTTACTTGTGAAGGTGGTGTATCGCGAAGGTAGTACATAGTGTGGAAAATTTTATGAAGATCCTCTTTGTAAGGTGGGGGAATTTGAAATAATTGATACACAGAGACTTGAGGAACCTTAGGAGCCATGAAAGAGATGCCGATAGAATAGGGATCCTAATGACTGATCATGAGTGGGGTTCACCAAATGATTTAATTTAATTATAATTAATTAAATCTAAGTATATGCAGAATAAAGATTGATTTACAAGTTCTAAATTTTAGTAATGACATAAGAAGACTAAGATGTAAAGTATGAAATCCTAAGTAGGGAAGAGAGATAGGAATATTTAGTTGATTTCTGAATAGAAAGGAAGTGATCTGAGTAGGTGTGAATGATGAAGATATTGCAAAGTGTGTCATAAATACACAAGTTTTCTCTTCTAATTTTTTGATATGTGAAATCAACCATTCCCAAACCATTCTCTCTAAGTTTATTGTAGAGGAAGGAGAATGTAGTGACGTCGATTGAATGTTGGAGAAAAAAAGGATGAGAAATTTTTATGCACAAAAGAGGGCACAACTACAAGGGATTTATCCTACCTCTCACACCCCTAATATTTCCATAATTGATCTCATTAAATTAGATGCATTTGAGGTTGATATAAATTCTAAGATTTCATATTAGAATACAATGTGAATATTGGTTTGTTACACTCTACCAATGCAGATAAGACTGCATACCATAGTATGGATAATATATTTTCATATAATAAATGACTTAGTTAAATAATATGTATAAGATAGTATAACACATGATATATTCGTGGTTCAAGATGTCTAAATACTCAATATATGAAAAAATATAAGAATACCCTTAAATTAGAACATCACCATAAATACTAGTTAAGGAATAACTCCACAATATCCTAAAATGGGAATTCCACTTCAAGGGGGACACCTCTAATATACCTGTTGGTTCTCGATTTAATATTACCCTCTTTTGTTCAAAGAATTCCTAGTCTGCGTGGTTTGAAATATTTTCTATCTCCCTGTGTGGATGTGTAAAAATTTTATCTTTACCAGGGTGTTATTGTAAATCTGTTTCTATGGTCATGGATCACATTGAGCCTGGTATTGTTTACAATTTCTGTGTCCTCAAAGAAAAATTTGTTGTCAGGCGTAAATGATAAAATTTCTCCTGCATTTTTTTCTTCCACGATCATGTTTTCCCTGTCAAATTTTGTCTCAATGTTCAAAGATACATGTTCATCCTTAATTGGATGAGGCACGACGGTTCTATTTTATGAACTTGTCACTTTTGTCACTTTTGCAAAAAAGGTTGAATTAGTCTCGTGCCTCCATCGATTTCTAATTGGCTAGTCAAAATTATGAAGTGGTGGAGCAAATTTTCTATTTTTTGCCCAAAGGTGGACACGTGTCATAAGCCAAGAAGTTGCGGGAAGGCAGGCATTTTTGGTGTTTTAAGGCACTATGGTGAAAAGAGTAAAAATTTGAACTTGGCATTGGTGAATAGAGGACACGTGGCCGCATTTGAGTCAAAAGCGGGAGGGTGGGATGTCAGAGAAATTTTGAGTTTTTAGCCTTATTGTGAAAAAGGAATAAAGTATAAAAGTGCAGCGTGGCCCCACTAATGCCCAGATAAAGCCATGTGTTGAATAGTCAAAGAAAAGTCAAAGGCGGGGAGGCGGATCGACAGAGCACTTTGAAATTTTTTCACTTTATTTTCCAAAAGGAGTAGAGTTAAAAAATGAACTGTGACTCCATTGGGGACCAGATAAGAACATGTGGCCATTTGAAAAGTAAAAATAGGGATGCGGATCGGCGAAGCACTTTGAATATTTTTAGCTTTGTTTTAAAAAGAGTAAAGTTATAAAATGAGCCGCGACTTTGTTGGGTCCTAGATAAAGTCATGTGTTGATTTTATGTTGAAAATTAAAAGGTGGAGAGGTAGATCATTGGATAATTTTTAAGATTTTTTCCTTTTTATGAAAAGGAGCAAAGTTATAAAGTGAGCCGTGATTCCGTCGGGGAATGAATAATGTCACATGTTTGAGTTAGCATTGAAAAGTCCAAATGGAGAGGCGGGTCACTGGAGGCTTTTAGAACTTTTAGCTTTATTATGAAAAAGCAATAAAGTTATAAAATGAAGTGTGACCCTGTCAGAGACCAGTAAAATCCGGCATTGAAAGTTCAAAGTAGGGAGGCGGGTCGCCGGACCACTTTGGCAATTTTGGCTTTTTTGTGAAAAGTAGTAAAAGTCATAAAGTAAGCCCTATCCCCATTAACGCCCAGGAAAGCCACGTGTAGGGCCTATATCAGAAGTGGAAGGGAAGGCCAAAATGTCAAAAATACGCATTTTCTTAAAAATCACAAAATGTAAAAAGTATCCTCAGGCCCATTTTAGCTAAGATCTTTCCACTTGGATGGCTCTATTTCAAAGTTGTGAAAGGAAGAGTTAACGGCTATGGTGCAATGCATTTGGTTTTTCTACCATTAACGCTCCAAGACTTCAAAAGATGCGGATGCATGTCATTTTTCATCAATAATATGATGATATCTTGTCATTTTTATCAGTGAAGTGCAAATATGAATTGTTATGGAGCTAAATTTGTTAATCTAAGGAATGTGAAGGTTGATATTTTGAATTGGAATTGCTCTGGCACCTAGAGAAAAATGCCAGATCTGGCAGAGCAAGATGTAGAGGAAAATAATGAGGAGAAGGACGCTACAGGAGTGAAAGATGAAAAACATGCTCCTAGTAATTTTCCAGAAGTGACAACCAGATGCCCCAATTAAAGTAACTGGTGGAAATATCTGAAAACATTTTCCTTTTGAACACCTGGAAACTTTTGGCTGTAAATTTTTTAAACATCACTTTCTGGAAACAAATCTGTAATAAAAAAACTATTCCTAGAATATTCTTCTTTTGGGGGGAAATATTTGATGTAATGTGAGTGCTATAAAAGGAATGAGTGAGTCATGCAAAAAGGGGGGTTGAGAGTTAAAATTTCTGAGAAAATTTGAGAAAGCCCATCTTCCTGAGAGACCATCTGAGAAACTTGTTAATCTCTTTTGTTTTAGATTTGATCATGTCAAGATGGTTGCAAGTGTATAGCCATTGAAAAGCTCTGAGATTGTTCAAGAAACTTTCCCCTGCTGATGAATCTAATAAACCTCGAATTAATCTATGTTGATCTTTTGCAAAATTGTGTCTTCTTTTATTTTAGAATGTTTTCAAATAGTTTTTCTTGTTCCTGTTGCAATATTATGTTAAAATATCTCTGAATCACACAAGATCTTATCCCTGTGATAGTATTGTGGAATTTGTAATTTCATTATGAGAAGTTCTTTTATCTTGTAATGAAATAAACAATTTAAAATCACTTTACTCTCATTGTGTTGACAAAGATTGTTTGTAAGTCTATGAGTGTATATTAGGCGTGATGAACGAAGGATTTCTAATGTTTAATTGATTCTTTAACACGAGCCTTTGTGTTGAATTCTTGAAGAGTCTATGAAACCATGCATCTTTGGGCCTCCGTTGATTCACACCTTCTAGGTGAAGGAATATTTTGGCTATTCTTAACCATTTTGTCTGTGAGTTTTCCAAAAAAAATTTAGGTTCTCAAAGATCTAGTGAGATCAACTTTATCGTAATTAACCTCCCACCAAAAAAATCTCAAACAATGAATCCTACATGAACCACCCATGTTTGTATTGTGTATCCACAAATAAAATAATTCCATTACACAAATATGCAGAAACAATTGGGTCCTCAGTATTGTCTTTAGTAACCTGAACCTTGTTTAGAAAATATCTCCATCCTCTACAAGTGACAAATCGTGAGAGTTAGATTGTGGTGTATTGATCATATTTTCTCAAGGTTTTCTTTAAAAATTGTGCAAAGAAAGACTTACCAATATCTTTCACCAACAGAGGTTGCTACACTCCACTTTTTTTGGTCTTCAATTTTGAGACTTGAAGAGGAAGAAACAAAGCTAAGGTAGGATCTAATAATGATGTTGTACAGGTATGGTGCAGTAATTAATATCTAAGTGGGAGATTGTTTAGTTTTGGACCTCAATTACTTTAGATTAGCATGCAACGTGAAACTTCCCAGAAAACACAACAACATTCATCGGTTAGGAGGGACTGGTATTGGTCACCTATGACCTTTATCTATTAGGAAAGGATGAAATGGCATTACTTAGGGCTAACCGACATCGGTTATCTGTATGGGAGTGTTTTATTTAACTCTTGGGAAATAGATCTATTTTTAGCATTAAAGAAGATCTATTAATTGTAATTGCATGGATAAGTTCCCTAAGTTTGTATATGCCCATATAAGCATAAAATTTAGGGTTTAGAAGT
The DNA here is from genome assembly GCA_019776745.2 of Taxus chinensis. Taxonomy (NCBI): domain Eukaryota; kingdom Viridiplantae; phylum Streptophyta; class Pinopsida; order Cupressales; family Taxaceae; genus Taxus; species Taxus chinensis. The sequence goes on from CM034154.1 coordinate 153,743,893, forward strand.
AATAATTAAGAAGAACTTGTAAAATTTGATGTTTATTGTGAGTGAGAGAATTCTTGGAAAAGAAGCAAAATATTGAGTGAAAGAAAGTACTGTACATCTAAGAGGTGTGGAAGATTGTAAATCTTTAATTTTACATCTTGTCAAAGCTTTGGATAATAGATTGTCTTGTTTCTTGGTGGAAGTAGTCCACACTGGGTGAACCACATTAAATTTGGTGTTGATTTATATCTCTTGTTTTGTATATTTCTTCTGGTAGAATATCTAATTTTATTTGCATGTATGCTTAGATCTGATATATTATCTGTACAACCAATGTGATAACCCCAGTAGTTGCAGAATGCAACACCTCACATATTTTACCATTCTGTGTTTGTCTTCAACAAGGAAACACAGAATCCCTGAATGGCCAAGGCATAGCCTTGACAAAGGCGGTAATCATAGTACATGTGGGATATTCCATGACATAACAACAAACAAAGTTACAGATTGAAGTTGGAGGAGTTTATTATTAAGTTAAATGTATTTTGAATTTGATTATCTCTTTTGAAGTGCTATTAACTATGTGATTTGTTTGTTTAGTTCGTTATACAATCAATAGATATCACAAAAAATGAATGCAGAAAGAAGTGTACAACTCAATTACAGAAATTCTATGTTTCCCACCGAAGCTGTAGGATGTAACTTAGGTCTATTGAAGAAAAATATGAATGTACACAAAGTTAAAAGAAAAATAATATATAGAAAAACCATCATTTCCTTTTGGGTCTTTTATTTCTCTTCTTCATCTTAAGTTGAAGCTTCTTCATCTTCATCATCTACATTATCTCTAGCCTCCAAAAGCGACATCACTGTACTTGAGAAAGGAGAGAAAAACGTTGTCAACTATTGAGCTCTAGGTTTAATCTATATGCTTGTGCTATTAGTTTTATGAAAATGAATCTTTTGAAATGAAGTACACATAAGATGCATCTACAATGAATATAAAAAGATAAATGCAAAATCATATCATTCAAAAGTACATGTATGGTTAACAGAATCGATACAGAGAAAAAGAAGAAGAAGAAAAGTCACTATGGAATACAAGAGAGGATGAAAGCCTATTATTTTGTAAATATTTTTCATAATTGTGTAGGTACAAGTAATAGGTGAAGAAAGAAAAATATTTTTCATGATTTAAATTCATAACTAACAAGTACAGTTTGAAATCATACATGAACTAGAATTCAAAGTTACAAAAGAAAAAATCATTCTTTTCATTTCGCCATAATCAAGTCACAAAGTACAAGTGTTAAAAGCCTTTATCACTTAATTGAGAAAGTCAAGTAAAACTTTGTTCACAACATGCAAGTACAATCTTAATAGGAGAAAACAAATTAAGGTGTAGTTTTGAGAATATTGTTCTTTGCAGAGTAAGGCTCACCCAATATAATAAGAATAATTAAAAAATCAAGACAAATTTACAATATATGACAAAGGCTAGAAAGATATTAATCTTAGATTGGAAGTAAATCAACGCAAAGTATGAAACTCAAAAATGAATGATAGAGATCATTTTCTTATCAAGTAAGAAATAAGAAAGAATTTCTAAGTATGATCATACTCTAAAATAATGATCTAGGATCAACATCTTTCATAAGGAAAATAAAGCTAGAAAACATAATGCTACCAAACACAAATAAGGATGCATCAATGCCTAGGAAAGAAGTTTGCAATTTTAGACTAGTCCCAAGGCATGATATGGAAGGAAGCACAACTTTGCATTGCATTTCAAGGAATGATATGCAAGAAAGAAACTGAAACAAATAGATTATAGCTATAATACCTTCTTAACTGATAATACATTTAAGAGAACTTCATCAAGCTTCAAGTGCTCATTGCAGATTACAAAATATCATATTTTCAGCTACAATTTCATGAATAAGAGCCACAATTTCATCAAATCTATTTGTGCAAGGTTAACATGCAGTGTACTGATTCAAAGCTTTAGAACCAAATCAATGGTGTATTATAGCCACTTCAGAATGAAGTTTTATTACACCTTTTGCATTTATGAACGAGTCATTTTAAAGGCTAAGTACAAGAAAATGCAAATTACAAGTGGTAGAACAATGATAAATATATGCAAGTTACAAGTGTTTGAACTTATCATATGAAGTTTCCAGAAGGTTGCACAAAAGGATCCAAGGCCAACAATGAATTTACATTAGTAGAATCAATGTCTACATATCTCTTCTCAAATCATTACAACAAAACATATCAATACCAAAAAAGGAAACTATAACTAAATTCATTTGAAGTAGGCAATAAATTTTGCATAATATGAAACACAACTTAATTAAAAGTAACTTAATGGATGATAATGGAGTTCAAGAAAAGTTTGTAAAGATCGTAATTACTATTCTTGAATGAAAATAATTCATTATCAACAAGTGTAAAAGTTCAAATTTGTGAAGGCTTCATGCATTTGTACAAGATACTAGTGTTATCTCTTGAAAGCACACCTTGGTTGACAGATGAAAACAGGGGTTCTAAGCTCGCTTGATCTCTCACTTTCATAGATACAATGGAAACACCTCAGGTGTGTGGGTATATTTATTGTTGAGGTGAGTCTCTGATATCAAGGTCGGTTCCTTATTGATGTACCCTAAACTAATTGTTGGGGTTTTTAAGGTAAAAGGATGACTATAATTGAAATTGAAAAGGGTGATACACATAAATTATTGAGGGCTTTGATTGAGTATATGGATAATAAAATTGAGAATGAATTACAGATGGTCGAACCAATGGTTTTCAATAGAATATTAAGGAAAAACACTTATGTGTTGAGGAATAAATCACAACAACACAACAAGCTAAACATACACACTAAGACCATGAAAAAAAATACCAGATTTACAACAAGGTAAGATGATTAATCAGGGAATTAACATTCAAAAGAATTAATGGAAAGATACACACCACTGCAAATAACTGGAAAGGCCAAAACTAGTTCTCATTTAAGGAAAAACTGGAAGAAATATGCTTCAACACTCTTATGTCCCAAAATGTCCTCCTTGTACCTTGTGAGTGCACACAATATATAGCAAAAATACTTCACCCAACCCCTCCTAAAAATAGGTTGCAGTATGTACTCACCCATGCATAATATTTTTAGCCTTTATTAGGGATAAATAAATGAATAAAAATAACCATGCAATTTACAATAAGGCATTAATAGCCTTAGTTAAAAAAATACACTCAAGTCAAAGTGTAGTTGAATGATCTATTTTTAATACAATTAATATACTTGGGTGAATATCTTTTGTTAATATTATCCTTTTCTTGGTGTGAAAGTCTTCTCTAATGTAAGTGCATGATATTTGTCTTCTTCTGTATGATGTGATATTTTTGTTCTTTATCCTCTTGCATGGTATTAGGTCTTCATCTTTATTCTGTCCTCTTGTGAAGGCATGCAAAAATTACACTCTATGCAAGCAAAATAATAATTTTGATCTCCAATACTTAGAAAAATTATTCACTTTTCTCCTATGCGGACAACGTTCCCATGTGCACATGCTAAAAATAACATCCTCTTCACCTTTATATGAGGTTTTCCTTTATAAATCTTAAGGAAAAATATCTCAAGTTCCATCATTGGCCCCTTCCTTTGATTACACCATACACATGATTTGGAAATATTAGGGTATTTTACCTTACACATTAGTTTTCCTTTGATTTAGTCATGGCATATGATTTGATAATGATAATGTTTTGGGCCTCTTTTGATTATTCTACGTAAAACTATGCATGGATAAGAACATAGTATAAGGTCTAAGGTATTGATTATTGTTTTAATTATTATTGTTTGAATGATTTGGTGTTTTTGAAACATTGGCATCGTATACTTTGGACTATGATTAAGCACAATCATTCAAATTTGATTGAGAAATGTCCCTGTCCACGAGACCTTGACCTATTATTTGATTTTTAGTGGGGTTTACTCAAGGAATAGCTAACTTTGGTAAGGATTTAATGATATTGTGAAACCTGTGGTAATATTTATCTACAAATTGTGGTTGTGTTGATGGAATTTGATGAGGACCTTTAATCTTTGTACTATATGATCTACATCCTTGATCAAAACTCAATGAATGAGTTAGGTTTTCCTGTGGTTTGGTTTGGTGAATAAAATATTTTCAAAAATGTAAATTTTGTCATTTCATGGAGCTCTGATTCAGTGCAGTGAATCCTTGGCAATTTTATTTCATGACCGACATTAAAGAAATATCTAAATTTTTACATAGATGTACGATTTTATCTGCTATGTCTCTACTTTATGGCATGTGTTTGATCTTCTAGAGGAGAAAATGTGATATTAATTCCTCATTTTCAGTCACCATGGAAATAAAAAGGGTGAACTCTCTGCATTTGTATTTTGAGTAAGGCGTCATTGAAAATAAGCTCTGGTTCTACCTTGCACTAGTTATGTAGCTCACTATGTTTACTTTTGGGAACATTCTTTGAATATCTTATTTTATTTGGATCTTGTTAGACCGTATTTTTCGATTTATGTGCTCTGGTTTGGTATTTTTTTAGGTTCAATCCATTTCTTAATTTGGGTGCCCATAGTTTTTGGACTATTTGGAGCTTGAATCTATTACCTTGAACTCTTGTATTTTCTCTGGAATGAAAAGTTGAACTGTATTTAAAACCCTCATCATATTTGAATTTTATTTCTTTGCATTCTGAACAATTTGTATTTTGTTTCCTTGGTACCATTGTTGTGGGTATTTACCATTCTTAAGGGTAAGCTCTTTCACTTGTCCTACTTCATTACAATTGGATCTTGTGGCTTAGCAACTATGTAGTCAATATTTTGATACATACAGGTTCTCCATTAATAATATTTAATGGGTTTTGGACCCATACTTGCTTTGTGTGAGATTTATGCACTTTCCTGGTAAAAAAAAATTGTGAGTTCCTTGTATAGTGCCATTTTAATCTATTATTTTTTATACAAGCCGCGTAATGATTGGTATCAGCTTTGATGTGTATTCGATCATTTGAGATTTTTGTATCATTTTTGTCTTATCATTCCCATTTGGCTAAGGGTTTGAGTATCTAACCCATAATTTCTTGAGTCTAAACCTCTTTTTTATGTAACATTCTTTAGATTTCAAAATCTAATTCATGGGTTTGTTTTATCGTTGCCGAGACTCTGATATAACTCTCTTATGGATGGAGACATGAAACCTGTGTATAGAATTGACTTTGTTGGGGTTAGAATGTTAGTTATACATAAAATATATCATATCTAAGGATACATGCAAATACAAGTGGATATTCTACTAGATGAAATATACAAAACAAGAGATATAAATCAACGCCAGATTTAACCTGGTTCACCTAGTGTGGGCTACGTCCATGAAGAAACAAGACAATTTATTGTCCAATGCTTTGACAAGATATACAATTGAAGATTTACAATCTTCCACAGCTCTCAGATGTACACTACTTTCTTTCTCTCAACATTTTACTTCTCCTCCAAGAATTCTCTATCTCTTACCAACTTTTGCAAGTTATTCTTAATTCTTGTTCATTCTTACTTCTAAACCATAGCTTTTATGCTTATATAAGAATTTATAAACTTAGGGAACTTAGCCATGTAATTACAATCAATAGATATATTTTAATTGTAAAAATATATCTAATTCCCGAGAGTTAATTAAAATATTCCCGCACATGTAACCGATGTCGGTTAGCCATAACTGATCTTAGTTCCTCCTTGCCTGACTGATGTAGGTCCTAGGTGATTGATTCTGGTCCCTCCTAACCGTTGACAGTTACAATGCTTTCCATCAAGTTTTACATTACATGCTAATCCAAAGTAATTGAGCTCCACAACTCAACAATATCCCACTTGGAGATTAATTACTGCACCATAAATGTACAACATCATTCTTTAATTCTTCCTTAGGTTTGTTTCTTCATCTTCAAGTCTGAAACTCGAAGACCAATAGAAGTGTAGTATATCTCCAACTTCTCCTTTGATAATGGCTTCGTTAACATATCTGCAAGGTTCTCACTCCTATGAATATTTTCTAGATTCAACTTTCCATCTTAATTCATACCTCAAATAAATGTGTTTCTTTCTTGAATGAAACGTTGAGTTATTTTCCAAATGAATTGAACTCTGACTGTCATGGAATAGCTTACAATCATCTTACTTCTTTTTCAACTCTTCCATGAACCTAATTATCCATATCATCTCATTTATAGTCTCTGTATCTGCAACATATTCTACCTCTGTAGTAGACAAATCCACAACCTTCTGTAATCTTCAAATCTAGCTAACTACTGTCCCACCTAATGTGAAAATATCCAGTAGTTCTCATTCTACCATCCATATCTCCAGCCATATCCGAATCAACATATCCACACAATAAAATATCCAAACCTCCATAGCATAATGGCGTGCTAGATGTCCCTTTCAAATACCTAAGTATCCATTAGAATACTTTCCAATGCTCTTACCTATATTGACCATATATCTACTCATAACTCCCACTACTTGTGCAATGTCTAGTCTGGTACAAACCATAGCATATATGAGGCTCCCAAATACTGAAGTATATGGCACTCCTGTCATGTATTTGACCTCCTCATGTGATGATGGAAACTGATATTTTCTTAATTTGAAGTGTCTAGCCATAGGTGTACTAACAAGCTTTACATTCAGAATCTTGAACCTTTCTAACACCCTGTAGATATAATCCTCTTGAGACAAATACAATTTCTTGTTCTTCGTGTCTCTGTGTATTTACATGCCAAGGATTCTTTTTACAGCTCCTAAATCCTTCATAGAAAATGTGTGAGCTAGCTTTCCCTTAAGCTTAGCAATGTCCTGCATACTAGATCCTACAATAATCATATCATCCACATACAGTAAAAAAATAATATAGCTCCCATTTTCAAGCTTTTTGAAATAAACACAATGGTCAGATTCACATCTCAAGTAACCATGCTCATGCATAAAAATATCAAACCTCGTGTACCATTTCCTTGGAGCTTTCTTGAGCCCATATAGGCTCATTTTCAACCTGCACACTAATTTCTCCTTATCCTTGAATTCATACCCAAGCGGCGACTACATATAAATCTCTTCATCTAAATCACCATGAACGAAATTCATATTCACATCTAATTGATCTTAATGTAAATATTCTACTGCATCTAAACTCAATACAGTACGAATAAAATTCATTTTAACAACAGGAGAAAATATATCACCAAAGTCAATACCTGATTTTTGTGTAAATCCCTTTACTACAAGAATTTCCTTGTATATTTTTTTTCCACCCTCTTCTTCCTTAATCTTGTAAACCCACTTGTTCTACAATGTCATCTTACCTATTGGCAACTTAAGTAAATCCTAAGTCTTGTTTTATTCCAAGGATTCCATTTCCTCATCCATGCCATGCTCCTACTGGACATTGGTCTTATCCTACATTGCTTCTTTAAATCTTTCTCATTCACCATTATCAGTAAATAATAAATAAAATAGAGGTGAAAATATTTATAGAGGTTTACTTACCCTTTGTGACCTTCTCACAGGAGTTTGAGGTACCAGAGGCTCAATCTGAACCTCCTGGATGTTTGTATCCAAATCAAACAGTGACTGATGCCGGTCACTTGTAACCGACATTAGTTATACTAACCGATGTCAGTTTGACTCTTTTGTAACTGATACCAGTTCTGCTGACTGATTCCAGTTAGGAGTAAACCAACAGCAATTAATGTGTAACCTTATAGGTAATACTTTTAAATCTAAGAGTTCATTTTCGTTCACAAACTTCTCAACTGGTTTATCCTTGGGTACCAAAAATGTATCCATGTACATTCTCTTTTCTTTCAATTCAACATCATGACTCTGAATAATTTTAGAATTATCTAAATCCCAAAAACAAAATCCAAAATCACCATATCCATATCCAATGAAAGTGCCTCTTTTGGATTTTACATCTAATTTTTTTCTATTTTCCTTATCAATGTGCACAAAAGATTCTAAACAAAAAACTTTACGAAAAGAATGATCTACCTCTTTTCCGATCCAAGCTTCCTCTTACATTCCTCCATCTAGTGAAATTGGAGGCCCACAGTTAATCAATTAAACCACTCTATCAACTGCTTCTACTTAAAACTTTCAGGGAAGTCCAAAATATATCCTCATACTTCTAGCATGTTCCATGATTTTCTAGTTCATTCTTTCTAAAACACCATTATCCTGTGGTATTCTTGGAACCATTCTTTCTCTATGTATCCCTTTCACTAAGCAATAATCGTTGAAAGCATTGCTACAATAGTCACCACCATTGTCACATGTAAGACACTTTAACTTAGAATTTGATTCATTATCAACAAGGGCTTTCCATCTTTTAAAATTATCAAAAACATCATATTTACGTTTAATACAATAAACCCATACCTTTCTTGTAGCATTATCAATGAAAGTAACATAATACTTGGATCCTCGATGAGGATATACCTAAGCTGGTACCCACACATCTGAGTGTACAAGCTCCAATTTCTTCTCCTTCTTAGTTTCCTCAACTTTGAGAAATCTCACTCTCTTTTTCTTTCCAAAGACACAATGCTAACAAAAATCAAGATATAAATATTTCAAATCTGATAACTTACCCTTAGCCTTTAAGATCAACATTACGTTTTGACTCATATGGCCTAGCCGGTTATGCCATATGCATGCATCTCAATCTAAAGTAGATAATGCAGAAAAGTAATCAGTAACACAGGTAGATAAATATAATGTTCCTACCTTCTTACCTCTTACAACAATAAAATCACCCTTGGTGACTTTCCAAGAGTCTTCTATAAAAGTAACCAAGCAACCAGATTCACCTAGTTGCCTTGCAGAAATAAGATTCCTCTTGAGGCTTAGTACATGCCTCAAATATTTAAATACCCATGTATTTCCTTTTCACAATTTTATATGAACTTCACCTTTACCAATAATACTGCAAGGTTCATCATCACCCAAATAAACATGCCCAAAATTTCCCTAGACATTATTTCTGAAATAACCCTTATTAGGGGTTGCATGGAAAGAAGATCTTGAATCTAAAACATGTGATTCAATGTTATTATCTTAAGAAATAATAAGAGCATCTTGCATTAGCTCTGATGTAGCAAGATTTTCTTCTTTTAATATTTCTGCTTGGTGTTTCTCTTTGTCGTTTGACCAACAATATTTATTTGCATGTCCTTTGAGTTTAAGGGAAAGCTAGCTCACACATTTTCTATGAAGGATTTAGGAGTTGCAAAGATAATCGTTGGCGTGAAAATACATAAAGACATGAAAGACAAGAAATTGTATTTATCTCAGGAGGATTATTAGTACAATGTGTTAGAAAGGTTCAAGATGCAAAATGTAAAACCTGTTAGTACAACTATGGCTAGAAACTTAAAATTGGGCAAAGATCAATGTCCTTCATCACATGAAGAGGTCAAATACATAACATGAGTGCCATATGCTTCAATAGTTAGGATTCTTATATATGCTATGCTTTGTACCAAACCAGACATTGCACAGGTAGTGGGAGTTGTGAGTAGATATATGGCCAATCCAGGTAAAAAGAATTAGAAAGTAGGCCAATGGATACTCAGGTACTTGAAAGGTACATCTAGCATGCAGTTATGTTATAGAGGTTCAGATTTTTCATTATGTTGCTATGTTGATTTAGATATGGCTGGAGATCTTGATGGTAGGAGGAGCACTACTGGATATATATTCATAGTAGGTGGGATGGCAGTTAGCTGGATTTCAAGATTGTAGAAAGTTGTGGATTTTTCTACTATAGAGGCATAGTATGTTAAAACTATGGAGGCTAGCAAGGTGATGATATGGATGAGTAGGTTCATGGAAGAGTTGGGAAAGGAGAAAGATGATTGTAAACTATTCAGTCACAGTTAGAGTGCAATTCATTTAGCAAAGAACTCAGCATTTCATTCAAGAATGAAACACATTCATTTGAGGTATCACTTAATATGGTAGGTATTGGAAGATGAGCACCTGAATCTAGAAAAGATTCATATGAGTAAGAACCCTGCAGATATGCTAACGAAGACACTAGCAAAGGAGAAGTTAGAGATACACTCCACTTTTGTTGGCCTTCAATTTTGAGACTTGAAGAGGAAGAAACAAATATAAGGAAGGATCTAAGAATGATGTTGTACAGGTATGGTGCAATAATTAATATCTAAGTGGGATATTGTTTAGTTTTGGACCTCAATTACTTCAGATTAGCATGCAACGTGAAACTTCCTAGAAAACACAACAAAATTCATCGATTAGGAGGGACTGGTATTGGTCACCTATGACCTTTATCGGTCAGAAAAGGATGAAATGGCATCAGTTAGGGCTAACCGACATTGGTTATCTGTATGGGAGTGTTTTATTTAACTCTTGGGAAATAGATCTATTTTTAGCATTAAAGAAGATCTATTAATTGTAATTGCATGGATAAGTTCCCTAAGTTTGTATATGCCTATACAAGCATAAAATTTAGGGTTTAGAAGTAATAATTAAGAAGAACTTGTAAAATTTGATGTTTATTATGAGTGAGAGAATTCTTGGAAAAGAAGAAAAATATTGAGTGAAAGAAAGTACTGTACATCTGAGAGGTGTGGAAGATTGTAAATCTTTAATTTTATATCTTGTCAAAGCTTTGGATAATAGATTGGCTTGTTTGTTGGTGGAAGTAGTCCACACTGGGTGAACCACATTAAATTTGGTGTTGATTTATATCTCTTGTTTTGTATATTTCTTCCGGTAGAATATCTAATTTTATTTGCATGTATGCTTAGATCTGATATATTATCTGTACAACCAATGTGATAACCCTAACAGTTTCAGAATGCAACACCTCACATATTTTACCATTCTGTGTTTTTCTTCAACAAGGAAACACAGAATCCCTGAAGGGCTAATGCATAGCCTTGACAAAGGCGGTAATCAGAGTACATGTGGGATATTCCATGACATAACAACAAACAAAGTTGCAGATTGATGTTAGAGGAGTTTATTATTAAGTTAAATGTATTTTGAATTTGATTATCTCTTATGAAGTGTTATTAACTATGTGATTTATTTGTTTAGTTCATTATACAATCAATAGATATCACAAAAAATGAATGCAGAAAGAAGTGTACAACTCAATTACAGAAATTCTATGTTTCCCACCGAAGTCGTAGGATGTAACTTAGGTCTATTGAAGAAAAATATGAATGTACACAAAGTTAAAAGAAAAATAATATATAGAAAAACCATCATTTCCTTTTGGGTCTTTTCTTGCTCTTTATCATCTTGAGTTGTAGCTTCTTCATCTTCATCTTTTGCATTATCTCTAGCCTCCAAAAGCCACATCACTGTACCTGAGAAAAGAGAGAAAAATGTTGTCAATTATTGAGCTCTAGGTTTAATCTATATGCTTGTGCTATTAGTTTTATGAAAATGAATCTTTTGAAATCAAGTACACATAAGATGCATCTACAGTGAATAGAAAAAAATAAACACAAAATCATATCATTCAAAAGTACATGTATGGTTAACAGAATCTATATGGAGAAAAAGAAGAAGAAGAAAAGTCACTATGGATTACAAGAGAGGATGAAAGCCTATTATTTTCTAAATATTTTTCTTAAGTGTGTAGTTACAAGTAATAGCTGAAGAAAGAAAAATATTTTTCATTATTTAAATTCATAACTAACAAGTACAGTTTGAAATAGTACATGAACCAGAATTCAAACTTACAAAAGAAAAAATCATTCTTTTCATTTCACCATGATCAAGTCACAAAGTACAAGTGTTAAAAGCTTTTATCACTTAATTGAGAAAGTCAAGTAAAATTTTGTTCACAACATGCAAGTACAATCTTACTAGGAGAAAACAAATTAAGGTGTAGTTTTCAGAACATTGTTCTTTGCAGAGTAAGGCTCACCCAATATAATAAGAATAATTAAAAATTCAAGAAAAATTTACAATCTATTGCAAAGGCTAGAAAGAGATTAATCTTAGATTGGAAGTAAATCAAGGCAAAGTATGAAACTCAAAAATGAATGATAGAGCTTATTTTCTTATCAAGTAAGAAATAAGATAGAATTTCTAAGTATGATCATACTCTAAAATAATGATCTAGGATCAACATCTTTCATAAGGAAAATAAAGCTAAAAACCATAATGCTACCAAACACAAATAAGGATTCATCAATGCCTAGGAAATAAGTTTGCAATTTTAGACTAGCCCCAAGGCGTGATATGGAAGGAATTACAACTTTGCATTACATTTCAAGGAATGATATGCAAGAAAGATACTAACACAAATAGATTACAGTTATAATACCTTCTTAACTGATAATACATTTAAGAGAACTTCATCAAGCTTCAAGTGCTCATTGCAAATTACAAAAAATCATATTTTCAGCTACAATTTCATGAATAAGAGCCATGATTTCATCAAATCTATTTGTGCAAGGTTAACATGCAGTGTACTGATTCAAATCTTTAGAACCAAATCAATGGTGTATTGCAGCCACTTCAGAATGAAGTTTTATTACACCTTTTGCATTTATGAATGAGTCATTTCAAAGGCTAAGTACAAGAAAATGCAAATTACAAGTGGTAGAACAATGATAAATATATGCAAGTTACAAGTGTTTGAACTTATCAATTGAAGTTTCCAGAAGGTTACACAAAAGGATCCAAGGCCAAAAATGAACTACATTAGTAGAATCAATGTCTACATCTTTCTTCTCAAACCATTGCAAGAACAAAAAATTTCAGTACCAAAAAAGGAAACTATAACTAAATTCATTTGAAGTAGGCAATAAAGTTTCCATATGATCAAACACAACATAAGTAAAAGTCACTTAATGGATCATGATAATGGAGTTCAAGAAAAGTTTGTAAACATAATAATTACTATTCTTGAATGAAAAAAATGCATTATCAGCAAGTGTATAAGTTCAAATTTGTGAAGGCTTCATGCATCTGTACAAGATACTAGTGTTATCTCTTGAAAGAACACCTTGGTTGAGAGATGACAATAGGGGTTTTAAGCTCGCTTGATCTCTCACTTTCATAGATACAATGGAAACACCTCAGGTTTGTGGGTATAGTTATTGTTGAGGTGAGTCTCTGATATCAAGGTCGGTTCCTTATTGATGTATCCTAAACTAATTGTTGGGGTTTTTAAGGTAAAAGCATGACTGTAATTGAAATTGAAAAGGGTGATACACCAAAATTATTGAGGGATTTGATTGAGTATATGGATAATAAAATTGAGTAATATTTGAAGCCATGGATGTTGTGAGGCTCAATCTTATAGATCCTAAAGCCTTTCTATCAAGAATCTTCTAGTCTTCACCAGTCATCTTCGTATGTCTAGACTTACCATCCAATGGTAAATACAAGTCTCTTTGATACAAATAATTCTCAATCTACATCTTCCATGATTGATAATTTTAGCCATCAAATTTCTCTACCTTGTATTTGTTTTCTTTTGCCATTGTTGTAGCTCCCACTCAATCAGAAAACCCTCTTTGAGTAAATCTGTCAACACACAAAATTGTAAAACAAATATTTGATACCAGTTGTTGGGGTTAGCACGTTGGTTATATAGACAATATATCAGATCTAAGCATACATGCAAATAAAAGTGGATATTCTACCAGAAGAAATATACAAAACAAGAGATATAAATCAACACCAGATTTAATGTGGTTCACCCAGCGTGGGTTAAGTCCACCAAGAAACAATCCAATCTATTATCCAAATCTTTGACAAGATATACAATTTAGAATTTATAATCTTCCACACCTCTCAGATGTACAATACTTTCTCTCTCGCAAGCTTTTGCTTCTTCTCTAAGAATTCTCTCTCTTACCAAGTTTTGCAATTTATTCTTAATTCTTGTTCATTCTTACTTCTAAACCCTAGATTTTATGCTTAAATAGGCATTTATAAACTTAGGGCACTTAGCCCTGCAATTACAATTAATAGATATATTTTAATGTTAAAAATAGATCTAAATCTTGAGAGTTAATTAAAACATTCCCGCACAGGTAACCAATGTCGGTTAGCCATAACTGATGCTAGTTCCTCATTTCCTAATTGATGACGGTTACTGTGTTTTCTAACAATTTTAACATTACATGCTAATCTAAAGTAATTGAGATCCACAACTCAATAGACCATTTTTGATGAAGCTTTCAACTCTTTCTAATCTCGAGATTGATTTCATTACTATAAACATCAAATTTCTCAATAATCCTTGATGTTGATTGTATTTGGCATTCAAATAGACTAATATGTTTTCCTTGTATTTTATTTGAGCTGTGAAGAAATCATAATCATGCTTGATGAAAGAATGTGGAATTTCTATGAAGTGCAACTCGAGAAAGGTATTTTATAATTGCAGTTTTTTAACTTCATTGCTTGAACCTCATTCTATTTTTGAACTTTAATTATTGTAAGCATGATGCAAACTAAGTTTTATCAGTATTTTCTCTTGATTCAACTTCTGTAACTCCATATGTTCATTTTTATTTGGATAATGAGGAAAATGTAATAACTTTCATCCTTCATCTTGAATTAGCTGAAACTTATAAGCTCTTGTATCATGCAATTTAGCTATTAGCCATTATTTTATTTGTAGTTAAGCTTTTGAAAATATTGTTTGATCTGAATTATAACATTTTTAGTTTAAAATATGGTATTTCCTTGTGGACATGTGGAAAAATGTACTGAATTTGTTTTCTGCAAAAAATAATTCTATTTTTCTTTTACTTTCTGAATTGATTGTTTCATCAATACAAAGCTATAATCATTTTTTCTTTTGATTATATCCTGAATCTTAAAAAGCATATGTATCTAAGTTGTAATTTGCATTGAGGCTTAAAAATTATCATAGTTTCCACTATTTGTATTTGTGATCCGTAAATTTCTGTTTTGAAGTTATGCCTTTCATAAATGACTTCCAACTTAATTTCATTACATTCCTTTCTAGATAATTTTATATTACGAAACTAAACTCATGGATAATGCCTTCTTTGAT
Organism: Taxus chinensis; assembly: GCA_019776745.2. Taxonomy (NCBI): domain Eukaryota; kingdom Viridiplantae; phylum Streptophyta; class Pinopsida; order Cupressales; family Taxaceae; genus Taxus; species Taxus chinensis. Next base: position 153,759,000 of record CM034154.1, read on the forward strand.
ATTTGGTCTTCGTAAATTGACTCCTTGATCTTGAAGATGACATTTTCTTGCTTGTTTTAGGTGTTGTTCCTTTGTATGTAAAATTGAGTCTTACATGTTTTCTCTGTACAACTCTACATCTATTTTGGTTGATGTACCCAAACCTATTCCCTTAAGTCTTTAGAATTGGATGAAAATTAATCATAAAACTTGCTATTTAGAAACATGCTTGATATTTGAATAGATACCTCAAGGTTTTATATTTTAAGTGCAACACTTGTTTTTCTCCTTCATGGTTTTTAAATCCAATCAAAGAATATGTACTCTTGAGATTTTATAAAATTATTTCTAATCTTGATAAATATTGGAATTACATGGATTGGAAGTAAACTAACTTCTCCATATAAAAGCTATTAAGTTTTCTTTCCTTCCTCTTCCAATGTCCTAATCTGGAGCTTGCTTGCATAATGAGATGGATTTGAATCGTATTTCTAACTGTTGTTGCAACTGGTAATCTTTATGGTTGCTCCTTAGAGTGGATGATACAGAGCTTTAAGGATGAATTGTATTGATGAATTTTGTCCTATTTTGTCCATGTCTTGCCTATTTGTATTTGTATGGCTGCAGAAGATCATTTAATTCTATACTTGACTAGAAGTAAGTTTGAACTTGATGAATCCCTTCCTTATGTTTAATCAAAAATGATTAATTTATGATTGATATTTTCTTCTTGCTACCTATACCTAAAAATTTAGAAAAAAATTATAAAAATAAAAGGCCTTTAGCCTCTCTTATTTTCCATAGTAGTTATCTTTTCTTTTGTTTCCTTTTCTATCATGATTCTAGGAATCATATGTGCTACTGTAAGATATTTCTTTCTCAATTCTGTATCTTTTACATTGATGTATCTTATGTCTCTTAATTATGGAGATTCGTCTTCCTAAAGCTAATTGCACAGGCATGTAGATTTAACCCTGAGCTCAATTTTTTTACAATCTTCTATTTTCTTATAGGTACACTAATGTAATGGAATGAAGCAAAGAAGATGAAGATAAGGAGCTAAAGCTAGAACAATGAAGACCAAGAGGAAACCCCAAGGAAATGATGGGTTCCATCTACATTCCTTTTATTTTAACTTTATACACATGTATCTCTTATTTCACTACATATAAGTTACATCCCACGGCTTGTGTGGGAAACACTGAATTTATTCATGAATAAATGATATAAATTTCTGTAACTGAGTTATATACTTCTTGTTATACAATTTTTCCCCACAAGAAAAAGTGAACAAACATGAATTTGTGCACTGTGAAAATGTGAATGATTCAGTAAAGAGATCTTGCATTTTGAGAGAACTGAACACATTTTAGAGAAGCTCGGGAGCATGAGCTATTTCAAGGAATCAAGAAGACCCAAAATTCTGAAAGTTTGAAATTTTAGAATTTAGAATTTTAGGGTTTTAGAGATCTCGGTGAGTGTGGAGGTAAAAAAGTTCCAAAATCAAAAGTTCTGAAAGTCTGAAATTTCATACTTTTTGGTTTCGGGGTTTTGGAGAAAGAGAATGGTGGGTTGGAAAAAGTGAGCAAAAATCCCAAAATCTGAAACTCATAAAGTCCAGAATTTTAGACTTTCAGGTTTTAGAGTTTTAGAGATTTGGGATTCAGAGTTTTGGAGTCTTTGGAAACAAAAATTAGAAAAGTACCTAAAAATGTCTGAAACCCTAAAAGTATAAATCCTGAAATGGTTCAGATTTCAAAAGTCAACGCAGGTTTTGGGTTAAATGCGGCAATAGTTTTAGTTTTTAGATTTTTCAGGTTTTAGGTTTTGGAGTTTCAGAACTCTCGAGGTGATTTGAGCGATGAAGAGTGAAAATTTTCTAAAGTCAAAATTTCTAAAATTCTGAAAAGTCTAAATTTTTAGACTTTCAGGTTTTGGAGTTTCTAAATTTCAGGGTTCAGAGTTTTAAAACACTCAAGCCCCAAAATGAAAAAAAATCAACTCAATGTCTGAAATTCTAAATTCTGAAACCCTGAAGTTTTGGACTTTCAGAACTCTCAGGCCATTTTCAATGGTGATCAGTGTCCCAATCTCTAAAATGAAAATGTCAGAAAGTATATATTTCGGGATTTCAGAGGTTGCATGCTTTTCAGACTCCGAAGCAGAGCCAACCACCCACCATTTTTTTTAGAATGACACCTCAACATTCAGATGGCTATAACATTTAACTAGGAGCTCGGATTTGAACAAGAAATTTCTTTCTGGAAAGCTCTCAAGAGTTGGATTTACACAAGAAATATAGTTTTGGAAAGATCTTGGGAAACATTAGATAAAAAGAACTTAAATGCAACGAAAATGGAGGATTTTATTCATTAAGGGAGCTTACATTTTGGAGTTGGTCTGAAAGGTTGAAGTAAGCCCAAGCAAGTTACAGAGATTTCAGGAAAAGAAGAAGTTTGAAATCTGAAATTTCAGACTTTTAAGGAGGATATTTTTAGAGGTAGGGTAAGGAGGTTTTTAGGGACTCAAAAATGATAAAAGTTTCCAAAACTTGAAACTCCAAAAGTCTAAAATTTCATACTTTTGGGTTTCAGGGTTTTAGAGTCCTCAGGCGCGAAGTTGAAAAAATGGTCGTGAAAGTCTGAAATATTGAAGTCTGAAAGTCTGAAATTTTGAAATTTTGGGTTTCTGGAATCTCAGTGAGTGGGAACAAAAAGAAATCAGAAAATTCTGAAATCCTGAAGCCTGAATGTCTGAAATTTTAGACTTTCGGGTTTCAGCGTTTCGGAAGTCTTGGTGACAAAATCAAAAAAGTGACTGAAAATGTATGAAATCCCGAAAGGGTTAGGATTTTGGAGGTCAACATAGGTTTTAGGGTCAACACAGTGAAAATTTTGGACTTCGGATTTTTAGGGTTTCAGACTTCATATTTTTTGGCAAGGAAACATAAAAATAGTTACTCAATGTCTGAAACTCTGAAACCTGAAAGTCTGAATTTTTAGACTTTCACACTTTTGGGTTTCAAAACTCTCAGGAAAAGTTGGCAGATGAATAGTATCCCAATCATAAAAATGGAAATATCAAAAATTTTGAATTTTAGGATTTTATGGGTTGCATAATTTTCAAACTCCGAAGAAGGACAGAGCCACCCACCTGCCATTTTTACAAAATGACAGCTCAACCTTTAGATGGCCTTAAATTTTTACTAGGAGCTTAGATTTGCACAAGAAAATACTTTTTAGAAAGCTCTTAGCATCTTCTAAATTAGAGGGACTAAGTTATTAAAAATTAAGAAATGTAGTCTGCCATTTTTTATGGTGTCAAACTTCTCACCTACCAAAATAATGAAATATGGGCTTCCTTTCTTTCCCAACAAGGACCAATACATGAAGGCATGGGTTTTGCAGGGGTGGTCGAAGAAAGAGTTCAGATTCTTCTCATCTCCTTCTCTCATTCTTCCTATATATTGTAAGGAGAATTTTTCTTAAAGTTGGACATTTTGGTGTTGCAGCCTCCGTTCTTTTTTGTTTGCAAGTAATCTTTTGGAGTTAAAACCTCCCATCTAAATTGTAAATGCAATCTTTCCTCTTGGCCATTGTGATGGATTGTATCAAATTTTTGGAGCAATAAAATAAGTCTATGGATGATTTCAACCCTCTCTTATGTTCATTGCATCTTCATGATCTCTCATTGCAATCTTGGTTATCATTGCATGGTGATTGTATTACATTTTTTGATGATTTATGTTTAATTGAAAAGTAGGTGTTCAACATTCCTTTGGTGCATCACCTCTGTTAATTTAGGTTTATTTTCTTGCATCTTCTTAACCTTGTATCCTTGGCAAGTTAGAGTAGGTTCTAGAGTATATCCTCTACAATCTGAATGTGTGCATCTAAATAGAGGAATAGGAACCAACCTTCATTCGGAGAGATTTCCCAATTGCAAAGTCACACACTTTGGGGAAAGCTCCATGTTATGCAATCACACTAAGAGTTTCAACCCATCGAGTTGCAAACATTCAGGGGTGCTATGATTGGACATCAACAGGTTATGAGGTTTTTTGTTAAGTGTTTAACGCTAATACTTTTTTTAGATTCTTTAGGATTTATGATATAGTGTGTAGGATTTTTTTCTTATAGTTTACGATGAAATATAAATGTTTATATTGTTATTCAATGAGATAAATTAGTGCTAAATAACACAATTTCATGTTTCAGAATTGAATGTACAATGTTTATGTTTTGTATTTAGGATTTATTATTTATTATTTATGATTTACTGTTCTTCTTTTTTATCATTTAAGTTGTAGTATTCAACATTAGCATCCATGATTCATTTATGTGGTTTTTGATTTGGGGTTTAGAACATGGTTTAACAATTTTATCTCTTCAAAAAACATAGATGCATCAGATTCTTATTACAAATATGTACCAATATGGAAATATGATCAAACAATGCATCAAATAATCATCTATCTAAAAAATTAAAAATAAAAATTATCACCAAATATAGTAAACTTGATTACATCCAAAGACAATAGATTTAACAATTGGTTTCAAATGACATAGACGTTAAAAGTGAATATCGACACAATTCCATACATACATTATTCCATTTGAATACCTAAATATTATCTCATAAGAAGCCTATATTATTGAATACAAACCTATCTCAAAACATAAAGGAAATGTAAGTATTAACATTCAAAATCCTTAACTATTTGTGCTACATCCTTAATTCTAAAATTTAATATATCCCATAAAATCACTAATTTCAAAAATAAAGAACATCCAAAAAAATAAACTACTCTTTTTCAATTGTACGCAAAACATATTTAAAGTATCAAGAATGAAGCATAAAATATATTTTAAAAGTGAATACAAACATAATTAAATACATACATATTCACGTTGAAGACCTAAATATTTTTTCCCTAAGAACCCTACATTATTCAATACATACCTATATGAATATATGATGAAGGATATGATGTATTAAAATTCAAAAGCCTTAACTAGTTGTGTAACATCCATGCTTCTAAATTTTAACTTATCCCATAAAATCACTAATTTAAAAATAATGAGCATTGAAACAAATAAACCGCTCTTTTCAAATTTTATGCCAAACATATTTAGAGTATTACGACTATAGAGATTCCTCACATTATTGATTGTAATGAGTTTTAGTAGGCCCATTAGAAGAAATATATGCATCTTTTAAGACCCATCCCAATGTTATTTTTAGAATAGAATTTAACCTAACAAAGAATATTCAATAGAATGCGGAATGAAACTGTAGAAAAATAAACCTAAATAGAAACAATATATATGAATAGAAATATATTTTAACATAGTTGAATAATAAATACAAAATTCTAAATTGTTAATAAAAAAATGTCAAACTCGCATCTATTCATTTTGAACCCCCAGATTTGTTAACGCCCCTTATTTTCTTTTCCCTATTTTGAAAATCATTTTGAGGTATTGCATTTAGAACATCAATTCCATTTTTATCAGTTTTGTTATGGGTTCAAATCAGACTCCATCTTCTACATTGTCATAGATCAAGACGAATCCCCAATAATGTGTTTTTTTGTCTTAAACTTAGAAACAAAAATAGTCCTTATATAAGAGACTTCAAAATTTTTAAAGATCTATTCATTTATTTCACAAAAATTCAGTTTTGACCTTCTATGGTGAACAACATGGCAACAAAATGTTTCCTAAAAAAATCTTTCTTGAACTAAATATTCCTTATCCACAATGTTCATGTAGGAGTGTCGATAGATATTGGCATTTGTGATTAGCTACACATCTTCATTATTGTAGAAGATAAATACAACAAACAAATAACAAATTTATAAGGATATTGTCAAATACATCTCCACAACCCAAAACATGACCTTCCATGGATCTTTACTAAATCATGAATTATAAATGACATTATTTAAATACAAGCAGTCATTTTAATCATCACATATTTTCTATTTACAACCATCTAAAAAAGAATAACTAAATAAAATTATGCACAAATGTAAAGTAGATAAATCAAAATTAATGATGAAAAAGTAGGTATACCAGTAAAGTAGCAAATAACTCTAGAGTCTCACCTTATAAATATTACCAATAATATTGTTAAATTATATAGCTCAGGAAATGTAATGTCCACTCCTCTTCGACTCTTATAATACTATTATGTTGATTATTGTTGATTAGAGACATGGACATTATTATTACATCTTGGCTAGAATGTTGATAGATAGTATAGGTATTTTTATTATCGATATGTTGTTACTCATATTTTGGATTCTATGGAATGATAGACGCGTGGATAGATATTTTAGTACTTTATGATGATCTCGTGTTGTTAATTTATTTTATATTGACACTTTGGCTTTCTGACGTATTGATTATGTTTAAATGATTTGGATATACATGTGATCTCATTGATTTTGGTGAAAATGGTAAAATTTAAATATCTAGAAATTGTAAATAATTTATAGAATTGCTTAGTCTTGATGATGATTTACCTACGTTATATGATGATGTTAATGGATAGATATGTATGTGTTTTATTTTTTGATGTAATTTATATGGCCTTGAGGGAGAAGAGGTATTGTTTTGGTTATTGCAGGAAATTATATCACAACAAATAAGAAGGGGTTAAGAGACAAACCATGGAAAAATATCAGATGTTTCTAACAAAGGTCACCTTCACAAATTTGTTTTCGTGTATATTGTTTTCCTATTCTTGTGTTTGTTAGGAGGTCCCCATGGGGGGTGATCTCATATGTGACTGTGGGTTTGTGTGTACCTTTTCCCTCTTTTATTTTATTTATTTTGTTGAGTATCTGATTTCTTTTTCTGTAATGTATTATATACTTATTATGGATTAATTAATGTACTCTTTTTTAGTTAGTTAATCATGTGATTAGACTAAGTTCAGATGTGACTATGTGAGAATTAGTTTTGGAGGATATAACTTGTTATCTTATTGATTTTTGATGGATTTCATTTGATTTTGTGTTGTGTACTCAACCACATCCTTCAAACCATGAATTTAGGCTTGAAGACCACTTTTGGAGGATTGTTTGTGTGGATGAAGATTTTGGAGGTTTTTAGGTGGAAACTTAACCCATTGGGAGGTATAAGGGATTCCCCATATTTCTCTTCTCCTTTGGCTTGGATTATAAGCCTTTGTCTTTGGAAAGTTATATTTTATTGTTATTATTTTTATTGTGCTTCTATGTGTTGCAAGTTTTGTTGGCATGAATGTATGTATTGTTAGACCTTTGTAAGGAGTTTCCATGGTTTCAAACATTCCCTATTTCTCCATTTTTTGGGCTCGGGGGCTAGTGACAAGGGTTGCTTCACCTTATCATGTGAATAAAGCTGGGATGTGAATGTTTCATATGCTTCCTTCATTATTATTGTGATTTGGATTTGAAAAAATTCTTTGGAGTTGTAAGTAGTTCTTGAGATAAAGACATTGTGTAAAAGACAAATAAAGAGAAAGGTTGTTTTTGTAAATTTTGACATGTTTTCTCCAGTATACTTGGATTGTTAAGAAAATTTCTTGTAAATTTATTTATCAAAATATGTATTGTGATGGTTAAAAGAAGAACTTGTAAGTTATATTTTATTGGAATTTAATCAAATGTTTGCATCTTGTTTTTATTTTGAAAGTGGTTTTCTTGAAAGTTGGAAATACTTGAAAATACATGCTTGTTCCTCCCTTTATATGTTTTTCATTCTTGTTTATAAAAAGAAAAGGAATTTATAATCAGTAGATGGTTAAAATTATTCCCTTCTTTTTAAAATAGATGCCTCGTGGTTGAAATGAACACTTGTAGTCAAATTTTAAACAATTTTACATAGGAAAATGTATACATATAGTTATTTTAAGAAAGAAAGAATTAGTTTATTTTCATTAGAGTGTTATGTTAAAAACTAATATGATAGAACTCTATTTTGATATAGACAAATATATATTGTTTAATATATATGTTTATATATCTAATTGTAAAAAAAACTATTTTTCATAGTGACTGATGATGGTCGCTTAACCAGTCTCGGTAGGACAGAAATTGGCATCGTTCTCTAAAAAATGGCTACAATTTTATATTTTCAACTTTTCAACTTAATTACATGGGTTTTTCTTTGAAAATAAATAAGACAAAGATGCTAATATATATGAAATTTTACTTAAATGTATACAAGTGTATATATTTGAGAATTTATACATTTGAATATTTTTTTATATAAAATGTGCTGACTTCAAAGTGACAAGTGTCAGAAGAGTAACCGATGTCAGTAGCACAAAGATAACCATGACCTATTAAGCGAATATAACTAGTCACCTATGCGTGAACCATTTTTTGAAGAAAAAAGTGTTTGTCAATCCAAAACAGTAAATTAAATTAATATATTTGAACATAGTAGAAATCTAACATATATATAGATATATAAAAATGTATATGAAGATATACATGCATGTATTTGTACGTGTGTGTGTGTGTGTGTGTGTGTGTGTGTGTGTGTGTGTGTGTGTGTGTGTGTGTGTGTGTGTGTGTGTGTGCGCGCGCGCGTGCGTGCGTGCGTGCGTGCGTGCGTGCGTGAGCGCGTGTATACTCTTAGTTTAACCAAAATGGATTTTTCCCCAAATGTTGAAACTCCAAGAAAATGTGAGAAAACAAATACCTAAACCCAGATTATGGTTGGATCGTTACAACGAAAAAAGAGATAACTATACACACTACAATGCTAATGCAAATAATGGAATGGAGAGTAAAATGGAGGAAGGATTTCCTCCCATTTGCAAAACATGGACCAAAATAAATTCTCCATGGTTTCCCCTAAAGTTCCATGTCCTCCACCTCTTTCAACCTACAAACAAAAAATAAAAAATGAAGATATTAGGGAAAATAAAAGAATAAAAAGGATTCATAAGGATATTTATGGATTTTAGGGAAAATCTAACATCTAAGGGCTCATATTGATTCAATCCTAGGGTAGAAATTTAATCCTACAATTTTTACTGGTTGACATTTTTATGGGATTTTGTTTTAAATAAAAAGGTCTGGGTTTTAAGTGAATGGGGCCACCTAGTGCATTAGTGAGCAAGAATAAGTTGTGAATGAGTTTTATTTAGATTAATAAATAAATAAATGAAATTTGAGTATGAGATTAAATAATAAACATTGTGTATGGGTGTTTTGGATAATGTTTTTAAAGGATTAAATTAATTAAAAGTAAAATGTATAGTTAAACCACTAAATGATGGGTATGGCTATTAAGTTAATATGTAAAGTAAATTTTAAATCAACTTAGGAAATAGCCTAAATTAATAAGATTAAGAGGATCTTAAAAGAGGTAAATAATGAGATTAACTTAGCCAATGTTTTTAAATAAACATTTATTAGAAACCTTAGAAAAGGATGAAGTTATGAAATGGATTTAGGAAAGTATGAAATATTATTAAATTAATGAATTAGTTCTGACAACACTATGGATGTGTAGAAATTATTAACAAGAATTTAGTTAAATATAATCTAATCTATAACACCCTGAGAACCTTTTAATACTTATTTTTTTCATAATTTTCCTAAGTAATTAATGAGGTTTGACATGTTTTTGGTGCATTGATTTTGTGGGTTTTACACTTGGTATCAGAGCCATGGGTTCAACACTTGGACCCTGGGAAAACATGAAACACAATAATAAACTTAACACAACTCTAAACTTAGGACACATAACATTGTTGATAACTTAAAAGAAAAAACTTAATAAACTTAAACAAACCTAGATGATGATGAACTAACTCTCGCCTTGGTCTATGTAGGAGGTAAAAATCAGAAGATGGGTTGTTACACGTTAAGTTGGAGGTACCACCCCAAGAGAAGGAATTCAATGTTATATTAGCAAAGATTTAATAGACCTTACAAGAGGTCAATGCCACTATATGTGAGGGTTCACTTGGGGGACATCCTTACTAACATGACAAGGAGCCGTTAGTGGAGGATCATGAACATCCATGACGCAATGAGGATCATAGGGTAGAGAACTCCCATGTGGAGCTAGATAGACTGGATTCACCACTAAGAGAGCACAAAGATAGGTTTGTGAGATCAAGAGACATATCTAGGTTCCCTTGACAAAGGGACAGTCATGCGAAGAGAACCGAGGGTAGATAGACAACATCGACTGATCATATACGAGAGATGTTTAAGGTTCATCTGTCTCATTGTGTTAGATATACTGGAGGATTCTAGGCTAAGGCTTCATTAGTTAGCTTGAGTAGATGCTTCAAGCTATGCCCGTGATGTAACAACATGAAGGCTCATATTGTGATAAAGTTTTTGAGGGATGGGGTAGGAGTTTTGTGGAGGATAAAAGAGAAGAAGATCCACATAGATTTAAATAATGTGACATGGGAGATATTTTAGGAGTGATGTAGAAGCTAATATTTATCAAGACAATTAATTTAGTAGAGGATTAACAATTCCCAAGACCTATAATAGGAATTTATTATAGTGGCTTGGTATGAGAGTTTGTTTTTGGACTTGCTTTAGTATGTAGAATACATGCAGGATGAGATGGTTAGGATTCATATGTTCATTAGGGGCCTAAATTTAGATGTTGGAGCGGAGGTGTGCATGCATTATACAAAGAATTTAGCTGAGGCCATGGAGAAGGCCTATATCGTAGAGGCTAATAGGGCCAAGATATAACAGGATAGAGATACAATGAAGATCCACATTCAGAAGATGCAAGATAGTTGATGGAGGGGGACAAACCCTTCTCATTATAGCAGACACAGATCAACACACTTCTCCTTCAGGCTGCCAAAGTAGCCACATCAGAGGAAGCAACAGACCCATCCATCATTTAGGCCTCTACAAAGATATGATGCACAAAGGGGGCCGAGTATAGTGTCTCCTCCTAGAGGACCCATAAGGACATAGGAATTACCTAGAGCTTAGTCAACCAAAGCTCATCCATAGCAGCCATAATAGTCTATAGTAGGATCATCGGGGTCTATAACAAAGATAACTAGAGCACCAGGGGGAGCTTGTTATCATTGGAGGGAGATTGGTAGTTTTTATGGATGTTGTGTACTTAGACACCATTATAGAGATCATCCGAAGAACCCTAATAACAAGGGTAAGGGACCTATATTTGAGCCTATAGTTGGTGACATGACACAAAGTCACAAGATTTATGTAGCGGTTGAGAACTATAAGGCTCAACATTAGGCAAATGTGATTGAGACCACAAGCAACATCACTGGTATTTCTATCTCTATTTTATTTGATTTAGGATCTTTAGATTCTTTCATTTATCCATAATTAGTAGAGTGATATAGGTTGGTGACAATTTGGAAAGGTTGTAGTTAGGACATAGAGATGGCTTCTGAATAAAAACTCACAGTGGAATCCTTAGTCATGGAGTGTGTTGTAGACCTAAGACGCTTCAATACAAACTTAGATATTCACATCCTTCCCTTGGAATCTTATGGGATTATTTTTGGTATGGATTATATTTCTGCATATAGGGCTAGAGTGGACTAGTACAACAAAGTAATGACTTGTGTAGATGATTTGGGAGTGGATTCATTGATAATTAGGATTAGGAGACCTATCTCTATTCACACTATATCTGCCATGCAGCTTAAGCGGTGTGCACGGAGGGGATGTTGGTTATATACTATTATAGTGAGTAATAGTTTAGAGGATTAGACTAATGGGCCTTCACTTGATGACCATAAAAATTTGAGGGAGTTTTGAAATGTATTTACCAGTGAGTTACTTAGGCTACCTCCCTGACCTGAGATATATTTTCATATAGATTTAGTTCTTAGAGCAGATCCTATCTCACACTTGCCATATAGGATAACTACCCCTAACCTTTTTGAGCTCAAGTTATAACTGGAGGGAGCTATTGAGGAGGGCCTAATCCATCCTAGTGTATCTCCTTGGGGTGCATCGATGATCTTTGTGAATAAAAACTATGGATCGATATGATTGTGTATTAATTATAGACAATTGAACAAAGTAATGATAAATAATTGTTACCCCTTTCCATGCATTGATGATTTGTTTGATCAGATGAAGGGGGATACCATTTTTTCTAAGATAGATCTTAAGTCGGGGTATCATCAACTAAGGATTACGGAGGAAGATATTCATAAGACAACCTTACGCATGAGATATGGTCACTACAAGTTCATAGTTGTGTCATTTGGTTTGACGAATGCCCCTATAATGTTGATGAGTTCTATGAATGGGGTACTTAGGAAATTTTTGGAGCACTTCATGCTTATATTCTTAGATGACATATTGATTTACTCATGCACCCATGAGGAGCACTTTTGACAAGTTTTGAATTTTCTTCGAGAGAAGTAACTTTATTGGAACTTGAAGAAGTGTGCATTCTTTTAGACAGAGGTTCAGTCTCTAGGTCACATTATTTTTGGGGAAGGTATTGCAGCCGATCATTCCAAGATTGGAGTACCAACTAGTATGACTGAGGTACATAGCTATATGGGATTAACATGATACTAGAAGATATGTTTTGAGGAATTTTCATTCATTTCTCATCCCATCACTTCCCTACAACAAAAAGGGAAGAAGCTTTTTTTCTAAGACAATTGTGAACAGGCCTTTGGGACTCTAAAAGAATGTCTTACTACCGCACCTATCCTTACAGTATTAGATCTTAAGAGGGAATTTTTTATATGTATAGATTCTTCATTGGCAAGGATAGGAGGAGTATTGATGCAAGATGGACGAGTTGTAGCTTTTGAGTCACGCAAAATCAAGGATTATGAGCTCAATTACCTGACTCATGAACTTTATCTTGTAGCAGTGGTTTATGTTTTATTTTAATGGAATATTTTTATGTTAGAAATGAGGTTCTCACTCTGGATAGATCATTTTAGCCTTCGAAACCTCTTCACATAGCCCAATATCAATGTCTGTCAATGATGTTGGATGAAGCTTATATGTGAGTATGATATAGAGATAAAATACGTGAATGGGAAGTAGAATGTGGTTGCAAATGCCTTCGAGCCATTGGAGTCATCTCATTTTGGCTACATCAATGGATACAAACTTGAGGACTATAATCTTACAACAATTTCCACATGATGGATTCTATATTTTAGCTAGGGTAGAAATTGAGTCACAGAGACCCCTTGAGGGGAAGTTTGAGGGATTTTCATCAGATTTAGATGGGATTATTTGAAAAAGAGGTCAGATTTATGTACCTAGAGATGGAGCGTCATGGCATGATATCTTAACAAAGGCTCATCATGCACCTTATTCACCCCATCTAGGGGTGAAGAAGATGCATGCCACATTAATACAATTATTTCATTAGAGAGGACTTCAGAGGGATGTAGCCTAGTTTACGTCTCATTGTCTTGAGTGTCAGAGGGTGAAGGCTGAGCATCAACATCCAACTGACCTTATTTACCTATATGCTATAATAGAGTGTAAATGGGACACTAATTCCATAGATTTCATAGAGGGGATACCTACGTCGAGATATCACCATGACATGATCATGGTCATGGTGGATATATTGATGAAAGTGGTTCATTTTTATTTGGTTAAGACTACCTACACAACTAGTGTAGTGGTGCGAGTGTATTTAGATGAGATAGTAAGACTTCATGGGATTATGTGGAAGATTATTTGTGACAGCGATCCTTTATACACCTCTCCTGTTTGGACTACCATGCAACATGCTCTTGGGACAAGGATTAATTTCAGTATAGATTATCACATGGAGACAAATGGGTAGAATATTAAAGGTGAACCAGATATCAGAGGACATTCTTTTAAAAGTATATTATGGACCATCTATCATGATGGGAGGAGTTCCTATATCTCTGGTATATTTTGCATATAATAAAATTTTTAAGAGTTACATCGACATGGTACCATGGTAGAGAGTGAAAGACTCCATTGAGTAGGGATAGGTTAGAGGATAGGGATTATTTTGAACTATCCATGTTACAAGACATGGAGCATTATGTCATATTTATCAGATAGAGATTGTAGGAGGCTCAAGATAGGCAGGATAAGTATGCAGACCATAGGAGTGTTTACCACAGTTCTGAGGTGGGCTCAAAGGTGTTCCTGAGAGTAAAACCCCATAATATCCCCATCCATTATGGAAAAGGTTCCAAGCTAGCTCCAAGATATGTGGGTCTATTTGAGATCTTAAAAAAGATCAGTCCCTTAGCCTACTACTTAGCCTTGCCAACCAAATTTTCTATCATTTATGATGTTTTCCATGTTCTTGTATTACGGATATACATTCCAAATCCTTATCATGTCTTGGATTAGATTGCTTTATAGGTACATGAGTAGGGACATGTGAGTGTGGAACCCATGCACATCATAGAGCACATGACCTTGGGCCTTCGATGGCATGAGATTGATCAGGTGTGTGTCTAGTGGGATTGTTATGATTAGACATGAACTACTTGGGAGGACACCATCTTGCTGTGAGCCTAGTTTCTGCACTTGTTTTAGTGACTTTGAGGAAGAAGTTGAGTCTAAGGGGAGGGGGATATAATTCCCACTCCTCTTCGACACTTATTATACTATGATTTTGATTATTGTTTATTAAATACATTGAAATTATTATTATATTTAGATTAGCATGCTGATACACAATATGGATGTTTTGATTATCGATATGTTGTCAGTCATATTGTGGATTGCATGGACTTCTAAAGGCATGGATAGATATTTTATTATTGATGCTGATCTAGTGTTGTTTCTTTATATATATTGACACTTTGAGATTCTTGACGTATTGATTATGTTTAGATGACTGGGTTAGTATTGTGATCTCATTGATGTTGTTGAAGATGGTAAAATTGAAATATCTTGAAATTATAAATAATTGTTAGAATTACTTAACCTTGATGATGATTTAGTTATTATATATGATCATGTTAATTCGATAGATATGTATGAGTTTTATTATTTGAAGTTATTAATATGGCCTTGAGGCCGAAGATGTATTATTTTGATAATTTTCAAGAACTTAGATCACAATAAATAAGAAGGGGCTAGGAGACTAACCATGGAAGAATATCAGATTTTTGCAACAAAGGTCACCTTAGAAACATTTTTTTCATGTATATTGTGTGTTATTGTTGATTTTTTTTAGGAGGTCCTTAGGGGGTGACCTTAAATGTGATCATGAGTTTATGTGTTGTTTTTCCCTCTTTTGTTTTATTAATTAGTTTTGTATGTGATTTATTTATTGTGATATAATTCTCACGTTATTATTCCTTAATTGGTATTCTCTTATTTAGTTGATTAATCATGTTGATTAAGCTAAGTTGTGATGTTACTACATGGAAATTAATTTTGGTATATATTCCTTGTTATATTACTGATTTTAGATCGATTTTATTCATTTTGAAGTTGTGTACACAACCGTACTTTTCAAATCTCGAATTTTGGTTTCGGAGCAACTTTTGGAGGCTTGTGCGAAAAGTTAATCTTGCCTCATACCTCTTAAAATCACCCACCAACCATAACTATAATGTAAGGGTTAAAAATAAGGCCTCATTATGTGTTTTTGAAGGAAAAAGTGCGAACTAATTGCACTTTCTTACAAACACTTTTAATAATGTCCTTAGAAGTATGGGGTACTGATTTTTGTGTGGAAGAAAACTTGTCATATCCTCATCCACCCATTTATGAGTCTTGGTATTTTTGTTTGTCTCGATGTAGTGAATCGAAGGAAAAATTATGTGGCATCTTAGATGGAGCCACCTCACCATCCTCTCCATAATTTCTATTTATTTGAGTTATTTTGATGTTTTGGGGGTTAATTAGTTTAGTTGCAAACTTGCATATTTTGGGGTTTTTCTTGGGATCTTACTTTGGGATTGGCTTGGACTTGGGAAAATATTGATATTTTTTCTTGAGGATTGAACGTTCTTGCAATAGTAAGGTAGGGTCTATACCCTTGCATTTTATTTTACTTGTAGTGTTGTGTTTAGTAAAATGAATGGATGTATGTGTTGTATTTGGTTTTGGCGTAGTATGACCTTAAGGATGGTGTGGGGATAAGGAAAATGGGGGACCATATGAGAGAGGGATAAGAATTTTTTATGTGTATTTTTGAGGGATTTTTGGTTAGGTGTTCCACCTTCTGAAGATAAAGGATATTTCTTCCTTATCCTTGTATGTTTTGCATGAAGGAGTGATAAG
Organism: Taxus chinensis; assembly: GCA_019776745.2. Lineage (NCBI taxonomy): Eukaryota > Viridiplantae > Streptophyta > Pinopsida > Cupressales > Taxaceae > Taxus > Taxus chinensis. Next base: position 153,775,222 of record CM034154.1, read on the forward strand.
AGTTTTGAGGGAGTGATAAGAGATTGAGGGAGGGATAATATTTTTGTAATTATAGATGAATTTTTGGAGGTTATAGGATGGAAACTAAATCAATTGGGAGGTATAAAGCGTTTCAAGATTTCTCTTTTCCTTTATCTAGTATTATAAGCCTTTGTGTTTGGAAATTTGTATATTATTGTTGTTCTGCTTGTATGTGTTGCAAGTTTTGTTGGCATGAATGTATATATTCTGAATCCTTATTAAAGAGTTTCCATGGTTGTAAACATTCCCTATTTCTCCATGGTTGGGGCTTGGGGGCCAATGATAAGGGTGGCTTCACTTTCTCATTAGAATAAGGTTGGGAGGTGAGTGTTTCTTATGCTCCCTTGTTATTGTGATTTGGAGTTGAAGAAAATATTTGGAGTTGCAAGTAGTTCTTGTGATGAAGACATTGTGTATAAGACAAAGAAAGACTATTTTTTTTTTTTGTAAATTTTTGATCTTGTCTCCACCTTTGAGTAAAGGGATTTTGTATACTGTTATTGTTAAGAAAATTTCTTCAAAATTTAATTATCAAAATATGTATTGTAATGGTTGAAAGAAGAAGTTGCAAGTTGTATTTTATTGGAATTATAACTCATTCCAAATCTATAAATTAATAAAAAAATTTACATCTTTTTTTCATTTTTAATGTGGCTACCTTGAAGGTTGGAAATACTTGAAAATACATGTTTATTTCTCCCTTGAAATGTTTCTCATTTTGTTTGTTAAAAGAAAAGGAAATTATGCTTAGTAGATGGTTAAATTTATTCCCTTCTTTTTAAAATAGATGCATTGTGGTTGAAATTAACCCTTGTAGTCAAATTTTAAACAAGGTTACAAAGGAAAAATTATACATTTGGTGTTTTTAATCAAAAAATAAGTTGTTTATTTTCATTGGAGTCTTCTATTAAAAACTAGTATGATAGAACTCTATTTTGACACACACACACACACACACACACACACACACACACACACACACACACACACACACACACACACACACATGTATGTATGTATGTATGTATAGTTTCATATATATGTTTATATATCTATTTGTAAAAAATAGTTTTCCACAGTTTCTGAATTTGGGCTGTTAACCAATGTTAGTAGAACAAAAACTAGCATTGGTTTTTGAAACATGGTTACAGTTTTATATTTAAACTTTTCAATATAGTGACATGGGCTTTGCTTCAAAAATAAATAAGACAGAGATGGTAATATATATTAACTTTAATAAAAATGTACACATGTGTATATATTTGAGAATATATACATTTGAACATATACCCATATAAAATGTGTCGGATTCATAGTGAATGGTTGTCGACAGAGTGATTGGCATCGCTAGCAGAGAGAAAAATGTGACCGGTTAAGCAACCGGCACCGGTCTCTTATGCGTGAATACTATTTTGGAAAAAAACTTGTTTTTGAATCTAAAACAATGACTTAAATGAATATATTTGAACAAAATCTATATCTAACACACACACACACACACACACACACACACACACACACACACACACACACACACACACACACACACACACACACACACACACACACACACACACACACACACATGTAGACACACACACACAAAAAAAAAATAAAAAAAAAAAAAAAAAAAACACATGTAGATATACATGAATATATATATCTATCAATTCTTAGTTCAACCAAAATGGATTTTTACCCAAATGTTGAAACTCCAAGAAAATGTGAGCAAACAAATATCGAAAATCAGATTATGATTGGGTCCTTACAACAAAACAAGGATTTATCTATACACAATATAATCCTAATGTAAATAATGGAATGGAGAGAAAAATGGAGAAAGGATTTCATCCTATTTGAAAAACTTGGACCAAAATAAATTCTCCATGGTTTCCCCTCAAGTTCCATTGCCTCCACGTCTTTCAACCTGCAAAACACAAATGAAAAAATGAAGACATTAAGGATAAGAAAAGAATAAAAAGTATTCATAAGGCTATTTAGGGATTTTATGGAAAACCTAAAATCTAAGGGCCCATATTGATTCAATAGTAGGGTAGAGATTTAATCCTACAATTTTAAGTGGTTGACATTTTTCTGGTAATTAGTTTTAAATAAAAAGGTTTGGGTATTAAGTGAATGGGGCTGCCTAGTGCATTATTAAGTTAGAATAAGTTTTGAGCCATTTTTATTTAGATGAATAAATAAATAAATGAAATTTGACTATGGGATTAAATAATAAACATTGTGCTTGGGTGTTTTGGATAATGTTATAAAAGAATTAAATTAATTAAAATTAAAATATATAGTTAATTCACTAAATGATGGGTATGGATATTAAGTTAATATGGGAAGTAAATTTTAAATCAGCTTAGGAATTCACCTTTAATAAAGTTAAGAGGATTTTAAACGAGGTAAAATAATGAGATTAATTTATTCAATATTTTAAATAAAAAATATGGAAAACCTTAGAAACGGATTAAATTCCAAAATGGATTTTGGGAAATAAATAATTAATAATTTGGTCTATGGCTGTGTAAAAATTATTAGATCTGAATTAATTAAATGTAATCTAACGTTTAACACACTTCCAACATTTTAATTAAAAAAATTTCCGTAATATTCCCTAAGTAATTAATGAGATTTGTCTTGGTTTTGTAGCATCTAGAGAGGATTGTTACTTGGATGATTAAAATGTACATTTTTAAAAATATTACAATGCAATTCATATTAAAGACAATATTGTAACTTTAAATGGGTGAAATAGACTCGTGTGGTTAGACACAAGCATTTGTGGTCTCCTTTCCTCGTATTCATTGTCAGCATCGTATCCAGCTTTAAGTTATGCACACTTTATATTTTCTTGGTGCTTTATGTCAAAGAGGAACCACTCGAGCATTCCATCTTGGACTAATTTATCGAATTGGATATTTTGAATATTATTTAATTATTCCTTTATAGAAAAGAAAAACCATTTGATATCTCCACTTACAATCCCATGATGTGCATGTGTTGATGAAGTCGAAGATGCCATGTATTTTTTTTCGATAGGGTTTGAAGTGCAAATTTGCCTTAGTATTCTCTACCAGAAACGTCAAACACTTTTACAACATTGACGCCACCTGTGGGAAGCCCATAAACTCCCTTCTAGAAATTAAGTCTAGCTAAATCCTTCTCAGAAGTGGAAAAGAATATTTTTTTTTTACCCTTCCACACTTGGTTGTGTCTGCATTGGGTGAAAAATTCAATTTCAAAATAAAAACAGAAACCTTAAATACATATAGAATTTACAAAAAAAATTATAAATGAAGTGAAAATAACTTTAAATTGTAACAAATGAATCCAAAAAATAATAAATAATCCATAAATATAACTAATATTCTTAAACTAAGATAACAATTTTTCAAATTATATTAATTATTTTGTAACCTTAAAATATTTCAATTTTGTAAATAATATGTATTTGCATTTGAATTGTACGACACATAAATACATCTACAAATTATTAAACTTCAAAATTTTTTAACTAAGAATTTGTATTAATCATTGGAAAAGAGTGATAGAACAATATTTAAAATTTATAAAAAAAATCACAAATTATAAGTAAAATGACATAAGAATTAATAGCTATAATGTTTACTATATTCTAAGTTCACAACATCATAAATGTTTGAGTTGGATACGTCATAATGTTATAGCTTTTAGTTGGTACTTTCATTAAATATCTAGTGATTACTAAGAGTACACTAATTTAATCAAGGATCTTAAAAAATTGAAGTATTTGAGCAGATAATAAAACTATAAAATTATAGCTAATATTACTTTTAATTTTATTAAATACTTATTTAAATAAGTATATAAAATTGTACTTAATTAAATAAATAATACTTATTTTTTGAGACGATGGTTTACCTCAATATATGATTACATCAAAATAATATTCAAACAAAATCATTCAGTATTTATATCAAGAAATAATTATTACCTATTAAAATAAACTAACAAATGATTCACCTTTGACTTAAAAAATAGTAAATTGTGTGAGAAATAATACATTCCGTAGGAAATTTACTTTATATGTAACTTATAAAAGGTTGAAAAGTGTAGTACCCAATTCTCTTGGACACTATTTAGATAGGTTTTACCCTTTCATATTAGAGTTTGCATCATTCGGCTCATTACATAAATAGTATTGACATGAGGTTCCTATACTTACATTTATATAGACTATTCTCTTTTGTGAGGTTGATTTGGCATGGGGTGCCAACTTTATTATCTGATTAGTATGGATACACCATAATGTATGGATATATTGTTATTTTTATAGTATACATGGATAATGTCGTAAAGCTATTATTAGAATATATTTTGATTATGATGATGCTGATGATGGTTATGTTTAAGTATATTTTAAATTATAATGAAACCATCAAATGAAATATGAAACTAGAAATACTGAATTAGTTACGAAACCATAAGCACAACATTTATAGGGATGTTTGCATGATTTGGTGTGGTCATTGTTATATAATTGAAACTTATCGGTTAAATGTACTAGTTAGTATGGTGGGTATCCTTGTTTTATTGGATATGAAAAATTAATAGGGAATGTAATTTCCACTCCTCTTCGACACCTATTCCTACTTTGATCATGCTCACTGGCTGCCTAGAGACATGGATATTGATATAGAATTCTAGATAGCATGAGTGTAGACTATATGGGCGTTTGATTATAATTGTGGTTTTACTCTTATCATGGATTATATGTATGCCAATTTGATTTTTTCGGATATTGTAACGCATTTGATTTATTGTTGCTTTACTTATATACTGATATCTTGGACTTATAGCAGTTACGACTATGCTTTGATGCATCGCTAACCATGTGTACGTTGATATTATGGTTTATTTATTTTGTGATGATATTAGGAGATCAATATGAGAATTGCACGATTGTCGTAAAATGTGAATTACGATGTTTGATAATTGTAAATGTTTGATTTAGAATATAATTGCATACCATGATACCTGATGATGATTATATGATGGATCATTTATATGTGTAATAATTGCTTGATGCATTGATGTGGTCTTAAGGAAGAAGGTGGTATTATTTTGTGGTTATAGGAAATGAAATCACACAAAACAAGGAGGGCCTAGGAAGACCAATTATAAAGGAATGTCACGTGTTCACAATCCATTCACCTTGGTAGTTGTCATGTTTGTGTTTTTTTTATGTCATCTTCTTGTTTGTCATCTTTTGGAGGTCTCCATGGGGGATAACCTTACATGTGACCATGGGTAGGTATGTGTTTTTGTTATCTTAACTGTGTTGTCGTTATGATGTTTATTTAATCGTGGATTTTTTATCTTAATTAAAATATTAATGTACCCTTGTACCCATATGTTTCTAAGTTGTCAATTTACCCTTCAAATAACTATGTAATTTGTAGTTGAGAACGTGTATTAATGTGGTGAGTTTTATTATGTGCAAATGTTCCCCTTTATGTTTCTTATGATTGTTATGTATCTTGGCTTAATTATGATAAATTGTAGGGGTTAAAGTTGGAGGGAAAGGATTCCTTAGAATATACCTTTTTACGCTAACCTTTTTTATTTGAATTTTAAATTTTGGCATTAGTTTGTGTGCCATTCCTAAACCCAATCTCGGATTTGGGATTTGAGCCCAATTTTGAAGGCTTGTTGTGCAAGTTTTAATTGTCCCACACTCTTTAATCTCTTCCCCCAACCTTACCTATGACTTCGGGGTCATATTTAGCTTATAATTATGATTTTTTTTGGAAAATAAGTATTTATTACCCTCATGATTCGATCCTCTAAATTCGACTTTGAAATGTGTAAAAGGGATTTTGAGTGCAATTTGGTCATGGAATCTCCTCATCTTCCTCTTTATGATGCCTTTGTTTGTGTGGGGAATTGGTGATGTGGAATTAAGGGAGATAAAGTGGCATCCTACATGGATCCACATCACCTCTCCCTCCATCTAATCTATTTATGTGAATCCCTTTTGATGATTTTTGGGGTTATTTACTTTGTTACTTGCTTTATTATCTTTCTTTACTATTTTGGCTTGAGTTTTGGGGAAGAAGAAGTTTATCTTGATTTTGGCTTTGGAATGACAAGAAATTGGCTTCTTCCTTATGGAGAGGAGTTGGAGTGAATTTTCTTAAAGGAAGGAGCTGCCATCAATGGCAAGGTAGGAGCTTAACTTATGTTACTTATTTTTCCTTGTTGTGTATGTTTTTGTAAATAGAATGTATATTTGTTTGTTGTTTTTTGTTTTGGCTAGTTTGGACTTATGAAAGGTGTGGGGAGAAGGGAATATGGGGAAATTGGGGAGATAAAAGCGAGTTTGTGAGGTTTTTTTTAGGAGAGAGTGTGGGTAAGGTGCTCCACCTAAGGTGAGATAAAAGGTTAAAGTTTTCTACATTTTGCATATTTGAATTATGGATAAATAATGTATTTTTGAGTGTGTTGGTGATGTGAACTTTGGAATTTATTTGGTGGACCCTTAACCCACTTGGGGGATATAAGGAGGTGGCCACCATTATTCCTTCTCTGTTAGCTCTAGATTCAACTTATGTGATTATTTAAAGATTGTCGATGTTTATGACTTTGCATTAATTAAAAGTTGGAAGTTTTTGTTTGTTTGTTCTTGTGTTACAACAATTTTCTTGTGTGTGTGTGTGTGTGTAAATTGAATGTGGAATCCCTTGTTTTAGCTGCCATGATAGTGAATATATTGCATTGTTTCATGGTTGGAGCTTGGGTGCCGATTAGGGGGTTGGCTTAACCCCTTCATTAGATTCATGGATGGGAGGAGAGTGTTTCCTAGATCCCTCTATTGTTTGTGTGTTGAAGGTGATTTTGGATGAAGAAATGAGCTACAAATTTTAATTTCAATGTTGGAATTAAGTGTGAATTTGGGTAGGTTTCCTCCACCCCTTTTGGGTGGAGGGCTATCATACTTGCATATTAAACTATGAAATTGAATTGGAAGATAATTTAAACACTGGAAGAATTATTCGAAGGTTGTATTTTTTTGCATTGTAAAGCAAGATTTTTGTATGAACCTAAATCTCTTGAAAGTTTTATGAATTTTTTGTAATTTTACCTCATGTATCCCACTTGTAATTTGATTGAGAAATCTGCACTTTATTTTTTGGTAATGTATGTAACATGTTGTAAATTAGTAACAAATGAATGTTTGCAAGTAAAATGAAACTCTAGGTTGAATTTGAACCCATACATGTTTAATTTTCATTTTTCCTTATTGGTCAAGATATAAAAAATTTGGTTGAGGGCACTATTATAGAATTTATTTTACTGTGAATTCGGAGTTAATGCTATCATTAAGAATAAGGATATATAGTTTGATTTTTGTATTTCACTATTACATATCTTGTTTTGTGAGGAAGTATTAATCTGTTCAATTCAATAAATTTATTTCCTTCTTCTTGTATGTCTCTTGAATTAATCCAACTTATAAGAATTTACAAACTTAGGCTATAAACCAGTTTATACCTACCATCCACTCTAAACATGTTTAAACCAATTTACACCTACAATCCATTGTGAAAGTTTTTAACCCAGAATCATTTATATCTACAAATATATTGTTCCTGAAAACCCTTATGAAAATTTAAAGTACAAAATGTCTATTTTTTCCTTCATATCAAAGCATGGGCTCTTTGTAGGATTTATATTAGAAAACAAACTTGGATATATATTCCCGCATTCTGAAATAATCCTTATTTTGAACAAAATAAAAGTATTAATAAAAAATAAAGATCCTATAATGTGTGTGTGTATATATATATATATATATATTCTGAAATATATACAATAGACAAAATATTTGTACCTATAGATTCATATGCAAATTTCTATAGATATAAATATTATATATATATAATAAAATTAATGTTGTCTTTTGATATGTACAATCGAACGTTTTTTGTTGTTGTATTTAAGATCTATGAATAAATAAAAAATTCGGGTGGGAAGCAAGGCCATCCCACCCCACCCTTTGTATAAAAAGGGATGGGTCGGCCATGCCAAAAACCCTAAATAAATGTAATAGGGGTGGGTGGCATGGCCTACCCACCCCTCCCTTACCAAAATTTGTGTGCGTCACCCATACTACCTCCCCTCCAAATCCTTCAGTATACACAGTTGTGGCCAAGTTCCCTTCTCTGCTACACATAGCCCAAAATTGGGCTTAAATACCCTAGAAATAACAAAAAACAAAAATATAAATAAGTGATTATATATATTAGATATATATAGTATGTGTATATATATATATATATACACATACATATATATATATACACATACATATATATATATATATATATATATATATATATATATATATATACATACATACATACATACATATATATATATATATATATATGTATGTATGTATGTATGTATGTATATATATATATGCATGCATGTATGTATAATATATATATATATATATATATATATATGTATGTATGTATATATATACATATATATATATATGTATGTATGTATATATATATATATATATATATATCTCTATATATATATATATATCATATATATATATATATATATATATGTATGTATGTATGTATTATATACATATATATTATAGATATGTATATACACACACTCCTTGTGTAAATATATACATATATATCTCTGTATCTAATCAAATACATGTATCCAATATCTGTACATACATACATACATACATAATGTATCTATGTATGTATGTACGTATCCGATTTAATACCCACTCCTCTTTGACATTGATTATGCTAAACTTTTGATTATTGTTGATTAGAGACATGGACATTATTATTATTAACATGTTGATAGAAAATATGGATATTTGGATTATCGATATGTTGTGACTCATATTATACATGGTATGGACCACTAGAAGAGATTGATAGATGATGAACTAGTGTTGTTTCATTGTATACTTACACTTTAGATTCTTGACGATAATGATTATATTTAGATGTTGGACTAACCTTATGATCTTATTGATGTTGTGACTTATCAAAATTGAGATGCTTAGTAATTGCAAATAGTTGATAGAATTTACTAATTTTGATGATGAGTATATAGCTTCGTGTATGATGTTGTTGAATGATATGTATGTGTGTTTTATTTCTTCATGTATTTGATGTAGCCTTGAGGCTGAAGGGGTATTGTTTGATTTGTTGTGGGGAATTATATCACAACAACAAGAAGTGGTTAGGAGACTAACAATGGAGGAATACTGGATATTTGCAACAAACTCACCTTAGAAACTTCGTGCCATGTGTATTCTTGTGTTTTTTAGGAGGTCCCCGTGGGGGGGGGGGGTAACATCATGTGTGACCAAGGGATTCAAATTATTTATTTATTTAGTTTTGTACATGAATTACATTATTGCTTATTAATGTGCCCTTGTTAGTTAATTAATCATGCGATTAAGTTACTTTGAGATGTGAAAAAGGGGAATTTAATTGGGGTAGATAGTCCTTGTTATCTTAATAATTTTGATGTATTTCATTTGATTTTGAATTGTGTAATCAACCCCATCCTTCAAATCTTAGATTTTTACTTTGGAGCCACTTTTCGGCATGTGGGACAAGTTAATCTTGTCCCATGCCTCTTAGACTAACCCAGCAACTATATCTATGATGTGAGGGGTTAATTTTAGGCCTCATTATGTTTTTTGGAAGAGTAAAGAGATAATTAATTACACCTTCTTACAAATTATTTTAATGGTGTCCTTTAAAGTATGGAGTAGTGGTTTGTGCGTGGAAGGAAAATTGTCATATACTCACCCACCCATTTATGAGTCTTGTTCTTTATGTTCAAACTGTTGAGGTAGATTGGAGAAGAAGTGATGTGGCATCCTACATGGAGCCACCTCACCCTCCTCTCCGCATGTTCTATTTATGTGAGTTATTTTGGAGTTTTGGGGGTTATTTGGTTTCATTATACACATGCATATTTTTGAATTTTCTTGGAATTATTGATTTGGAGATTTGGGATCTTGCATTTGGGGATTTTATTGGATTAGAAGGAGATTGGATTTTTTCACTTCAATATTGTGGAAGATATTATGGAAAGGTAGGGTCTATTCCCTTACATTCATGTTCGTATTGTTCATCGTGATGTTATTGTGTTTTAAGTTGGTGCATGTTAGTGAATTTTATGGGTTGGGTAGGTCTTGGCCTTAGTGTTGTTTTTGGAGAGGGAAGTGGAGTTCATAATTGTTGAGGTAGAATGTAGTATGTGACGATTTTATGGAGGGATTGTGGGAGTGGTGTTCCACCTATGTCGAGGGAAAATGTTTATATATCAAATTTGTATGCTTGATTATGGAGAGAAAAGGTGTTGTGTGTGGTTGTGAAAGTGCACTTGGAGGAATTGGGTGGACCCCCATCCCACATGGGAGGTATAAGGATATGAATCCATGTTCTCATCTCCTTTGGGCTTAATTGATTAGCCTTTTTATTTTGTTTGGAAAATTGTAAATGGATTCTTGAAATTGTGTTCTTGTATGTATGTGCAAGTGTTTTTAATGTGATTTTTATGTTTTGGAAGCCTTTGTAAAGAGATTACATGGTTTTATAATGTCCCTTATTTCTCTATTTTTGGGACTCATGCGCCAATGAGAAGGGTGGATTTCCCTTCTCATTGGAGTAGTTGGGAGGAGAGCGTTTATTACCCCCCCTTCCTTGTTATTGTGGTTTGGAGAAGTAGAAAAGGTATGGAGTTGCAAGTTGATTAAGAGAACTAAATGAAAAATAATATTTTTCTTTTAAATTTTACTATTTTGTTTTAGACACCGAATTTCTGTATCACCCCACATTTTCTCTCTTTGAGTAGGCTTATCCATACGAATCCCATATCCCTCCAACAAAACATATTTCATTAATCAATTTTGATTGATTAACTGATCCCCTTAAACCTCATTATCCAAATATGCCACCTAATAATCCAAATATTGATCCACACATGAACCCCACTTAATCAAACTCAATTCAATCAAATCAAATATAACACCTTACCTAATAATCAATCACCCTAAATTATTGAATTCATGAACCCTACCCATGAATTTAAAAATTAAACCCCAAATGCATCAAAATCCAATATCCCATTCAAATACTCAGTAGTGTAAAGTAATCCACATGGGACACATTATTACATCTAACATTTTCAATCATGTCCCCACTCAATATCACATCCTTTTTTTTTTCAAATCATGAACTCCTCAGTAAAATCTAATCCTAATCATGTCTCATTAAACATGGTTAATGCTATAAACCTCAGTTACTAATTAACCTCAAATTTAAACCACATCCAAGCTATATATATAACCCTTTCCTCACTCTTAAGGATAATAAGAAAATTGTGAAACAAGTTTGTGAAGCTTGAAAGTGGCAAAATTTTGGAAAATTATTTTTGAAGTTTGAAGAAAATTTTGAAGTGTTTGAATTTAAGTCAAAACTCTGCCATCATCCCCATGTTGCTCTCATAATGCCATCTTGATGTTTTTTTCATCACAATATAAGAATACTAGCTAAGTAGCTTCTTCATTCCATTTACTCGATATATTACATTTCTCTATTTTTTGCATGTCATCTATTTCTTGTCATTTATTCTTATTTTGTTAACATAGGGGTTGAGAACCACCAAGGAAGTGAATTCTTCTTAGATCCACTCCATCAGGCGGCCCCCATATGAAAATATCTAAGAACATTTTCTCTACTATCTTTGAGTTGCAGGTTTTCTGAGATCGCAGTGAGGAGCTCATCATCTAGTTTGTGCCCAAATCATTCATCATCATCTCCAAGGTACTAAGCGTTTATATATTCGAGGTTGTTTGGTGTTTATTGATTGTTTAGTATACTAATCTTGACAGGAAGTAGGAAACTCTTATCAACATTTCTGGCACGCCCGGTGGGACAAATCCAATATCTAGTCATTTCATTTGTTATGTTCCTTTACTCATTTCATGTAGGTATCGTAAATATATTGTTTTTCTTGTATCCTCATTTTCAGATATCGGTTACAAATATTGTCTTTTTCACTCACTTTTTTGCAAGGTTTGGTGTTATTTTCATCTATATTAGACGTCTATGTCATCTTCGAGGTAAGTACTCTTCTTGTTTTCATCCGTCTTAGCAGTGAACTTGTTTATAGTTGGTATCAAACTTATTTTTATTATTAAAATAATAATAATAATAAGAATAATAATAATAATAATACTAATACTAATAATTAAATGATTTTTTTATAGTTGATATCAACATTTATATTTATTATTAAACAAAGAATAAAATTAAAGTTAATAAATAAGTAAAAAAAAGAATAGTATGTTGTACTAACTTATCCATCCCACCTATTTTGTAACTCTTCATTCCCAAAAAAGATCTCATCCTCGTACCTGGGCTACCATCCTCTGCACCCAAATTTTCACTCTCTTTCCCACACGATTCCACACAAATCCCTACTCTTTTCACACAAATCGACCACCACCAATCTTTCGATTATCTAATTTCTAACACATTCCCTCCTCTACCCGATCTATCCCTAACTAATTTATAACTTCCCATTCCTACTGATCTCCCTTCTCTCTCCTTGGCCAATTTTCCATTCACAATTATCCCACACACCACTTCACGTCCCTTCCACACAACGTAACTCCCTATACTATTCTACTTCTTCAACATCACGTCGATCCCCATTTCACGAAAGCGTATAAGATTCTGGTCAAAGCTTTGTAGTTAGCCAACATATTTATAAAGATTATATTTGCCTTTAAAATTGACATTCACTTATGGCTTTAGCTATTTTAGGTGACCGTAAATTTAGGTATTTTAATGTTTTTATAGTATTCTCAACATGTATTGCCTAAATCTATAATTTAATTATGGCATTATTAAAATATATCTCTAAATTATAATATCAAATTCATGTTGGTTCTATAGTCCCTTTATAGCGATCCGTTTACAATTCATTATAAGAGACCTATTATAGATTTTATTTGCACCATTCTAATGCTTGATACCTTCTAATCGTTTCCAGCTAGTTTGGTGTGTAGAGATTGTACAATCTCTTTGTAGCAATTAACTTCTAATTCAAACCGTAAATTGAGGACAAATCATAAGATTTTACTACTTGGTGCAACCAATTGTCTATAGTTTGGTTTCAAATTCATGCAAACTCTGTGGTAGCGATAATAAATTCCTTTATAGAAATTGGTTTAGATTTTCTATGAGCGGAGCACTATAGCCAATTAAATATTTCCCGTTTAGATTTTTTGTGATATTCATTATGTCATCATGCATGTAAGAAAGCCATGTCCATATGCAGTAGGACCAACTATGGCATACCTAAGAGTGAAAAAAATTGTGTTAATAAGGACTTCTGATAAGATATTGCTCCTAATTTATTTTTCCCATCTCATCATTTTAGATATTTTATCATTTTAATATCCTGTCTGTCGACCAATGTAAAGTATAAGAAATTAATAAACACAACATACATATTTACATATTTTATCATCTAGGAGATTAATTGTTATATAATTAATTTATCATTTATTTTTATAGTCTAAATTTGGTTTGTAATTTGTATAGTGCATTTCGTAGTTTATTATTATGAATGCATTATCGCATTGTATTGTTTATTGTTTTGTGTTACAGTTTAACATTAAATATTTATGTCATAATTTGGAAGTTATTTCGTCATTATTTCTTCATCTATTTTATTGTTCTATTGTTTATTTCATTATTTAATCGTTAGTTTATTACATATTTTTCATTTAATTAGTTTCGATAGTTTGTTTATTCTAATTAACATACAAATGGAAAACATTTTTGTAGATTAATATCCTACGCCTGGGATTTTATTTTGCATATAAATATAAGAGCGTGTTATTTTAATCCATTTTATATCTTTCTAGCTCATATTCACTAATTGTCATACTTGATTTTGCAAGAAAAGTATAAATTACACTACCAAAGATTAAGTCCTAAACCAAAACCAGGTCACAAATATCTTCTTATCAATCACATGGACAGTCGTAAATCATGCAATTTTAGGATCCTTAGACATTCTTGGTCGTCAATTATCACTTCAAACATCGTTCACCCATATACCAAGAAAATCACATCCAAGATTGCTCGGAGCCTACATTTTTCTCACCACAACTTGCTTCTAGATAAGAAGGAAAAGTGCTACATAGGTATTCGTCATTTCCTCTATTTTCTCCTTCTACATCGCAACTCCCCTATCCTGTGTGTTTATCCTCATCAAATGAAAACATTTGGAATTGGATTAAAAAAGAAGTTTCATTTCTCATCTTGATTGTTCATATAGTTTAATAATATGTTTAATATTATTAATCACACATTTTACCACACATTTCTTGAAACTTCATGCATCAATTAACACATCAAAATACCCCTTTCACCCGGTTCACTGATTGGGATTTCAGCACACCCAACAACAAACCATTTCAAACCTTTCCAGGCCACAACTTACCCAAAACAAAACATATTTTTCCTCCTTCCAGGTGCTCTTACAACCATCTTCTTTTTATTTTCACACGTTTTCCTAATATAACAAGATTAAAAAAAAATTAATTATTTTCCTGACTTTCTTAACTTAGTTAGCATAAAAGTGGTTTTTTATTTTATGCATGTATTCACTTGATCAACCGCTAAGAAAATTGAACACAACCTCATTTCACATGGTTCTTCATCCCAACCAACAACCACCTCAACAACTTCATCATCTGTTCCTTTGGCTACCTCTTTCATGGACACCCATTCCCTCAGTTTTATATTATCATTCCATCCCACCCTCTATTAAATCAGAGTCTGTTGGTACTCTAATCGTCCCTCTTGGTGATCCAAAATTCTAAGAACTTCTTAACAAAATTTTTGTGTCTCTTTAGGAATATATTCTCATAAGATCCATATAGATTCCTCTAGATGGCCCAACCCTTCAGCAAGTTTACCCTTACTGTACCAATTTTTAAACCATTCCACTCGCAGCAAATGAACCTTTTACAACCCCATGTGACTTTGCTTCATCCTCTACCAATCCACCATCCCATGAGACTATTTATTTATTCACACCCATTCCTCCCAATCTCCACCAAATAAAAAGAACTATTGTAACTATTGTCCCCATCACCACTTTAACCACAACTATCACTAGTAATCTCATCCAACCTCCCCATGTATCACTTACCCTATCGGAACAACAAGTCCCATCCATATCACATGTGTATGCCATTACTTTTGAACCCCATTTTATGGCTCCTTTACAGTATTCATTGTATCATCCAATCCATCAACTTATTTACGCCCACATCCCCACTCAGCAATTGCCACAAAAACCTTCCTAGTCCCAACAATTGTATCATGTCCCCATCTCTCAACAAGTATTTTATCAACCACAACCTCAATCACAGCCCATGATGTACACTCTCCCCCATCAAGTTCCTCAAATGCCCACATATTCCCAAGCTCAACTACCATCTCTCATTCCTCAACAAACTATTCCCAATGATCCCATATAGGCCTTAGTAAGTCGGTTAGCCAACCTAGAGGAAGTCACTTTGGGATCTAAAGTGTCATTATCATATGAAAAAATATGTAACAAACTCATCCATCCATTTATACCCATTAATCCATATCCTCTACACTGGGAATTACAAAATTTTGCCAAATTTAATAGTAAAGAGAACCCACAACAACATCTCTAAGCATTCAAACTTGTGTATTATCTTATCAGACATGACCAAGATTTGATGCTTTGTGCCTTCCCCATGTCCTTGGCTAGTCCTGCCCTAGATTGGTACAATAATAGCACCCAAAATACTCAATATTTTCTCTCTCAGCTTGCACAATTAATTATAGAACAATTCTCAATTAATATTGTGCGCAAGGTAACCATTAATGATTTGTATACCATCTGACAATTCAAAGATGAATCCATTACATACTTCATCACATGATGGCTAAATATTATAAATCTGTTATCTTTTCCTCTTCCTCAAACTGATCTAATCTAACTCTTCACGCACTCTTGTGCAAAGCATATTTCCTCTACTTTGCAAATTCAATCATTTAGAAATTTTAACGAACATTTAACCATGGCTCACAAGCTTGAGACACATGCCCTTGAATAGGGCCATTTAAAATTGAAATCAATTAATCCCAACCATGAATTCACCAGACTATTTATATCAAATGATAAGTAAAAAACAACGGCCAATGCTATCAATGTTAAATCATCTCCTACATCTACATCCACTACATTGGCTTAACAACGATTCACACGACCAAATCTCAATTATACTCCTCTTAGAGATTCATACAACATGATCTTTGACAAATTAATGATAGTGAAATTGATCATGGTGCCTCCTATCTGACGAATTGATGAGTCTAGGAAAAAATCCACATTGTATCATGAGGACCATTACTGCAAGTACCACCAAGTCTAAGGACATGACATAAAGAGATGTCATAATTTTAAGGATTTAGTCAAAAGACTCATTGATAAGGGAAATATTTAGGTATATAATACAAATTCTTAACCTAATCAACCATTAGAAATTATTAAACAATCATTTCCAAATCATGTACCAACATCAACTAGTCAAACCGCCACTACTTCTACCTCCTAAACTCCCAATTCTCATACCATAAATACTCTACATGTTGTTGATGAAGATCCAGTTTCAGCCAAAGATTTACCCTCTTCATTAACCATCATATCCAGCTCTCTAGACACTCTTTCTACATCTAAAAGCTCATCAACACTCACACCAACATCAATCGTATCTACGTCCACGTCAACATATCTTCCCACAACCACACCTATCATATTTTCCTCATTTAGAAATATTAATCTTCCTCTATCACTTATTACACCCACTTCATTAGGTATGATTACCTTATATGCAATCATTCCACCTTTACCCATTACCTCATACTTAGCATCACTTGAAGTCCCTCTTTTTGCACTTTTACCCACACCGACTACATCCACTATTGTAAACACATCTATGTAACCTTCTTCTTATGCAAAAATTTCATCAATTGAAGAATTTTGGAAATAATTTCAACTTTCTTTGACTTCAAATTTTCATCCTATCTCCTCTACACAATCAGACACCCACACATCTAATAAATTTTCACCCGTGTCTACTACAGTACCATCTTTAGCTCCTCCAATAAAAATTCTTGTCATTCCTTCCAAGGAACCCTATTCATAGACAATATTTAAACCCCTATTTCCCCAATGTCCTCCTCCACATCCTTGCTAAAAAGTATACCTCATTGTCCTCAATTTCAATCCCCTTGAAGCCACATCATTTTGCTCTATTTTAGGACCACACCCTTCATCCCCTTACTCCAATTTAGGAGCATCCCCTTCATAAAAAACCTACGCTACTAATATGGCAACACAACAACAAATTTTTTCCAAAACACATCCCAAAACTGAGTCAAATGCATCCACATAATTAACAAATATCCTACATCAGACGTAGTTAGTTTCCCTTCCCGAATCCAAGACAAACATCAAAATATACCATTACACCACCACATGTCCGGGAATCACCGCAAAATCCTTCATCTATGGTTCCATATCCTATTCCATCAGGGTATTATACTACCATGTTTTATCAATTAATCCAATTCTCATCAATCACATAACCACCAATTACAATTTTTGACCCAAGTGTGTCAAGGCCTTCATGGTTTAAATATAATATTATTTGTTCATTTCACCACACCCCTGGATATGACACTGAACATTGAAAAATTCTCTGAGAAATCATACACCACTTTGTCAATGAGAATCATCTTCTTAATGAAGGAGAACCAACTCTTCAACTAACCCATCCAACCCCCTCATCCCAACATGCATCTTTCTGAACATCTAGGCCACCCCCTTCATCAAGGACTCTTGGCACTAGTATACCACTAAAAGAAGATACATCCAAGGACACTGCAAACCTACCATAAAAAGAGGATGAGCCCAAAGATGATGCCCCTCTTTTGATCAGTGTTATTTGGATAACCCCCCATTATTGACCACATAAACCTGAATCCACCACACAACCTACTCAAAATACCTTTACTGTTATCCCTCCTCCTAAGGAACATACCATATCCATAACCCAATCACAACCGAAGGTTGTCATTGCTGCTCCCACCACTCATCCCAAATCAACATCTCCATTTTCCTCTAAGGCCAAGGTATCTATTTTGGTCATTCCTAATCTTGCTTCCATCAAAAAAACCATTATTATACAACTTCATCAGGCCCGATCAAAATTTCACTTTATGAGCTCATCTGAATCTCTCCACACAACAAACAATCTCTCATGGAAGTTCTACAATGCATCTTGAAATCATCTAATGAGCCTCAACCTTTCGCATCCTTAGCTGATGCCTTCACAACATCTACTGATGTGTCATTTGAGGATTTAAAAATCCCCAAGATACCACCAGAAGAGAAGATCTACCTCTATTCATCACATTACATATCAATGATACATATATCCAATGAACCATGATTGATAATGGTGCTAGTATCAATTTCATTTCTTCTCATCCTTCAACCAGTTGAAACAACCTAACACCATTGTTGCTAAATCTCCTACCACTCTTTGTGGCTTTAACGATGTAGTAACTCCCCCATTAGGAACATTTGTCCTTCCCATCCGTATTGGCCATAAATTCCTCCATGGGCTCTTCTAAATCATCGAAGAATAATTTCATTATAATCTTTTACTTAGATATCCTTTGATTTGCACCATGCATTGTGTCCCATCTATCCTCCATCGTTATATTAAATATGAACATGAAGGCACCATTTATGCTCTTCCCACCGATACCCCTCCTTTCAAGACATGTCACATGATCTATATACCTAAGGATGTTCTTGTCCCTCAATCCAAATTTTCTTCTGGTGCATCCATTAGTTCATCTGTTCCTCTAGCCACATTACCCCATAATGGATCCTTTGATGTTGTGAGGAAACACCTTTCCTTGGGAGAATATCAACTCCTCGCTCTTAATGATCTTCCTTCTCCCAACCGTCTCGGCTGCCCTGATAAGGCCTCTATATATCAATCAAATGTTGGGGAAATCATCTTATTTTCCCCATCTTATCTCAAAACTAATCTATTATGTGGAGGCCTTGATCAAGCTTCTTGTCATCAAGATCATCACTCTCACACCAAACTATATACAAGTTCTTTCGCGTTTCTCAGCAAACCATCCTTCACTCACACATACCTCTATCGTTGGGCATAGAAGGGGTTCGGTATGGGCTATTATGAAAAATACCCTCACGAAAATTTCTTCACCCAAGCCCATGAATCATGCTAAAAATTCGGCTTGGCATAAAAAGACCCCTCCATCCCTCCTCCAGGAAGATCCTCATCTTCTCCCTTAAACCTTGATTCACCCATTTTTTCTCCATGTATATATCTTACTAATACAGATAAAAATTCTTCACCATCTACATATCTTACTAAGTCAGATGATATGTCATCTCCATCTAACTATTCCATTAATTCAGAAGATACCTTATCTCCATCTAACTATCTTATTGATCCATATCTATATGACAATGTCTCTATTCCCACTAACTTTATTTCTAAATTTACACCATTTATCTCGGATCGGTCACTTATCAGGTTGAAAATGAAACCCAATCCTTTCCTCTCAAACACCCAGAGATGATAGAGGAATATTCCCCTATCATTGACATTTTCCAATGTGATGATGATAATTGCATCCTTTCTTACATGGGGGTCGAAGATTCCCATATCTAAAAGTCCATTTTCTCTGACACTTCTAGTCTCCTAAATGAATCCACTATCAACATTAATATCAGGGCTCCTCAAGATCCCGACATCCTTAAGGTGGTCCAATATTTGGAACCATAAGAAATTGAAGCATTCACTTGTTTCTTATACAAACATAGCCATGATTTTGCATAGTCATACTCCGATGGTCCAGGTATCGACTCTTCCATCATTTTCCATAACATCGTTACTATCCCCAATGCTAAACTGATTAGGCAGAAGATTTTCTACATGCATCCTTAATTTTCTATTCTTGTGAAAGAAGAGTTGTAAAGTCTTATTTTTTCAAATTTCATCATTCCCATTGACTATCCCCAATGGATTTCTAATACCCTATCCATTGCTAAAGCGTCAGGCAAGCTAGATATACGTACTGAATTTTCAGATTTTAATTGCACTTTCCCTAAAGATGATTTTCCACTTCCAAATATTGATTAACTTGTAGATCTTACCATGGGACATGAGATGCTTTCTTTGATGGATGCTTTTTCTGTATATAATCAAAATCTAATTGTACCATAAGATCAACACAAGACATCCTTTCTCATGCCATGGCATAATTTTTCTTATTGTGTCATTCCTTTCAGTTTGAAGAATATCAGGGGCTCATATCAACAAGCCATGAAATATATCTTTCATGACCTCAAACATCAAACTGTAGAATAACATGTTGATGACCTCTTGGAAAAGTCTAAATATCTATGTGATCACTCTCAGTCCTTGAAATCCTTTTCGATTGTCTCATTCATTTCTTCCTTCACCTCAATCTAGTAAAGTGTGTTTTAAGAGTTCTTACTGGAAAGTTCCTTGGCTTCATCATGTCTATTAGGGGCATTGAGGTTGACCCCACAAAATTTAAAAAATAGACAAAAACTGCTCTGATACACTAATTTTTGTCTCCATATTTAGAATGTAAATTCAGAAAATCCTCAAAATTCTCCCTCCTTCCACTCTCAAGAAGCTTTGTATTCTTCAAGGTCACCTCCAATTTTTTTTTCATTTTATATCACAACTTTTCGATCGATTCCAACCCTTTCATCACCTTCTTCGAAAAGACATAAATTTTTATTGGGATCACAACTTTCCAAAGGATTGTGATGATCTTAAACAATATCTTTTACCTCTGCCAGTACTCACACATCCATATGAGGGGGACCCCTTTTATTTATACATAATTGTAACCAATCATTCTCTAAGAGCCATGTTAGCACATCGTGATGGCCAAGGCCACGAACAAGTCTTCTACTATGTTAGTCGTACTCTTCATGACTGCGAAGCATGGTACACTAAAACTAAAAAAATGTGTTACACTATTTTATTTTCTAATTCAAAACTTCGACATTATATTCTTAATCACAAGATCTATATTGCTACTAGATTCTAACCCCTCAAAACAATGCATTCTAAACCATATCATAATGATCACATCACTAGGTGGCTCATGCTCATGACCAATTTTGACCTTGACTTACTTCATCAAAAATATATTAAGGGTTCAGTTATTTCCAACCAATTAGGACAAGCCCCTCTTCCCAATACGCAGCCTCCTCAAGACCACTTCTGAGATGAATACATCAATAAATTTCATCATGATCCCTTTAAAATGACTAGCTTCTTCGATGGTTCTAATTACTAGCAAGGGGGAGGAGCAGGTGTTATTATCATTCCTCTAAGATATGCTCCTATCCCCCTAGCATTCAAACTTTACTTTGAATCTACAAAAAAAATGGCAAAATATGAAGCTCTTATACTAGGACTAGAAACTATTATCTTTCTAGGTGTTCAGATTATTGACATCTATGATGATTCTGAGCTTGTAATAAATCAAGTCACATGTTAATATCAGTGTAAAAGTGATATTCTACAACAATATCATGACATTTCTCATATATTTTTTAAAACCTTTGATCCTTACACAATTCAACCTGTCCCTCAATCAACCAATCATTTTGCCGATACAATGGAATCTCTTACGTCCCTTATTCCTTAGACAATGCAGGAGCCCAAGGTTTCTGTCATTATACACCGTCGTGAAAAACCATTTCATGATGTACCCCAAATTCATCTTATTGAATCTAATGCATCAAACCTCTGGTATTCTCAGATCTTCGATTATTTATCTAAATCTATCACTCCTTACCTCTCTAACAACGTGAATAGGTGTTCCGTCCAGCGTGCTACTCACTATGTGAGCCTTGGTGGAGTTCTTTATAAACCCATATTTTATGGTGTCGTTCTCCAATACCTTAAATCCCATGAAGACTATGGAGCCATCCAAGAAGTCCACAATGGTATTTTTGGTGGAAACTTTAGTGGGTTATCTATTATTAAGCACATTCTCCACCTTGGCTATTATTGCCCTTCCCTTAATCATTATTATTGTGAGTATGTCAAGAAGTGCGTAAAATATCAACAACACTCTAATCTCATATGTGTTCCTAGCTAAGCTTTACATCCTGCTCATAATCTATGGCCCTTTTCACAATGGGGTATTGATCTCATTGGTCTAATAAATCCCCGTTCATCACAATAAAATAATTCTATTATCCTTGCTACATAATATTTTACTAAATGGGTAGAAGCAATCCCACTCACCTCAACTAAATATGTCCCAATAATTAATTTCATTTATCATCACATCATATATTTCTTCGGCATTCCACATAAACTTGTTATGGATAATAGAAAGTCCATTACAAATAAGGATCTTAAAAAAATCGGTGATAGATTCAATATCCAACTTAGCTTTCCTCCCCATATTATCGTCAAGATAATGGCCAAGCTGAAGCTACCAATAAAACTCTCTGAAATATCCTTATCAGGACAAATGATCAACCAGGTCATAACTGACATCTTTAGCTTCCTTTTTCCTTGTGGGCCTATTGCACTAGCATTTGCACCTCCATAGGGGCCACTCCATTTTCTCTTGTTTACGGTTCCAAATCCATTCTCACTCTCAAAGTTAAAATTCCATCTCTATGTGTGTCTCTTCGTGACTTCATTTCCGATGAATATTATCACCTGGAGAATCTAATGCACATTGAGTTGTTATATGAGTGTCGCCTTCTCACTCTTGAACACCAACATGTTTATCAAGAGTGTATCTAGCTTGCTTATAACAAACATATAAAATAACGTGAATTTAAAATAGGTGACCTTGTTTTAAAGGAAAATCAGATTTTCATTACCCTAGAATGAAGTCAACAGGGAAATTTCACTCCAAACTTGATCAAACCATATATTCTCATGCATAAGTATGGGTCTAGGGCCTATCACTTCGCTTCCCTTGATGGTAAACCTTAAACTGAACCTCTTAATGAATTGCACTTACAGACATTCTATTGTTAGCACATGCACCAATGAGTAGATAGTCATATATTTAGACCACTCCTCCATCATTAGCCCCTTCCATCTATCATGGTAATGATATGAAATATGTTGTCTACCGTCACTACTTTTATACAACCTTGAATATGAGTACCACAACTCTACTCATAGCATATTCATTAGGAATAATTTCTCCCAGTTTGTGAGAACTCCACAATCATTACATCCATCACACTCTCATTCACCTATAGAAGCAAACTGAAGGGTCCAACACTGTCTCTTATACACCTTTATCACTTCCAAGGTGATCTACTTACCTATTCCCAACTCTCTCCCATATAAAGCTAAAATTCATGTATATTAAAAAAATTCAATATCATATTTATAAAAAACAAAGTGATCCCTTGAAGGACAGTTGTACATGAAAGAAAGAAAAATTAAAAATTAAAATAAAAAGAAAAGCATGAAAATTAAATTCATAAGAAAAATCACAAGAAATAGACGGATCCCTCGAAGGATAGATGTCATATATATTATTATTGCCATCCATAGTATGTATAAAGTAGACCCTACCCTTGAAGGATGGCTACTCTTTTATTATGGAATTTGTAAGGTTTCCCACATTGATCAACATTCCTTTTATCAACATTCTCAGAAAGATTCCCACATTGATAAGCTATCTTTTATTATTGTTCTTTCACTTTCCTAGAGCTGGGGCATAGACTTAGGGAACACCACGTTTGAATAACCCTCTTCCCATATACAAGTTATATCTCAAACCCCGTGCCATGTCGACGTTAGGTTTATGAGAATTTTTCATTCATATCTCCCTCATGGTCTTTTGGTATAATTAACTGTCATTGGTCATGTACTAACACATGCTATTGGCTGCAAGTGCAATGCCTTGAGTGGTACCATTTCTTTTTTACCTCCCATCCATTTTAAAGCATGGCTTTATTACATGTCCCTTATTATGATCATGTGTCATTTATCTCACCATGGTCATCTTTTATCACAATTGCATTCTTAGAGATAAAATTTAAAATCATAAAATCTTCATCCATATATTTATTCTTAAGGATGTCCTCTATTAATACCATCCATAAAATCATATGTTATCCATAAATCCATGAAATTTTTTACTATTTCTAAACACTCTCTCTAATGCACTATTGGGTTTGGAAATTCTACTTGATCTATGTTACAGTTTGTGAATTCTACTTGAGGATATATCTCAAGTAGCATTCATTATCCTACAGATCCTCATCCCACACCATGGCCAACATGTCCTTTCTCCATCCATCCTCCCGCATCAACCCTATCTCCCTTTACATTATCCACCCAATATCCTTCTCACCATTATTATTCATTTCTATCACTTAATTCAGACATCATCTTATTCACCATTCCAGGCTTATCATCTTTGTTTTGGTACATCTACTTAAATACCCACACATCTCAACAATCCTATTCAAACTAGACCTGTCATTCTTGATAAAGTGTCATTAAGAATCCCGTATTTTTGCCATTCCTTCCTCAAAGTATCCTTTAACAACCAAATTTTCTCCTAAAATTCACCCCATCTCATTCTCTGCTACTTTTCTCACCCATGTCTTCCTTCTTCGTTATTTCTTTTATCCTTCACCCTAATAATTATTGTTGGTTTTCCCCTAATTTCCTTTTACTAGCATCACTTCCTCCATCACTAATTTCATCATTTAAGTCCCCTTTCATTCTTTCAACATTAAGCTTTACGACATTACTTAATCACCCATTCCACACAGGCATCTTAGTTGAAATATACCCCTTTCCTAAGATCCTATCGTTGTAGAAACTCCTTCACCATTTTCATTTCCATGAAATGAAAATCAACATTCTAAATGTATTCCCACTCCATCCTTTCCACTTAATGCTCTACCGTCATCACTCTCACAACATGGTAATCCAAATAAAGGATTCCCATCACCTCTCCATCCTATACCATGTACATTCCTCCATACCTTTATGTTACACTCCTTTATTTCCTTATTTTCTTATTATCACCCCCTCCCACCTATTGTTCCACTCTTGCATATACCACTCACCCTTTTCTCATCCTTCCTAGTATCCATATTAAGCTTGATCATCTTACTTACACACTTTCACATTATGGAAAATGTACTTAAGGGTTCCCCTCCAATCCATCTTGCCGTACATTCTTATCATTATCAATCATTCACTTTTTACATTATTCTTCTTCTTCTTCGGCTTAGCAATCCTATTTAACCATTCTCGTCTTATGATAATATTCCTTATGAGTCCCTCTTAAGGATAATCTATCATCCACCCTTCCCCCATCTCACCATATTTCCCTCATCTTATTTCTCCTGCTCTTTTCATATTCATCTACTCTAATGAACTATCCCACCCCTATACCCAATGCATTCCTCCCTTTCACCTTTCATATTGTCACTGTTATTTTGGAAATCTTATGTAACCACTCATGCGGAATGGCAATCTTACTTAAGAGTTCATCTTAAGGATGTTCCATCATATTTCCTTTCCCTATTTCTTCCAATTTAGACCATCCATATTTTCTCTTCATTCCTCATAAACACATCATCTTACCCCTTCTTTCTTCCTTGTAGAAACTATCTCTTACTTCCCCAATTATCATCTCTATCATCCCTCATTTGGATATCTAACTTAACAACTTCATACTATTTCTTACTATGTCTCATTTCTTTATATTTACCTCGTTCATCCTCATCCACTGCATCCTCTCCTCAGCTTCATCTTCACACAAATTGTTATCCATCTTTCTCCCACATATCTACCCTCATGCTTACCCGCCATTTTTATGGGTTATTCTCTCAACATGCTTTCATCATCAAATTCCATTTCCACGTTAATAATTATCGATGTACTTCTCCTAAAATTCACTCATCCCCATTCTACACGTCCTTGTTCACTCCTTTTGACCTCCTCCATTTTCTATTCCTTCATTTTTTCCTATATTCCCTCTGATCATTATCGGGGGACTTCTCCTAACGTCCCTTCATTGGCGTCAATATCCACATCATCCATTTCCCTTTTTCCTCACCACCTCTTCATCCTGAGCCATCCCCACTAATGATTGTTGGTGGAATTCTATTAACATCCCTTTGTTTGCATTGCCTCTTCTATTCTTCTGTCTCTTTTTCTTTGCTAATTTTCAATATTCCCTTCACCTTCTTCAATATCACTACTATCTTAATCATACACCCTTTCTCTCTTTTTTCATCAAATTATCATCATTTTATACATCTCCGCATCTCTTCCAATATGTGTTATTTCTCCCCTTGAGCTTCTCTTTACATCCCTTCTACTACTTACTCTCCACTATATATCTCCCCTTTTGGTTTCCTTCCTTCTACATCATTTTCTTTGTTGTCCTTTCTTTCTACCCCTTGTTTTCTTTGACTTCCTCTGTATCATTTTCATCCCCTTTTCCCCTCACAATTCCTTCGTACTTCCCTAATGATAACCTTGTCCACCAGAATTCTCCCATCATTTTTATCATCTCACCCATTACATGCATTTCCATGAGGTCTGTTTCATTTTCTTTTCCTAGGTATTCCTCCCGATACCGTGGTTTCTTCAAATTTCTCCCCGTATCTGCTCTATCATCTCTTATTTCCCTATCATTTCCTCTTTCCCATTACGAAATATCCTTTCTCTCCCACCGCCACATTTTCAATCATTTTGTACTAGTTTATGTTCCTCTATTAACTTTTCTCCACATATTCTTGGTCCCTAATTGTTTCTTTCCTTTCTCTCTTCTACCTCCTCTTTCATCTTTTTTAAATTCTTCATCTTCCTCATCCCCTTTCCATCCTTCTCTCCATTTCTTTTGATTTTACCCCCTACTCTCATCTCGTCTTCTTTTTCATCTCTCCTATCATCCTCCTCTCATATCCACAACTTCCTTTTCTCATCTCTTTTGTGTTCTATTATTTCCATCCCTTCATCCCTTTCACCTTTATTCACTTCCTTCATTTTTTATCTTTCACCCTCTTTTGTTACCCTCTTCTATGTCATTTTCTTTTCCATTCTTTTTTTTCTTCATCATTTCCTTCTGTCACTTTCACCCCTATCTCCTATATCCTTATCCATTTTCCATCCTTTGCATTTTCTTGCTCTTCACATGGTAAATCATTCCCTCTTCCACTGTAGTTTCCTTCTTTTTCTCCACTCTTTCATTTCTTTTGTCTATCTTAAAATCTTCCTCCAACTTATCACCCTCCATTTTCTACCATTTATATCCATCATCTTCTACATATTGTCTATTTATTGGTTTCCACTACTTTCATATTACACATCTCTCTTCCGTTTTCACGCTCTACTCTGCCCCCTTTTCTCCACTCTTTCCCTTTTCCTTTTCCTTTCTCCTTCACCATCTGCTCTAACATTTTATTGTCCTCTCCTTCTTTTACCTTCATCATTTCTTTCTTCCGTAATATTCCATCTTTGTTATATTTGTTTCTTCTTTCTTATAGCACATATCTTCCCTCTTCTCTCATCTTCTCCTTCTAATTCGTCCTTCCTCATCAATTTATTCTATTTTTCTCTTTCTAAATATTCATTTTCTCTAGGCCCATTGCGCTCTCTCTATTTTCATTTCTTACCGTCCTTCTCAATTATTATCTTCCTCTTCTTTCCATCATAATCGAGCATGGGTCACACTCCTCATTATCAGTGGATGATGGTTTCTATGTCCTATTACACCTCATCCCCTTTATCCTCTTTCATTACTTTTTTCTCCTCCTCCTCCACATATTCTCTATTCCATTCAATGTCCTCTTCCTCCTCTCTATAAAATTTCTCTCTCCTCCTTTCAAAAGAGGTGTCGTATCTTCCATCCTCATCAAGCCTCTCAAAGATACATTGTCACATATATCCCCCATCACATCTTCCTTTGACATTTTCATCTTGGAGGATACCATAATAGTCATCACCTATCCAATCTTGTTCTCTTTCATGACCAATTTCTCTACTTTTGTTCTTTTGCAAAAGTAGCTTGACTCCTCCTATTTGACGTAGAAGTGATATTGCTTTCTCTTTTCCTCACCTACTCATCTGCACTCACTTATGAACCTTTCTTATGAAACATGTTTTCATCACCATATTTATCAGCCTTTTGAGGCATTTTATCTCATACGTTTATCCCATATAGTTGTCCTGTCCATGTTTATGATTATACTCATTCCCCCTCATGATTTTTCTTTACATATCCACCTTTCATATCATGCTCTGTCATGGGGCGTCATGCAAATCCCATCTCCCACCCAAAAAAAATATTTAAGGAATCAATTTTGATTGATTAATTGATCCTCTTAAACCTCATTATCCAAATATTTCAATTAGGTCAAACTCATCTACTATTAGACCCACCGTATAAATCATGAACCCACTTAATCAAACTCAATTCAATCAAATAAAATCTAACACCTCACATAATAATCAATCCCTCAAAATTATTGAATTCATGGACCTCACCTATGAATTTAATAATTAAACCCCAAATGCATCAAAATTTTACATTCCATTCAAATACTCAATAGTGTAAAGTAATCCACATAGGATTTACTATTACACCTAATATTTCCAATCATGCCCCCACTTAATATAACATCCTATCTTATTTTTAAATCATGAGCCCCGCAGTAAAATCAAATCCTAATCATGTATCATTAAGCATGTTTACTTTTGAAAACCTCAGTTACTTATTAACCTCAAATTTAACCATTATCCAAGCTATAAATAAAAATGTTTCCGCCCTCTTATGGATAATTCAAAAAATCTGAAACAAGTTTTTGAAGCTTGAAGGTGGGAAAATTTTGGAAAATTATTTTTGAAGTTTTAAGAAAATTTTGAAGTGTTTGAAGTTAAGGCCAATCTTTGCCATCATCTCCATGATGATCCTGTAATGCCATCATGATGTTCCTTTCATCACCATATAAGAATACCAACTAATTGTCTCCTTCATTCCATTTACTCGGTAGATTGCATTTCTCTATTTTTTGCATGTCGTCCATTGCTTGCCATTTATTTGTATCTTGTGAACACCAGGGTTGACAACCACCTAGGAAGTAAATGCTTGTCGAATCCTCTCTGTCAGGTGTCCCTACATGAAAATTTCTAATCAATGATTCTCTAGTATCCGTGAGTTTCAGGTTTTCTGAGATCGTAGTAAGGTGCTCATTATCCAATTTACCCCCACATCAGTTATCACCATCTCAAAAGTACTAAGCCCTTGCATATTCGAGGTTGTTTGGTGTTTATTTATTTCTAGCATACTAATCTGGAAAGGAAGTGGGAAACTTCGATCAACAATTGTTTCCACCTTGGAGTGGAATGCATGTATATACTTGTATTTTAAAGTGAGTTCTTTTAAATTGATTCTCAAACTATGTATTTCAATGGAAGAAAGAAGAACTTGTAAGTTGTATTAAAATGGACTTCTTGTAAATGAAAATTTTAAGCAATGTATTGTATTAGTTGAGAATTTTTTTTGGGAGTTTTAATATAATGGAAATATAGCTATTTCCAAATTTGGAATTTAATTAAAAAAATTGCATTGTATTTCATTTTGAAAATGGTTTTTCTTGCATTGAAAATATATTGAAAATATGCTTGTTTCCCTTGATTATTCCATTCAATTATGGTTGTAAATGGAAAATGAATTTTCATTGCATTATGTTATACTTTTATCTCTTTGAAATATGTATGGAAAATGATAGTATCTTAGTAGGTTTGTTTAAAGTTTCACGAGATTACAAAAAAATAGATACAACTAATTCTTTTTAAATAAAAAAATTATACAACTAGTTTTTTTAAAATAAAAAAATATATTATACGACTAGTTCCTCGGTTAAGAGAGATTTTTTGCCCTCTTCAATTGTCTAATTATCTTAAAAGAAATTTAATTTATCAAATGAATAGACATATTTAAATAAAAATATGTTTATTAAAATATACTTGTTATATAAAATAAAGCCACCTAATCTTATATTTCGAAATAAAAAGAAACGGGGTACATATAAAAATGTATATAATTATATATAAATAGTTATATTTATATCAATTATAATTATATGTTTTAATGAAATTCTTATATATATATATATATATATATATATATATATATATATATATATATATATATATATATATATTATAAAATTAAATAAATATTAATATCGATAACAAGTCGGCTGCGTATAAAGTTGTACGTTAAGTATAACTAGTGGTTGCTCCAAGAGGAGCAAGATTACGCCTTGAGTGGGACAGTTAGGGTTGGGAATGTTAGGCTAGGTACTTATTTGGTGTTTTCTACATTTGGTTCTCCAAGAGGAGCAAGATTA
Source organism: Taxus chinensis (assembly GCA_019776745.2). Taxonomy (NCBI): domain Eukaryota; kingdom Viridiplantae; phylum Streptophyta; class Pinopsida; order Cupressales; family Taxaceae; genus Taxus; species Taxus chinensis. Next base: position 153,805,885 of record CM034154.1, read on the forward strand.
CGCCATGAGTGGGACAGTTAGGGTTGGGAATGTTAGGCTAGGTACTTATTTGGTGTTTTCTACATTTGGTTTAATTTTTTGTTGTTTTTAGAATTTAAAAGATTGCATTTGAGTTGCTGGAATTAAAAAATTGAAACAAAAAATTGTTTGGGGTTTGAAAACAACATAAATAAGAGATAATCTCACCCAGACGATCAAGTGCCGATGGAGGCATTATAACTGGTAGTTGACAAAGGCATTTGCGTGAGTTATAAATTCAAAAATATTAATGAAAGAGATTCAAAGAAAATGTGCCATAGAGTAATATGGATAGTTCCAGACAGATTTAGAGTGATATGAAATAGTTTCATAATCTAGCTAGGGCTGCAAAATGAAACTAAAGAACCATTATCAGAAATTGCCATATTTTATGAGGGTTTTTATTTGTAAATTTAAGTCCACACCAAAACACGAAATCAGAAAATCTTCCTATTTAAAATGCAACATCTTGATGATCTTCCGGTTTTTATGATCATTTGATGACAAATAAAGGAAAATGCAATGTTAGTATATGCCTCCTTCCAAACTTTACCATTGAACATTTTCCTTTCACATGGTTGTCTCAATAGTGAGCTCCCCTCCCCACATATTTCAAGCACAATAACTGAGGGATGTACATAGGTTCTCTTCTTTAATGGAATTTGTGTGGGAGCAACGAGCTTCTACCTGTGTGCAGTTGCAGTATCATATTTGCATTTAATTTGTGGATTAATTGTGACCGCCATTAATATTTGCAAATGCCTTTTTCCTATTTTAAGCACCCATCTTCCACCATAAAATAAGGAATTTCCTTGACTGGTAATATGAAAATAAATTCATTTCATTTAAGTTTCATCCAACTTGGTTGGCATTTACACTATTATTATTACATGCCTTAGTTGGCATTGATATATGGAAATTCCAATTACCTAATTTTTTAATGCAAGAAAAATTGTGACACTGATAATCCGGCCATGAGAAACTCATTGCAACTACCTCTTTCGCAGTTGATGTGCAGGAAAAAGGAGTTTCTTCATCAGTCTCATTTTCCAATTATAAACAAAACATGTGTTTTTTCCACTTTGAATTGAATTGCTCTCTACTATGGACATACTTGATCGAATCTCGTTTTAAACCATAAAATCTATGTGTTGTTAACGTCTCTGTTTTGGGGTAATACAAACTCCTCATGTTAATCCTAAGTTGTTTGTACTTGTCCACTCCTATTCACCTACTCTTCTTACCATACTCTACTCATTGACCGATCTGATTGGCGGCCAAGTGGCTAAGAAGTATGGTATGGAGATGAGAGCAATGGTTTGGGAAATATAGTTAGGTGTTTCCCGTAAATTACTATCCTTCGTGGCCAAATCCAAAGCTTACCTTTGGCTTACCAGCGCATGCAGGCCCAGCTGGCAAATGCATTTGTGGTGCATTTGGCAGATCTAATGCTACTTCGCTATCGGTCACTTTCAATATGAAAAGTCATTAAATATTTAGAGTTTATAACTAAAATAGAGTAGGAATTAAAAGCCAATTAAATTAAATTGGTAGTAAAAATAAAAAACCAAGTACATAAAAAAGGAAAAGAAATTTTAAACTTTTGCTACACATTTTGAAAGATGGAGTAGAATTAAATATTTTATATTCTTTGCAATATTAAATACTTTTAATAAACTTTAAAAATGATTAATAGTTTTTTTCCGAACATTTAAAATTTTAATTTAAATATTACTTATTTTCTTTTCAAATCAATTATTTAAAAAATTATAGTTTCTCTAATTGGTAATTGGCTTTTGAGATCTAGCTTCACTTCCCTGGAAGATAGCCCTATACAACCATATATATATACATGGTAAAATTATAAGTTCAGTGTCCAAGCCGATCTATGAAAATTTCACACTTCAAATTTTTAAGGAGCGAGAGAACTCTAGCGAATTTAATGTTAAAATCTCACATATTTTTCATTCATATGGAATAAGTTTGTATTTCACCTCATTTGCATCTCTTCAAAAAAAATTGTTGAATGAGTGGTAATGTAATCTACGTTTGAGGCATATGAATGTAGGTTTGAAGCAAATGAATGCATCTAAGAAATAAAACCACGAACTAATTGATCAAGCCATTAGTCTCATCAGTCAATGAAAAAGCCATTAAACATGGAAGTTTTCAACTTACAGTCTTAGTTTTTGATAATCCTAGATGCTTTGACGCTGGATATTCAATCATTCAAATTCCATTTAGACTCTACAACAATGTACACATATTCCTAATCATTTTACAACACATTATTTACCTTTTTCCCATTCCTTCCCTCCGCACAACTCATCAAGATTGCTAAATTACAAAAAAGTGACTTTGCCGCCATTTTACACAAACCATATTAGCATGGAGGGCATACACAACAAGTCTTACAATGCTAGCCTAGAGGGCATACACACCAGTCTTTGCCATCAGGAGTATAATTTTGATGATTCCAGATGCTCTGATGTTGGATATTCATTCATTCAAATTTTGTCTAAAGCAATGTATACATATTCCTAATCATTTTACAACCAGAGTATTTACTTTTCTCCAATTCCTTCGCAAAATAAATGATAGTTGTGCCTACATTCGTTGTTACAGGAACTTACCTACCTCACTTGTTATACAATACCCCTAGGCTGAGAAGATAACGGAATCCAATCAAACACCAAAGTCAAACACTCCAATCGTTATGCTCCATCAAACCTCATTTCGATTAGGCATTTTGTCAAACACTTGACGTGCATCAGAATACCTTCCTCATCGCCAATTTTTGTTTATATGTTTTAGCTGCTTATTATAGGATGCACATCTGTCACACTTTCAGATATGTGTTTTTTTTTGGGATTTTACCATTGTCCTAATCCTTGTTTGTTTTAGACATGCTGCTATCACATAGCTTTGTTTCTTTTAAGCCCAATTTTAGACCTGTGCATAGGAGAAACAAAGGTAAGATTCTTCTAATTTTGGTTTACAAAAAAGTAGAGAATAAAAATGGTGTGTTCATCTTCTAACCCCTATTTGAATAGGATGCACAAATTCCAAACAAGGTAGTATTTTAGAGTAGTTTAAAGAATTACACGCTGTAAAGATTAGGCGTATCCAACTCGAGACAAACAATCCACAAGACTGCCAATGTTTTCTATACAAGTAAGGCAAGAACAAGTTGATGAGATGCACAATACATGTGACGTTGCAATGTCCCATGTATGAACATCTACGACAAAAAGTAAACAAAAGGAAAAGATTTAAATAGGTTATGTAGCTTGTTGAGTCTACTAAACAAACTGTTGCATATATCGCAAGATGTTTTAGAGCATCAACACCAGATTTTGATAATTTTCTCGATTATGGAACAGAGGAGACTCCATCGAATATGTTTGGAGTGACTCTCTAAATATCTTTTGTATGTGTGTGCCAAATTAGTGTACGCCCTCAAAAACAAAAAGAAATTTTAGTTTGTGTCATGTGGAGATTGATTTAAAATGGTATGTTAGCTGTTAATAGCCTAATACCAATTATGCAAACAACATATAAGCTGCAGAAAAAATTGCATAAAATCTATTCTCCTTTGCATATATCCATCAGGGTCTCCGAAGAAAGTAAAAAGCATTCAATACTATTCTATTTCAAAAACAGTACATTATAAATCTCCGTTGAGTCGAGAAGAGTGAGTTGGTATTTGAGATTCAGTAGGTCTTATTAGGGCATTCCTGGGAAGTTAAAGAAGCTCTTACCTCAACCAATGCATTATAACGCTTGTCCATTTCAGCATGCATGTGAAGAGCTTCCTCGTGGAATGGAGAATTCTCTCCAACAAATATCAATGTCTTGCACCAAAGCTTCTTCAATCCTTCAGAAAGATCATATCTCATGTTAGCAGAGAAGCCCACCCACTATTGGTTATACAATATTTTCTCAGTTCTTGTTGCAAAACTTCTCTACATAAGGAGAACTAAACCTTATGCTCTCTTGGCCTATAACATGAGAGAGGAGATATATAATAAAATATGACATTTTATATGAAAAGATATGTAAATCAGTCATGGTTTCAAGTTATTCAAATCACTTCTACATGAAAATATTATTTACATCAAAAGCATAAAAAACCAATGATCCCCTCTATAACCTCCTCCCATGTAGGTTCTACAAGTGAAGAAATGGTTTTATTATCACATTCACCCTCAATGGAAAGCATGAAGTTATCAAAGTATTCAATCATGAAGGAAGTTTTATCTTTTTATCCTTTACATGTAGGATTTGCAACCTTTATTTCCTCATCATCCATAGTTGGCTTCATCTGAATGTCCTTGAGATTGAATGAAATTTATTACTCTAGCTTAGGTTCGCTGAAAGTTTTGATAGAAGTAAGACTTTTTTTAGGAATAACATGGTTTCATATGGGTTATACATGAGTTATATTGGTCCTTCTTCTTCATCCATATCTTCAAGATAAGAAAATATATCTTCCCCTTCATTTCTAAGATCTAAATGATTTTCCTTTTTGGTGCACACCTCAAGGGTGTGGCCCTCACTTATCTCTTCAAGAATATTGTGTTTAAATACATCTCTCATATTTCTTCCTCTCAATCTTGAAAATTATCCTTCATGACGTATTCCTATCTCTGTAACTCAAGTGTATATGGAAAATCATGTATGATATTCTCTTGCTCATGGTGGTCCTCCAAGGTGACAAAATGGTTGGGTATTAAGGGATGTTTGAAGAGTTGAATTTAGTTTTTTAGGTTGTCCTCTTCATTCACAACTTCAAGCTTAGAGTGCAACCCTTATCCTTCGTTTGTTAGATCTGATTGCACCTCTGACTGATTAAAAATGCATCCCTCAGGGATGTCAACAAGATTTTATTCATTTTTGTCTCTAACTGATCACCCTTAGTGTCAAATAATCCTTTCTCTTCATCCTTAGGTTTGGAAATCAATACCCAACTATGGATTGATCAATATAACTAATAGATGTCTCTTGAAAGAGATGGGATATTTTTTCCATCATCTTCTTCAGAATCATTCCAAACTGAAATATTTTTTTCTTGTTTTTCAGTGATGGAATTTAAATCAGGAGACAGTGGCGCATTTGAATTAGGTTAGTTGCTACACATTTCTTGATGAGGAGATTTCTAATCTCAAAATATCTGGCCCACTCATTCAAATACGATAGGATTTCTTGTCTTTTTCCAACTCCTTGGGATTCCCCTCTAAAGGTATTGTTACCTTTTCATTTTTTAAAGTATTATGAGCATCCTTATCCACCACTATAGGTTTCAATTCAGGATTTCACAAGGTTTGCCAATGAAGATGATTCCTCTAAAGCTCTTTCCCCCAAAACAGATCTCAACTTCATCACCAAGAAAATGATTAAATATTCAGGAAGCACAAACTTAAAAATTCGATGCATTGTGCAACATTGTTCGTCTCTAGCATGTGCCAGGCATAATTTCTTTCACAAATAAAGAACATAGAGGCTCAGGTCAGGAAATAGCATTATGTCATATGGGACCATCTTCCAAAATAAAATTTACTATATATGCATTCATTTAATCCATCAAAAAAATTGTTAATAGTGTACGACACATAACTTTATCTCGCAGAAGAATTAATAATGTGAAATGGCCCCAATGTGTGATGGTATGCCAAGTATCATACCTATAGAAAGAAATTCCATTTGTGTGATTCGTACTTGACCATCCTCATAAAAAGGAAAGCCTAATTTCCATCAGAGTGCAACTCATTCTGCCAGAGTCCATAATATCTAAGGAACATCAATCTTTTACTAATACAAAATTCAAATTTCTAGAGACAAACTTCTCCTCATGGCACATAACTTCCACATACAACATTACCACTGAATTTTGTATAACGCCCAAATTAATTATCACAAATTCAGGATGTCTCCTCTGCTACATTATAAATGATATAAATTATGGTAAAAATTAATTAAAACATTTGTACAGCCAACAATGCTAAAAGTTTCTTAACCATCTTTCACTTGTTCTCCAAATAAAAGAGCAAGCTTGACTAAAAGTCATTCATATGTGGCTTAAAATCAAATGAAAACTCAACCAAAACTATGTAATTGTGAATAACATCAGCGAATCATTGTCTTGTGATAATCAATATATTCCAAGCTGACTATATCCCTAAGTAAGTTGTCATGCCTCATTTCTCAAAAGACCTAAAGTTCTAATATAATCCAAAATTTGAGAAACCTGTGTGACTTATAACATCTTTCCCCCATCTAGACTGACTTCCAGACTCGACACAAACCTCCTGGCATTACCTCTTTTGGATAACTCTGCATTTACAAAGTTCAGTTATGAGATACTTATCTCAATGACCTGATAAAGCGATCCCAAATACGTTATCTCAAATTTTTATTCCAATAGTTGGAGATAAAATTTAAATAGTGTTTTCGTACACAGAAGCAACCACTCCAGTTAGAAGAGACGAGCAAGCCAAGATGGACAGGGATACTGCATGCTGATGAGTGCAAAGTAAGTTTGAGAGAGAGAGAAAACAATTTAGCCCTTACGAAGCTTAAACTCTAATAATAGGAGCCACCTCCCAGCGTACGGCTACCCCCTTAGAGAGATGAATAAGAACTACCACCCACCTGCAATTTCATCAAAAACTAAACCGTGAAAATGCAATTGATGTATCTATCTGTAATATTATCTTTTCTCCCAAAATAAGAAATATGATTTCAATTTCATAAAACACAAGCATTCAGAACTAATTCTTACATCACTGCGATAGTAATCACTTGTACTAGGATATGCAGATGAATAAAGCCCAGTACCAGCTCCAACAGAATCTTCAAAATAAAATTAATAAATAAATAAATTAACCAAAATCAACAATGCCCAGGATATGAACAGGCCTGGCAGAAATGGACAGATGTGGGCAGAGCTGCATCCAAGACAGGCACCGTGAGAACAAAGCATGACACGCATGCACGCACAGACAGGCAGCTGGAGGAGGAGAAAACGTCCAAAGCAGCAGGATGACAAGCAGCTGGAACTTGAACAAGATGACAGGCAGCTCAAGCAGGAAAGCGTAGTCGTAATACATGAAATCCATAGTAGCCACGCCTCCGGCGTAAGACACCCCTCCCCCCCAAACATTAACACCGAACCCAATAGATGCACAGTTTGGTCTTGGTCAATCCACTCGAACTAGTGCTCAACTATTCATTTAAAAATACAAATTTAATATTTTTAAAAATAAAAAAATTAGATATATATATATATATATTCCAATGAGAAACTATAAACCCTAAGAGACTCTAAAATGAAAAGGAGAACAAATGGAGGAAGAAGTTTCTTCTTCATTCCCAAATCTTGAACAATAAAAAATAAAAAATCCTCCATAGTTTTCCTTGCTCCATGGCCTCCACGCTCCCGAACCTACAAATCCAAAAATGCGCAAATGAGATAGCTAAGGAAAATAAAATAAATAAAAAGATATCATAAGGATTTTTAGGGATTTTAGAGAAAACCTAAAATCCAAGGGCCCATAATGTTTAGATCTAATGGTAGAGATTTGTTGGAGATATTCTATGTTGTAGTGTGAACATTAGGATATCACAGTTAATATGGATATAATATTATCATGGATAATATTAATATAAATGTAAATGTAATATTACATATAGTATATAGTATTTACTATATGGTAATTAGTAAGTTAATAGGTTAGATAATAAAACAATGAGATATTGATAGATTAATATATCAGTATGTTGTGTCAATGAGTTAAACATGTGATCAATCAGATATGTATTGCATATGATGTACTTAGTGTGATAGATAGAGAAATAATCGAAGCTATTACTTGCTCCTAACCTATGAATTCCTAACAAGATTTAACCCTACAACTCTTTAAGTGATGAAAATTTTATGGGAATGGGTTTTGAATAAAAGGTATGGATGTTTAGTGAATGGTGCCACTTAGAGAGCTAGTGAGTTGGAATAAGTTGTAACCCTTTTCTTTTCGACCAATAATTAAATAAATGAGACTTGACTAAGGGGTAATTTAAATAAATGATATTGTGTATGAATAATTAGATAACTCCCTAATAGAATTAAATTAATTAGAATTAAAATGTATAGTTAAATAACTATAGAGTGGAATGGTTTATAGGTTTAAACCATCTTACGAGATGGTTGTTTTAAAAATTAAGAGGATATTTAAATGGGTAAAATATACGGGATTAATTTTCGATATTAAAAAAAAAATTAATGGTATCCTTAGAAGAGGGTTCAGTTCTGAAAATAATTTAGAATCTAAATAATAATAATTAATTATTAATTTAATTCCGAAAAACTTATGAATGTGCAAAAATAAATAAATGGGAATTAATTAAACATAGTCAACGCTTACCACTCTTACATCCTTTTAAACAAAAAAATCACAATTTTTCCTAAATAATTAATGAAGTTTGGCATGGTGTTCGAGTGTAGAAATTTGTGGGCGTTAAACTTGGTATCACATTTTTGGGTTCAACGATTGGACCATAGGCCAACATGAAACACAATAAGTATACTTAACACAACCTACACCTAGAGCACACAACATTACATGATATTTTAAAACGTAGGAAATTAGTAAAATAAAAGAAACCTAGATGATGATGAACTAAATTTTGTCTTGGTTTTTGTATTACGCGCGGAGCAGACAATGAATTTTTACATGTGGAGTTAGATGTGCCACCCCAAGGGATGGAAATCACCGCTATACTACCATATATTTTATAGACCTTACAGGAGGTCAATGCCGATGTACTCGGAGGAAAAATAGGGGGATGACCTAGCTAGCAAGATAAAGAGCCATCACATGAGGATCATGGCCATCCATGACATAGTGAGGAGTGTAAGGAAGATATTTCACATGTTGCATTAGATAGATAGGACTAACTACGGAGAAACAGGGCCACAAGACCGAGAGAACGATCTAGGAGATATGGCCATGAGGAGAGACATAGATTCAGATAGATAACAAGGATGATCATATCTGAGAGATACTAAATATTGATCGACTACACTTCACTATAGATAGAGGAGGATTTCAGGTAGAGGCTTGGTTAGTTAGTGGGAGAAGATGCTTTAAGTTATGCTTGTTTACCAACAACACGAAGGCTTGTGTCACGATACATCTTATGAGACATGGGGAAAGAGTTTGATGGAGGGTTGACGAGTAGAAGATCCATGTATATTTATAGATTGTGACATTGTTATCCCAATTTACCCCCCAATAAAACTGATCAAACATGACCTTGTATAAGAAAATCGGAAGGTTCATTTAAGTCTAGCAGCATCGCAATCGATCAAAAATATGAGGGGCAGGTGGGCTCGACAGATGGGGCCGAACAACATTAAATGAAATTAGAGCTCGATAGGAGAAGATTGAAGAAAGGGATCGAAGTTTCAGACTTCACATACAATTCAACTTAAAGCCAAGCAACAAGGTCAGTGGAAGCCTCCACGTGCCTCTCCATGCATCTTCAAAGGAAAAATATTGAGGCAGGTCCCAAATGTGCGCCATCTCTCCACATGTCCAATCGGCACACCTCGAAAGGTCAGGTCCAAATAGAGTCTCCAAATGTTCGTAGAGCTTCCACGTGTCTAAGGTCTGACGATTTGCTCTTAAATGGGTGGAAAAGGGACATAGATAGCAATGTAATTGAATAAGTATAAGAGGGTTGGGGGAAGCATCCATGTGTCTCATCGGTGTAACTTCAAAGGCAAGGCCCAAAGAGAGAACACAAACTTACACCATCCCCCCAAGTGTCCCAGGTCTGAAAAGGGGACATCAGCCATTGAAAATTCCAAGCTCGTGACAGGGTGACTGAAGCCCCCACATGTCATCTTGGTGCAACTTCAAAGGGAAAATCCAAATGCAGGTCCTAAATGTGCACTAAGCCTCCACATGTAGCCAAAACACGAAGAAATAGAGCAAAGCCATAGAAGTAGCCACTTGTCTCTTCAGCACTCTTTCAATAGATGAATCCAAAAGTAGTCCCCAAACATGCGCCAGTTGTCCACGTGTCTTGGGTCAATCATAGTGTCTTAGCCAACATGAGCGACTTAGGTAGAACACAGAGGAACCCGCGGAAGCCACCATGTGTCAATCTACCACAACTTCAAGAGCGAGAAGAGGGGGTTGAATCTTCAACATGTGTGGGGCTGCTACATCGACTCTGTAGGATCAGACACATTTTTATATTGTGAGCCCACATTAAATGCCTAACCCTTGACCTTCAAGAAGCCATAAATTTCAATTGGGAGCTTAGAATTGAGTGGGAAAGGATGTTTTGGAAAGCTCTTAGCACCTGCTACTTACTTGCCACCATTAATGATTTAGTCTACCATTTTCGAGGCTGTAAAGTCTCCCAGCTATCGCCATGATGAAGAATGGGCCTCCTTTCTTGCCCAACAAGGAACAACACATGGAGGCATGGGTCTTGCAGTGAAGCCCATCATTGTTGTAGATGGATTTTAATGCTCTTCCAGGGGTTGTTGGATCAGGGTTGAAATTATTCCCTCTCTCCTTCTCTCATTCTTCTATATATTTTAAAGGAGGGGCATATTTCAAAAGTTTGGTCATCTTTTCTCTCCTTCCCCCATCTCTCTTTCTTCCTTAGGGTGGAAAGTGGAGTCTAAGCCTCCCCTCTAGTTTCTATAATGGCATTTTCTTGCCTCTTGCCCATGGATGGAGCAATAACATATGTTTTGCCATGAATCTTGTCCATCCTTCCTTATTTTTTTGTCTCTTCTCGCCTCTCATTATTGTAGGGTATACTTTGCATACTTCTAATGTCTCCTGATTCTTTTATTTCTCCAAATTTTTTAGAGCTATGCATGTTGGTGGAAATTACGCAGGATCATAGTTGGGACATTGAGAGGACTTATGAAGCCAAGCTCACAATGGACTCCTTAGTCAAGGATTATGTAGTTGACCTAGGACCCTATTGAAAATTTTTGCACTTGTGCAAAAATGGGCAACTCAAAACTTTGTCATTACGATGAAAAGTCTTAGGTGAAGTATACCTAAGCTAAGGAAGTTTCTATGTTATTTGTTACTATTGAATTAGTTACAAGATTAAATGAAATTTGTATTTATGTGTGCTATCAAAAGACATAACAGATCACATAATCAACAATTTTATGCCATCTTCAGCAAAATAACACAAAGCCCTGAAGGACAAGTATGTTGTCTTGTTAAAGATGAAAATTTACCAATTAAGTGAATTGCTGAGTGTTGAAGCAGCAAACATAAATGTAGATATCATAAAATCAGGTTCAATACCAAATGTTACAATTTCTCAGGAATGTTCTTTCCTTCATGATTAAGACATTCTATTATGTTACTGAGTTGTTTAGTTCATTATACAATCCATACAGAGAAGCTAGAATGTAGAACAAAATATATAACTCATTTATGAAATTCAATGTTTTATTCACAAGGAGAGTCAAATGTTTCCCACACAAGGCATGGGATGTAACTAAAAAGTAAACTATAGCTATTGAAAAGAAAGGTACACATGCATGAAAGAGAAAGAAAATAAGTATGAGTGAACCCATCATTGCCTTGGGGTTTTTTTATTTGATTGAAGCATCTTCATGTCCATCTTTTGTTTCTCCTTCATCTCCATTGTAGAAGCCATTATACCTGAAAATAAGAAGAGTTAACTATCATCTATGAGCTTAGGGATCAAGTCATATTCCTACACTTTCCTACTTCATGCATATGAATCTCTAATAATAGGAGATGTATTATACTTGAAGAACAAACCGCATGTAGGCTTTATTCACTCAAAAAGAAGAAAGAGAAGAGAAATAAGAAAAAATAGACATAAAAGAGGCCAAAAATCCTTATTATTGTCTAAATATTTTCCTAAGTGTGTAGGTACAGGTTGCAGCCAAAGAGAAGAATAGATAAGTCATAAGTTCATGCAATAAAAGGAAGAATGTAACTCAAAGTTCCAAAAACTATTCTGAAATAGAAGAAGTTACAGTGTAGAAGAAAGACTAGCAATAGAAGCACATGCTTTAGTTTGCAACATAAAGAAAAAGAAAAATTTGAAAGCCGATGTTTGGCTAAAAGAGAAGGCCACAGTTGAAAGGAATGAAAACAAGTTGCTACGGTGAGTTGAATTTTTAGTTGCTATGGGAAGATAAATTTTCAGTTGCTGTGGGAAAGATAAAATTAAAGCTATTCACTATAGGTGAAACTTAAGGATAGCATTGAAACACAAAATAAAATGGAACTACATTTTGAAAACAACTTGAATTTTCCAAATGTACAAGAGTTGGAAACAGAGTTCCAGAAATAATACGTTATGCATAGTTCAGAAAATAGTACATTATTTTCAGAAATTCAAGAATATTGTTACATTTAAGCATTCAATAGATGTGATTTTTAGAAAAAAATACATTTCAAACACTCATCTCATGGAGAAATTCAATGATTAAGTGATCTTAGTTGAAAAGAATTAAAGCAAGTATTCTTAAAAGGTGCTACAGAATTTCAGAGAATCAAGCTGATCCTGAAACAAATGAGCTATAACAAATGGATTCCCCAGAATATAAAAATGAGCCAAGGATTTCAGAATGGACCTGAAATAATGTACAAAACCTATATTTGCAAAAATTCATAACCATCTTCTACAATATTGTCAACAAATGATGAGATAACATTTGTCCTAGCACAAAGAACTCAAACAGAGAAGAGGCTAAAGTATGAATATCCAGAAAGAATAAAATACTCTATGTTCATCATAGTAAAACAAAGGAGGGAACAAAGTAAATCAGAGTTTCATAGCAGAAAACACATAATCACAGAGTCTTTTCAAAATTCATTTTAGCAATGGCCGAACATGACAGATACCCAGAACTCATAAAATACAGATCTATAATTCATGATGCAGATTGGGCCCAAGAGAAAACTCATAGCAGGTAATCGAACGGTCCATGGGCCCATATGAAGTTGTGAACTCGGGATTCAATCAGGAGAAACAAATCACATAACCCACAAATAATTCCAAGAGTTCGGTGATACATTTGAAGAAGAAAAGAAAACAAAAGTGCATGTATGCAAGAGAGACTATCTCACCTATAAGAAACTATGGTAGCCAATAGACTGAGGAGATCTTGAAGAACAGAACAGACCGAGCTTGAAGTAACAACCATGGTGGAAAGGAAAACAGATTTACAGGAAAAGTTTGAAAATGACCAAAGCATGACCACTGCAAAGAAACCGTGAAACCCACTATGAGAGAGAGTATTCTATAGAGGAGCTCCAAATTATAGTGAAAGCTGAGCTCGATAGAATAAAATAATGGAATTAGGATAAGATTCTACCAGGGCTTCACCCATACAACCTAAAAATCCAAAATGAATGTGCTTTAGGGTTGAGTTCCCTTTACCGCCCAGACCCAAGGAGTGGGTTAACTCGAACTCAACCACAGTTAGATATCGACAACATCAAGACACTAAGGAAAAAATATTAACTCCCTCAAATCATCAGAAAAACCAATGCTAACCACGGTCGAGATGCCACAACCCATATTAAATTCCAGCCAGAACAATAACCGCAGGTCATGAATCGACGATCTGCGATCAAACAGGGTATAAAGATCAACGACAAAGAAAAAGGCACAAAATTTCAAAATAAACCACAAAGGTAATAGTTAACTTGACCAGAGTTGATGCCACTGATCAAGTCACTAAGGGGTGAGTCACCATGGAAGGGGAAAACCCACGTGTCTATCAAATTACTCATTGCAAATGATTTTCAAAGTCTAAACTCAAGTGCATGTTTCAAATAAAGGGGCGACTAAATCATATATCATGATCACCAAAAAGGTGAATATTATAATATGCCAAGACCAACATAATCAAATATGGTCGAGCATGGTGGGGTATTGCCAATCATGATTTTTTTAAAAACATAGTATATGGTAAGTCCACAAAAAGTGGCCAAGCCCAATGGAGACAAAAGTTCAACCACAGGTGGTCCCCACTTCAAAGAGCTAGGGTGATTTGCAGAGTGTCACTCATGTGACCATTTTTTTAAAAGGAGATGTCAATATCAGAAGATGTGCATATAATAGGTGGTCCCCACAAGAGGTATTATTTTTACAAATATTGCTAAGTATTGTAATTATTTTTCTCACATACAGGGAGTTGTATTTTGCATGCCTTCATAACAAGACAAAATAGAGAAGAAGACAGAGTTTCATGTTCATGGAGAAATTCTTGCCTTGTAAGTAATTTTTTTTTAGCAAATTATTCATCCTTCTTTTCTTAAAATAGAACTATCAACTTCAGTTTGACTCTATTGTAATTAAGGCCAATAATGTCTATTTGTAATTACATGCTCTACTTTTATTCCTTTATCTATTATTAAATAAAGGATAAAAATAAGATGCATGGGCGAGAACAAGCCTTAGGATATTTTTAGGGAGAGGGTGAACTTCATTTTTGCTATATATTATGAGCCTTTGCAAAGCACAAAAGGAGGAGAACTACTGGAGGCCTTTTTGGATATATGAGTACTGAAGCAAATTTTGCCAGTTTTTCCCTCTATGTGTGAAGTATTCCATGCCTTTCCAAGCTAGTTTGCAGTGTTGTGTATTTTTATATTAATCTTGTGAATGCAAATTCCCTGATCAATCATTTTACCTTTCTGCAAATTTAGTCTTTTCTACTTAATTTTAATGTGCATGTTAACTTATTAGTACTGTTGCGATTCTCCCTCAGTACAATCAAGTGTTTTTCCCTTAGACATTTTGCATAAAAACTATTGGTTAGTGCATAAAGAATCCTTCCCAAATAAGTTATGCATATACTCAGTCAAATCCCTCATAAAAATTTGGTGTATCATCTTAGTTTTAATCATTTTTTAGTCATCTTTTACTCTCAAACTCCCAGAAATTAGTTTAGGATACACCAATAAGGAACCGGCCTTGATATCGAAGACTCACCTCAAAATAGGTATACCCACGAACCTGAGGTGTTTCCATTGTATCTACAAAAGAGAGAGATCATTTGTGCAAGCCTAGAAAACCTGCAGCCATCTCTCTACAGGGTGCACTTTCGAGAGATAATAGTTTTTGGCACACCCGGTGGGATAACGAATCAGATATGCACGTAGTTGACAAATTCTATAGCATATCTACAACAGATTTATAGCAGTTACAAAGTCACTTTCAGGAGCACGTTGTAGCAATTAATTCTAAATATTTTATGATCTTTTGGCGACTCCAAAGAGATGATTTCAGACCAGTATTGCAGCATTTTCCATGCCTAAAGTGACTAATAGATCATCGGTTAGATGAATTCGTCCTGAGTTTGTTTCTTGACCTTTGAATTCTGCTAGAAGGAGAACAATTGGTAATACTTTATACTATAATAGACCTAGTTTCGATAACCCTCCTCCTGATATTCCTTCACCACATATCAATTTCTCTATTAACATCCCAATATTTCAAATGGCTATTCAACCTCCTAGGAATTTTGTGACCTTTACTAATTGAAGCCCATTAGTAATTCTAGTTTACCATGACATTCCTAATGCTTCCATGAAAAATTTGCCATCATTCTTGGGTGAAAATCAAGTTACACCTGGTCAGCATATCAAAGACATCATAGCCATATGTGCAGTACATAATATCACTCATGAAGACATGGATTTAAGAATTTTATCTGCATATTTTAAGGGGCAAGCCTTGCAATGGTATAGAAACCTAGAAATTGGGAGCATAAGAACTTGGGATGACTTAGGTGAAAAATTGCTAAAACAATTCTAGGATAATTCAGATCATTTTTCTCTCATTGAATAGTTGTCTACTATTAAAAGATCTCCCAATGAATTTATGTCTAGTTTCAATATCCATTTTTCCAGAACTTGGGAGACAATCCCAGCAAATGTCAAGCCTCAAGATGATCAGGCGTTCCTTTATTATCTTAGGGCATTAAACTGTGATATCTCAACTATGATTCAGTCAATGGGTGGGGGAACACTTCCAACAGCCTATCATATCACTGTCCAAGCTGAAAATGGTCTTATTGAAGTTGGAAAATTACCACCAAGGCCTTCAATGCAATTTTTTACAGATTTAGCACCTATTCCTCAGCCTATTACCATCATAGAACCTACTGTTGTAGCTCCATGAGACGATGTATTTAAATCTTTGCAAACTATGGGAAATAAATTAAATTCAATTGAGAATAGAATTGCATTACCTAGCAGACCCTATCAGGATCCTTATCAGTAAAATCAACATAATCAACAAAACAGGCAGCCCTATCAATAGAATAAAAATTATAGGCAGCCTTACTAGCAAAGAAAGTTTGACCCAAATGCTCCTAGTACATCTAACACTTTAGTCCCAGTTAATATGGCTACAAAAGAGTGGTGTCAACCTTGCAATCAACCTCATTCAGCTGCAACTTGCCCAAATGCTTTTCTGAATGTAAATCTTGTTGCACAACCTAAATATGAAACATTTTTCATGCCTCAAATGGAGGGTGGGAAGCAAGAAACTCATATTCAGAAAGTACCTGAACAGAATTTAGTCAATTTTAATGAGGAGGATTTCATTACGGTCACTATTAAGGATCAAAGGAAAGTTTTTGAAAGTCAAAAACAAAAAAATAGGCCTATCCTGTCTACTGTCACTAATAAGACAACATCTACAGTTCCAAAGTCAACCAACAACTCTATTGTTCTTCAAAAAACAACAAGTGATCCAATTGATAAAGGCCATCAAAAACAACTATAGCCTGATCCAAGAAGACTATTTATACCTCAGATATCTAAGGTAGCTAAATCTGAATCAGTTTTTGCTAAGGCCTACTCTAAGACAGTTGAATCTGTCTTTAAAATAATTGTTGCTTTTAACATTATTAATGTAATGAAAAATTATAATGTTAACATCTTAATATGGGATGCTCTAAGTATTCCTGGACAACAAGATTTACTTTCTCATGAACTAGCTAAGTTGCAGATTTCCTCAAATTCAGGAGAAAAGGAAGTTTAGAAGATAGACACGGTCCTTGGAACGTTTGAGCAAGACCGCATTAAAGAAGTTAAGTGGATGGTTCATAAATTTTTGAATTCTCATGACATCAAGAAACCACCACCATTTTATTTATCAATGATTATTGGAGAACATCTACTTCATAATTGCATGGTGGACAATGGTGAAAGTAGAATAGTTATGCCAAACGCGATTGTATAAAAATTGGGTCTGTAGTATGAGCCTACAGAAAGGAGTGTCTTACAGCTCAATGGAATTGCAACAAATACAATTGGTATAATCAAAAATTTAGGAGTGACGTTACATGCTTTCCCAAATGTTCACATTCTGCAAGATGTTACTGTTGTGGATTTACCTCCATATTTTGCCTTATGCCTATCTAGAGATTTCATAGCCAAAATAGGAGGTTATCTCTCTTTATATTGGTCCTACTTATTTTTCACTACTCGTTATGGTACTAAATTTACTATCAATTCAGAGTCATTGGCCAGATTTCACATTGAGCCTCACTCTTCAAATGCAATGGCTAATTATTCAGCCCTAGATCAGTCTGATTTTGATGAGGTAGCTCATGTTTCAGCACTGGATGGTGTTTCTAACATGTTTATGGATGAAAAGACAGTGGAAGAACATGCTCATGATCCTTTTAAGGAATTTGAAAAACACCTATTTGGTGTGTATTGTATGCATGAAGATAATACACCACTTCCCTTGCTGTCCAAAAAAGAAGATTTGATAGAAGGGATTTGGAAGCTTCATTTCGATGGAGCTAAAAACAAGAAGGGATAGGGAGCAGGTCTAATGCTCACTTTCACAACAAACGAAAGGTATTTCTCAGCTTTGAGTCTCTAATTTTCATGTACTTGTAACGTAGCTGAATGCGAAGCTTTAATTCATGGATTACTTTGGGCCAGAAAGAGAGGTATCAACATGCTACAAATTGTTGGTGACTCTGATTTTGTTATTAATCAAGTAAGAAATTTCAATGTTTGTAAGAACCCATTAATGAAGTCTTACAGACATAGAGTTTCAGACTTAATGAAAGATTTTGATGCTATTAACATTCAGTCTATTCGTAGAACTAAAAACAATCATGTAGAAAGAATTGGAACAGTTGGGGCTAGTTTTGAAGTGCTAGAACAAATTGAAAATAGCAAAATCGAACATCATATAAAGTTAATTGTCAGGCCCTCAGTACTTGATAATGATTCAAATTGGCAAGTTTTTCAAAGTGATGATAAAATCTATAGGTTTTTGCAGCAAGAAGTTGAGTTTTATACAGTTAATCGAGATAAATTACAAAACTTGTATAGTGACCAGATTGTTCAGTTGAAGACAAATAAACTACCTTGAGGTCTAGTCACATTAGAAGACATCTTCAACACTGATGATCAGTTAAGAAACGTCAAGACTAAGATGTTAACCCACTCTAATAATTACGAAGAAATCTCAATTGTTGAAGGGGAAATGTTATTTCTTGAAAAGATATGTTCCTTAACTGAGAAGTAGTCATTTATTAATATTTACAAAGAGTTTAAAGATGTTTTTGCTCAGAAATACCAAGATCTGAAAGGGTTTGATCCCAATTTATCACAACATACAATCGAGTTATAGCTAAATTCTAAACCTATTAGGCAAAAACAAAGGCTTGTGAATCCAAAAATAAAGCCTCTAACGAGGAAAGAATTATCTAAGTTGATTGAATCAGGTATTATCTTTCCAGTTAAGCATTCAAGTTGGGTAGCAAATCTTGTTCCTGTTAGGAAGAAGAATGGTAAAATCAGACTATGTGTAGATTTCAGAGATCTTAATAAGGCTTCATTAAAATATCATTACCCACTCCCAAATATGGATGAGATTCTAAGAAAATTCTCAGTTTCAGATAGACTATCTCTTCTAGATGGTTACAGTGGATATAATCAGATTTTAGTTCGAGAAGAAGATAGATACAAAATAGCTTTTACCACTAAGTGGGGTACTTATGCTTACAAAACGATGTCTTTTGGTCTTTCAAATGTCGGCACAACATTTCAACATGCAATGGACATGGATTTTGGCAGCTTATTAAACAAATGCATTTTGGTTTATTTTGATGACATTACCGTGTTCTAAAAAAAATTAGAGGAACACCTGATTCATCTAAGGCATACCTTTCAGTTGTGCAGGCAATCTAGAATATATTTGAACCCACTGAAGTCTATCTTTTCAGTACATCAAGGAAAGCTACTTGTTCATATTGTTTCTAAGTAGGCTTTAGTAATTGACCCTTTCAGGATTGAAGCCATATCACAGCTATCAATGTCTCATCATAAGAAGGCATTACAGAGTTTTCTTGGAAAAGTAAACTTTGTTAGGAGATTTTTTCTAGATTTTGCAACATGGGTTAAACCACTCACAACTATGCTCAAGAAAGAGAAAAATTTCTCTTGGACCAGCGAAGGGAGAGAAGGATTTAAAGCAATCAAAACAGCCATCTCTCAGGCTCCCACTCTTGCAAATCCAAATTTCGATAAAGATTTTACAATGTATGCACTTGTAGGAGCTGAAACAATCTCAGCTATCTTGACTCAATTCAATGATGAAAATATTGAACAGCCTATTGCTTTCTTTGGACAGAGCTTGAATGATTATGAAACAAGTTACACATTTCTTGAAAAATAGGTACTTTCAGTAGTCAGAGGACTAAATAATTTCATGTATATGCTTTCAAACATTAAAATCCACATTCTTGTTTCTCATCCAAGTGTGAAAGCATTCTTACTAAATAAGGAATTAAATGAGAAAAGAGAAAACTGGATAACGAAGGTCATGGAGTATGAATTTGACATTTGGGTTACTAAGACAGTTCGAGGAAAAGTTTTATGTGAACATCTAATTGCTAATATGGAAAAACAACAAGCTGTAGAACCAGATGGTTCCAAACAACATGCTGAAATTGCGTATCAGCAATAAGAAATTATGGTTCAACCAAAAAATCAGCAACCTGAGCTCACTCAAGAGATTCGGGAATCAAGATGGATGACCTATTTGGTTAATTATCTATAGCATGGGACATATTCGGAAGGTATGGACAAAAATAAACGAAGATATTTCATGTTACATGTTGTACATTACATCTTTATTGATGTTGTGTTGTTCAAGAGAGATATAAATGGGATTTTGCTACGATGTGTTAAGTATGATAAGATTCAAAAAATACTGTCAGAATTCCATGAAGGACCTACAGGAGGTCACTTCTCAGCACATACTATAGCCTTAAAAATTATGAGAGCTGGTTACTATTGGCCTAGCATATTCAAGAACTGTTTTGAATGTATTAGAAAGTGTAAAAAATGTGCTTTCTTTGTTGGAAAAGAACGTTTAACTTCGCTCCCCTTGCAGCCTATTTCAGTTGATCAGTCTTTTATGCAGTGGGGTATTGACTTTATTGGTATGATAAACCCACCATCATCACAAGGACACAAGTGGATCTTAACTGCTACAAATTATTTTACATGATGGACTGAAGCAATAGCCCTTGAAAGATGCTAATGAAGCTTCGATACTATCCTTTTACGAAGGAATAGTTTACAGATTTGGTGTTGCAACAACCATCATATCAGATAATTCTTTAGCTTTTCTTGGTGCTAAGATAATAGATTGGGTGGTCAAACATTGAATATATATAATTTCTTCATCTAATTATTACCCACAAGGTAATGGCTTAGATGAGAGTACTAACAAGAATCTATTAAGGATCATTAGAAGAATGCTCAAGGATAATCAAAGTGCTTAGCATCTGATGTTGAATTTAGAACTTTGGGCTGACAGAGTGACTCCTAAAAGATCAGTTGGCAATTCACCATACAAACTTGTGTATGGAAAAGAAGTGAGAATGCCTATTTTAGTTAAGTTACCTGCATTAGATTTGCTGCATCAAATGGAGCTTCTTGAGAATGAACCATTACAGGTTCATTATGTAGAGTTAATGGAATTACAAGAGCTAAGAGATAAAGACCATTTGAATATGGAAAAGAATCAAAAACAAATGAAGAAGACTTTCGAAAATAATACCAAATTTAGAGTCTTGAGTGAAGGAGACATTGTGTTAAAATGAGATGCTGATCGTGCAAAGCTAGGAAGACACTCAAAGTTTGATACACTCTGGAGTGGTCCTTAAATGATTTCAGCTTGCAAGTAAAACAATGATTTTTAGCTTTCGAAGCTGAATGGAGAGGAACTTCCCATTCCTATGAATGGTATGTTTCTCAAACACTGTTATTGAAAATCTTACAGTGATTGTTAGAGTAGGATTTTCCTTCAATAAGTGCAGTTCCTGCACATTGCAATGTTTTTCAATTCAAGAAGTTCATTCATGCACATGATCTTCTTACCAGATCCTTTCCCAGTTTTGGTTTTTTTTTGGAGGGGTTGGACATTTCGGAAAAGGAAAATTTTGGTTACACGCTTAGACTCCATGCCCAATGGACAAAAACAAGGCACTAGTCTTTAAGCCAGTAGGTAGTTTTCCTCGCAGGATCACCGGAAATGTTGACAATTTTTGCACTTGTGTAAAAATGGGCATCTCAAAACTTCGTCGTTATGATGAAAAGTCTTGGGTGAAGTATACCTAAGCTAAGGAAGTTTCGATGTTATTTGTTACTGCTGAATTAGTTACAAGATTAAATGAAATCTTAAGTTATGTGTGCTGTCGCAAAACATAACAGATCACATAATTTACAATTACATGCAATCTTCAGAAAAAGAACACAAATCCCCGAAGGACAACTGTGTTGTCTTTTTGAAGACGACAAATTACAAATTAGGAAAATTGCTAAGTTTTGAAGTAGCAAACATAAATGTAGATATCATAAAATTATGGTTCATTACTGAATGTTACAAGTTCTCATCAATGTTCTTTTCTTCATGATTAAGACATTCAATTATGTTACTGTTTTGTTTAGTTCATTACATAATCCATACAGAGAAGCTGGAATGCAGAAAGAAATATACAAATCATTTATGAAATTCAATGTTTTATTCACAAGGAGATTCAAATGTTTCCCACACAAGCCGTGGGATGTAACTGAAAAGTAAATTATGGTAACTAAAAAGTAAACTACAACTACTGAAAATAAAGGTACACATGCATGAAAGAGAAAGCAAAGGAGTATGAGTGAACCCATCATTGCCTTGAGCTTTCTTTCTTTGATTGAAGCATCTTCATCTCCATCTTTTGTTTCTCCTTCATCTCCATTGTAGAAGCCATTATACCTGAAAAGAAGAAGAGTTAACTGTCAGCTATGAGCTCAGGGATCAAGTCATATTCCTACACTATTCTACTTCATGCATATGAATCACTAAGAATAGGAGATGTATTCTACTTGAAGAACAAACTACATGCAGGATTTATTCAATCAAAAAGAAGAAAGAGAAAAGAAAGAAGAAAACATGGACATAAGAGAGGCCAAAAAGCCTAATTATTTTCTAACTATTTTCCTAAGTGTACAGGGACAAGGTGCATCGAAAGAGAATATTAGATAAGTCATAATTTCATGCAATAAAAGGAATAATGTAACTCAAATTTCTAACAACTGTTCTGAAATAGAAGAAGTTACAGTGTAGAAGAAAGACTAGCAATAGAAGCACATGCTTCAGTTTGCAACAGAAAAAAAAGTAGAATTTGAAAGATGATGTTTGGCTAAAAGAGAAGGTCACAATTGAAAGGAATGAAGACAAGTTACTACGGGAAGATAAATTTTCAGTTGCTACGGGTAGATAAATTTTCAGTTGCTACGGGAAAATAAATTTTCAGTTGCTAAGGGTAGATAAATTTTCAGTTGCTGAGGGAAAGATAAAATTAAACCTAGTTGCTACAGGTAAAGCTTAGGGACAACATTGAAACACAAAATAAAATGGAACTATATTTTGACAAAATTTGAATTGTCCAAACATACAGGAGTTGTAAACAGAGTTCCAGAAATAATATGTTATGCATAGTTTCAGAAAACAATACATTATTTTCAGAAAGTTAAGAATATTGTTATAGTCAAGCATTCAATAGATGTTATTTTTCAGAAAAAAATACATTTCAAACACTCATCTCATCGAGAAATTCAATGATTAAGTGATCTCAGTTGAAAAGGATTGAATCATGTATTCTCAAAAGGTGCTACAAAATTTTAGAGAATCAAGTTGATCCTGAAACAAATGAGCTGTAACAAATGGATTCTTCAGAATACAAAAATGAGCCAAGGATTTAAGAATGGACCTGAAATAATGTACAGAACCTGTATTTGTAGAAATTCATAACCATCTTCTACAATATTCTCAACAAAAAATGAGATAACATTTGTCCTAACATAAAGAACTCATACAGAGAAGAGGCTGAAGTATGAATATCTAGAAAGAAGAAAATACTCTATGTTCATCGCAGTAACACAAAGGAAGGAACAAAGTAAATCAAAGTTTCATAAAAAAAAACACATAATCATAGAGTCTTTTCAAAATTCATTTTAGCATTGGCTGAACGTGACAGATACCCAGAACTTGGAAAATACAGATCTATAATTCATGATGCAGATTGGGCCCAAGAGAAAACTCACCATAGGTGACCAAATGGTCAGAAATTTCGAGAAACAGGATGATGAAGTGAGAGGTCCACTGGCCCACGTGAAATTTCAAACTTGGGATTCAATCATGAGAAAAAAAGTCACAGAACCCACAAATATTTCCAAGATTTTAGTGATACGTTTGAAGAAGAAAAGAAAACTGAAGTGTATGTATGCAAGAGAGACTATCTCACCTATAACTCGAACTCAACCACAGTCAGATATTGACGGCATCAAGACACCAAGGGCACAATTTCAACACCCTCAAATCATCACAACAACCAATCCTAACCACAGTCCAGATTCCATCGCCAATATAAAGTATCAACCAGAACCCTAACCGTAGGTCATGATCGACGGTGTGTGATCAAATAGGGTACAAAGATCAACGACAAAGAATAAGGCATGAAATTTTAAAATAAACCACAAAGGTAATAGTTAACCTGACCAGAGTTGATGCCTCCAACCAATTTGTTAATTGGTGCATCATCATGGAAGGGGACAACCCACGTGTCCACCGAATTACTCATTGCAAACGATTTTCAAATTCTAAACCCAAGTGCATGTTTCAAATAAAGGGGCGACTAAATCATATATCATGATCACCAAAAAGGTGAATATTATAATATGCCAAAGCTGACATAATCAAAGATGATCGAGCATGGTGGGGTGTTTCCCCTCATGGCTTTTTAAAAAACATAGTATATGCTAAGTCCACAAAAAGTGACCAAGCCTAATAAAGACAAAAGTTTAACCACAGGTGGTCCCCACTTCAAAGAGCTAGGGTGATTTGCAGAGTGTCACTCATGTGACCATATTTTTTTTAAAGGAGATGTCAATATCAGAACATGTGCACATAACAGGTGGTCCCCACAGGAGAAATTATTTTTGCAAATATTGGTAAGTATTGTAATTATTTTTCTCACATACAGGGAGTTGTGTTTTGCATGCCTTCACAATAGGGAAAAATAGAGAAGAAGACAGAGTTTCATGTTCATGGAGAAGGTCTTGCCTTACAAGCAATCTTATTTTTAGCAAATTTTTCATCCTTCTTTTCTTAAAATAGAACTGTCAACTTCAGTTTGACTCTATTGTAATTAAGACCAATAATGCCTATTTGCAATTGCATGCTCTATATTTATTCCTTTATCTATTATTAAATAATGGATAAAAATAAGATGCATGGGCAAGTACAAGCCTTAGGCTATTTTTAAGGAGAGGGTGAACTTTATTTTTGCTATATATTGTGTGCCTCTACAAAGCACAAAAGGAGGAGAACTACTGGAGGAATTTTTCGATATATGAGTATTGAAGCAAATTTTACCAATTTTTCCCTATGAGTGTGAAGTATTTCAAGCCTTTCCAATTTATTTGCAGTCTTGTGTATTGTTATGTTAATCTTGTGAATGCAAATTCCCAGATCAATCATTTTACCCTACTGCAAATTAAGTCTTTTCTGATTAATTTTAATGTGCATGTTAACTTATTAGTACTGCTGTGATTCTCCCTCAATACAATCAAGTGTTTTTCCCTTAGACATTTTGTAGAAAAACTATTGGTTCGTGCATCAAGAATCCTTCCCAAATCAATCGTGCATATACTCAGTCAAATCCCTCATACAAATTTGGTGTATCACCTTATTTTTAATAAATTTTTAGTCATATTTTACTCTCAAACTCCCAGAAATCAGTTTAGGAGACACCAATAAGGAACCAACCTTGATACCATAGACTCACCTCAAAATAGGTATACCCATGGACCTAAGGTGTTTCCATTGTATCTACGAAAGAGAGAGATCATTTGTGCAAGCCTAGAAAACCTGCAGCCATCTCTCTATAGGGTGCAATTTTGAGAGATAACAGACCCTTCACCATGACCTTAGATCTTTACATCCTTACCTTGGGTTCATATTGATTGATTGTGGGTATGGATTGACGATCTACACAGAGAGCTAGAGGGGACTGCTACAACAAAGTAATATCTTGTGCTTATGATTTAGCAGTCTATTTAGTGATAGTTTGGGTTAGGAGGCTCATCTCTATTTGCACTATATACCTTATGTAGCTTAAGCGGTGTACATGTAGACACTTATTTTTGGGTGTAACCCCTCTCTATCATCCCGTATTGACATCTTCTCCTACTTTTACTTTTTTCTAAATCCCATCCATGTACATTTTAATTAATTCATGGTTTTAATTAGTTAATGGGTTCTACATACCCATTTAATAATCCAAATATTGTCACATATCAAAAATAATGCAAAACATGGGCAATAATGCACCCATCCGACATCTCACTCTTAAAATTCAAAAAGAGAATACTTTATTTCACCTAATATCCCCACCACTTATCACATACTTATTTTTTTATTTACTTTAAGTCAAATTGTGATCCCCGTTGAATCACATCACTTCTTTTAATCAAGGTTACCTTGCTCATCTTGAGTATCTTTTAACCTACAGTATAACCTCACCATTAATCTATAAATATGGGTTTTTCTCCATATTTCAAAAGAAATAAAAAGATATAAAATTTGGGTGAATGATAAGGAATTTTAGTCATTTATCATAATATCATTATTATTCTATCTTTGTGATAACATGTGGAATTTTCACGTTACTCTGCTCATGATTTGGTTCATGTAGTGAGATTCATGTTGTACGCATCTTATCAATAGCACCATCTGCATACTGACATCTTTCAGGTTATTTTGTTTATCAACTTGCATGTTATCTATTTGGACTCTATTTTATCATTATTCTTATCACACGGGGGTTGACAGCCACCGAGGTAGTTAATGCTTCCCGGATCTACTTTATCAGGCAGCCTCCATATAAAATCTCTAATCAATCTTTCTCTAGTGTATGTGAACTGTAGGTTTGATGGGATCACACTGAGGAGTTCGACATCAACTTTGCGCCCATATTATCCATCGCTATCTCCAAGGTACTAAGACCTTGTATACTCGACGTTGTTTTGTGTTTGTTGATTTCTTGCACACTCATCTAGACAGGAAGCAGGAAACTCCAATCAACATTTGGCATGCCCAGTTGGACCAGATCAAAGTTCTAGTCATGTTTTTGCTTGCTCATTTTGTATACGTGTCGTATGTATAATAATTATTATATTCTATATTATTGTAAGTATGACATCAGGTCAATCTAGATATATGTTCTGCAGTTTTTGTTTGTAGATTCACCCACTTACAGGATCTCTGGTACTATCTCCATCCATGTATTTTGATGCATACATGTAGTTGTTTATGTTGCCATTAAGGTGTGTTGATTTTTTATTTGAAATGATTTGTTATTAACTTTTTTATAAGAAGCGTAAAATTTTATAGTTATTATTCTTAATTAAAAATTATTATAATAATAATAGTAAAAAAAAGGAGAGATAAAAAAATCATCCTAACGCTACCCTGTACTACCCCACCTCACTCTTCGGCACCCTAACCTAACTACCATTTTCTTCTTCCCGACCCCATCTCCTTTTAACTTTACTTAACCGAACCACTTACTTCCTCTCCTCACCAACGCATTCCCTTTCCTAATTCTTCACGACCTACTCTCAAAAATGCTCTCACCTGACAACCGCACAATTCGGATCTTCTCACCAAGCTCCACTCTTATCCTCCTCACAAAGTGCTACCTTCATAACTCCATCCATTCAACACATACATCCTTCAACTCGCTACGTACCCTTCACCTCATTTCTAACATCCCTGAGCTCCTGCGATCTGTCTACCACCCCCAACACAATTCTCATCAAATTCCATTGAACTCCCACTCCCTCGATTCACCGAGTTGTTTCTCTTTTAACCGCTCAGTCCCCAACCCACTTGACCTAGCCATCTTATTTACTTCCCCACTTTCTACTCCATGTTCCCAACTCCCCTCGGCCTTGTCATCGAGTTCTTCTTCCATGTATCTTCCTCTCTCTGAGCTCCTATTTGACTCTTCCCTGTGGAATCCTTATTTCCACCCCATCTCTAATCTGTTACACCACTCTGCGACTTGACCGTTCTCCTCCTTAAGCCATCCTCACCCACATCAAGCTCTCCATATTCCCACCTTCCTGAGCTATTCTCCCATTCTTACACATATCCTATGCCCTTCCTACTCGTCTCTAATTCCAAAAATCTCTCATCCCACTCGGCATAACCATCTACCCAGTTTACATGACTCTCCACCTTCTTTGATATTCAGTGCATACGAATGCTTCCAAATTTATTTCAAATTTTCCCAGGTTCAAACCATCTCCAGGGTGATTTCATATTCACGCAAAACTCTGTGGGTCATAACTTTAATGTTTGTTGTCTTATTGGGATGCTTCCAGTGATATTAATCCCTTTCATGCATTTGTAAATTGTTCACATAGAACCATAATCCTTCATGCTCTAACTGGTATCATGGGTGTGATAGGAATAGTGGGGATGGCCATTGTAGTAGGCTTGATAATAGTTGTACACAGTTAACCTGTCATCATAGAAAAACAGCCGCCGGTCAAGGTTGAGCAAAAACATCGAACCAAGAGCTTATTAATAATAAAAAAATTTCAACTTTGATCCCACACCCATCACCTCTCATCTCTCCTCAACCCCTCCATCGGGCCACCATTCCATCGATTTCACAAACAAAGTATCTTTGGCCTCTCATATTTCAATCCACATGTCCATCTCCTTTCGCATCTCCCTTTGGCGTACAATAGCCTACGGGGATACCACAAAACTTGACTACACACCATACATTATTGGATTTTCGACACAAACACCATCTTTCCGACACATCACGTCCATTTATTAGGTTATTAGTCATTTAGCTAAGATTTGTATAGGTAGATAATTTAGAATAATTTTTTATTGGTAGTTAAATATTTATGGTTTGTTTGTTAAATTCCATAGATAATTGTTCTATTTACTAGTTAATTGGGTACAATTGATTAATTAAAATTCTTAGGGTAATTGTTCATAGGATAATCATTTTATTTACTAGGTTAATTAGTTACATGTTGTTCCTTACAAATATTAGGATAATTGTTTTATTATGAGTTTATTAGTTACAACTTGTTAACTATAATTCCTAAGCTAGTTCGATGACACTAATTTATTAGTTTAATTAAGCTTTGTTAATTAAAATTCCTACGGGGCACATTTATATTAAGATATTCTCTATGATTATTGTAGTTTTTAACTAGAATAATTATTTGTTATTATTTCTGTTAGTAGACTTTGTTGTTAACATCTAAGAGGCACGACTCAAAAATTGTTTTGCTTATTTGCTCAATTATGTCAAATAATTGTCTTCTTCGCTTCTGAAGGTACATAATAACGTTGTCAAAGACAATTACTACACTAAGCAAACATGCCTAAAATATCATCTTCTGATCTCAATCAAAATTGTGCATGGTATAAATCAAGGGTACCTGGATGTTCCTTGGCTGTTGACTAGTGATCGCTTACAAAACCTGTCCTCATCAGCATACACTTTGTTTGTCTCAACTTGTTGTCAGATAAAAAGGAAAAGCGATATATGGGCATTCTCTAGTTTTCCCTATTTCCTCTTTTCTGCATGGTACTGTCATTTTTTTGGGTGATTGTCAGCATCGAATTTCTTCTTTTGAATTTGGAGTAAAACGAACCTGTGCATTCTGTCTGCTCACATAGTGTAACTAGGGGTTAAATTTTTGCATCACACCTATAATCACACACTGCCTAAAATTTCACAAATTAATCAACACATCGAAACATTTCTTACACTTGGTTCATTGATTGGGATTTTATCACCACATGGAAAACCATTTCAGACATTTCCAAGCCATAACTTACCCAAAAAAAAACATAGTTCACCTCCTTCTAGGTTCTCTTACATCCTTTTTTTTTAATCTTTTCTTTTTAATCAAAATTAAATTAAAAAAACAAACAAAAAAATTCGTTGTGTACCTCACTTGTTTGTCTTGTATAATAACAAATTTCATGCCAGTAACCACTTAATCTAGTACGAGGAAAATGGAACACAACCCCACTTCACATAATGCTTCATCTCAGCCGATAAGCATCCTAGTGGCTTCATCCTCAATGTATCTCCTCACAGCCCCCATAAATACCCATTCTTTTACCAATATATCATACCTAGTACCAGTTATTCACGCTTCGATGTTAGACCAATCCATCTCATTTATGCGTGCCACTCCGCCCTCTGTCAGGACAAAGCCAATTGGTACTTCCGTCTTCCCTCTTAGGGACCCAGAATTAAGAAAAATAATGCCAACCCTGTGGCCCTTCAAGATTATCTCTTAAGAAGATACATACACCTTCCTCTAGATGTCCTACTACTTTAGCAGGTCTATCATTACATTACTAGTTCTGAAATTCCTCAGTTTGTGGCCTTACATGATTTTGATTCATCCTCCACCAACCCATTGACAAACCAAACCACCCAGGTAGTCACACCCATTCTGCCTAACCTTCCTCACATCAACATGACTATTGTGACTGCCATCCCTATCACTACGACAACCCTAATTGTCACTGGTACTATCATTCAACCATCCCATGTGTCAAATCCCTTATCCAAACAGAAAATTCCTTTTACATCCCAAGTCTATACCCTTACTTCTCAACTTCATCCAACAGTACTTTTACAACATGCAGTGTCACTTCCAGTTTATTAACCCATCTATACCCATATTCCCACTCAGCAGCTACCTCAACAATCATACCATACCCATGTTTCCTGCCAACACACATTCTATCAACATCCACCTCAACCATAACCCATAATAAGTTCCTCAGACACCCATCCATATGCAAGTCCAACCACCACCTTTCATTGCTCAACAGGCACTTCCTAATGATCCCATACAAATATTGATAGATCGGTTAGCCAACTGAGAGGCTACTATGTTAGGGTCCAAAGTTACATTTTCTTATGAACAAATATGTAACGAACCCATTCATCCATCTGTTCCCATTAAAATATATCCTCCACACTGATAATTGCCAAAGTTTTCCAAATTTAACAGCAAGGAGGACCCTCAACAAAATCTCTGAGAATTTAAACATGCATGTTATCTCATCACGTACGATCAATATTTGATGCTCCATACATTCCCCATGTCTTTAGTAGGCCCTACCCTAGATTGGTATAATAATATTCCCCAGTACTCCATATTTTATTTTTCTCAGCTTACACAATTATTTCTTCAGAACTTCTCCATTAATATTGTGCGCAAAATTATCATCAATGATCCGTATACCATCCACCAATTCAAAGATGAATCCATCACGGATTTCGTTGCACGATGGCGCAATATAATAAACCAATTATCTTTTCCGCTTCCTCAAACTGACCTCATCGATCTTTTCACGCGCTCTTGCACTAAGGATATCTCATCGACCTTACAAATTAAATATTTTCACACTTTTGAAGAAGCTTTCACCATGGCCCATAAGCTTGAGACACATCTTATAGAACACGGGAATTTAAAATTAAAGACAAATAAGCCCAAAATGGAATATTTCAGACCATCCATATCAAATGATAAATTGAAGACAACTGTTAATGCCATCATTGTTAAATCATCTCCTACCTTAACATCTACCAAAGTAACTCAACAAAAATTCATAAAGCCAATTCCCAACTATACTCCCTTAGGAGAATCATACAGTGTCATCTTTGACAAATTGATAACAACACACTTGATCACACTACCACCTATCCAACCTATTAACGAATCTATACCATTACTTATGTGGTATCAGGAAGATATTTATTGTAAGTACCATCAAGTACGAGGAAATGATATAGAGAAATGTCAGATGTTCAAGGATTCAATCCAATGACTCATTGATTAGGGATAACTTCAAGTGGATAACCCAAATGCCTCACCCAGTCAACCATTAGATATTTTTAAACAACCATTTCTAAATCATACACCCACATCGAAAAACCAGTCACCCTCTAATTCTATATCTCAAACCCCTAGTACCCACACCATAAACACTATCCACATTGGCGATAAGAGTCCAGTTTCCTCCATAAATTTAACAATTTCATCAACCATTACACCATTCCCCTTTGACACATTCCCTACATCCAAAAAATCATCAACATTCATCTTCACACTAACATGAGTCACATCCATGCCTACTTCGGCACCCCTTCCTATACCAATTCTTATCTCCACACCTACCACCCCCTCCTCATGTGCAAATATCATTTTTGTGTCATTTCCTCTTACACCTACCCAATTAAATCCAATTACCTTTCCATAAATTATCCCACCTCTACCTATTATCTCTTCCTTAGCCTCACTTCCAATCCCTCTTTCCACACTTTTACCAACACCTAATACATCTACTATTATACATTCATCTATCTCATCTCCCTCTTCCATGGCCATGTCATTACTTGATAATTTTTGGAAAACATTCCAGCTTTCCTTGACTTTGAATTATCGTCCTATTTATTCTATACCATTAGATACTCACACATCCATGCAGTCCCCACAAATATCAAGTTCAATATCATCTTCAGTTCCTCAGTAGAGATTCTTGGCATTCCCTCTAACAATCCACATTCATATACAAGATCTAGACCCCCATTTCCCAGGTGTTCTCCTTCACATCCTCGTCAAAACGTGGACCTCGCTATTCCCAATACTAGCTCCCTAGAGGCCACACTATCTCCTTCTATTTTGGGACCACACTCCTCGTTATCAGCTTCCATTATAGGAGCCTTCCCTTCACTAAAAACCCATACTACTACTAGAACAATACAATCACCCTTTTTAAACCAATATCTTAAATAAAATTCAAAGGTGTCTATGGCTTGCACTAATATCCCGCATCAAGCACATTCATCCTCGCTTACCAAATCTAAAACAATGTCCAAATCCATTATTACATCACCACCTTCCCAAACATCATTCCAAGGTTCTCCATTGATAAGATCAGGTTATTATACCACTATGTTTCACCAGCTACTCCAAGCCTCAACCATCACCTTACCACCAATTAAATATTTTGATCCAAACGTGCTCATTTAATTCTAATCTTTTCTATGCATTTCACTGTACCATTGTACATGAAACTCAACATTGCAAAGCTCTCCAAGCCATTATGCATCATTTTGTCAATGAAAATATCAATAATGAAAAACCAACTCTACCATCTCCCCTACCAATTTCCACATCCCAACATGTGTTTGTCTAAACATCTCGACCACCCCTTTCTTTAAGAAATCCTGTCAGTACTCCACTACCAAATAAAGATACAACCAACGATACAACAAGCATATTATCAAAAGAGGATGATCCTAAGGATTGTCCTCTTTTAATTAACACTGTTCAGATAAACACCCATTAAAAATCATATAACCCTAACACTACCTAATTGTCCGCCCCTAAGATTTATGTCGCTATCCCTCCTCCTAAGGATATTCCTTCCTCCACACCTCTGTCACGGCCAAAGGTTTTCATCGTTTCTCCTACCAATCATCCCACATCAACATATTCATATTCTTCTAAAACTAAGGTATCTATTCGGGCCACCCAGAATTCTTCTCTCATTGAACACGCCATTATTAAAAAAATTCACTAGGATCCTATAAAAATGTCATTCTATGAGATTATCCAAAGCTCTCCACACTAGAAACAAGCTCTTATGGAGGTTTTACAACAGATCCCTGTATCATCCAATGAGCCCCAGCCTTTCACAGATTTAGCTCAATCTTTTGCAACATCTGCTACCGTATCATTTAAAAGTTCAGAAATACCTAGGATACCACAAGAAGAACATGATCTACCACTGTTCATTATAGTCCACATCGATGACACTTGCATCTGTCGAACCATGATTGACAATAGTGCCAACATCAATATCATTTCTTCTCATACCTTCAATCAACTCAAATTTCCTAATACCATTGTTGCCAAGTCTCCTACCATTCTTTGCGGATTTAATGATGTTGTCACTACCCCATTAGGAATAGTTGTTCTTCCTATCCGTGTCGGCCATAATATCCTCCATGAGATCTTCAACATCATTGAAGGATAATTCCAATATAATATCTTACTAGGGCATCCTTGGATTCATGCCATGCATTATGTCCCATCCAATCTTCACCATTGTATCAAATATAAATATGAAGGGACCACTTATGCTGTTTTGGCTGAGATCCCTCCTTCCAAGACATGTCACATGATCTATAGACCTAAGGATGTCCTTAATCCTAAAGCTAATTTTTCTTCTGATGCATCTACCAGCTCTCATGTACTTCCATCTACCTTACCTCATATGAACTCTTTTGATACCATAATTCAAAATATTGCTTTAGGGGAGTATCAACTCCTCACTCTCAATACCCTTCCTTCTTCCAATCACCTCGAGTGCCCTGATAAGGCCCCTATGTATTAATCGAATGTTGAGGAAATTATCTCGTTTCGCACTTCTTCCCTCAAAACTAATTTATTTTATTATGGCTTTGATCAGCCTTCTTCTCATACTGAGAATTAATTTCATGCCAAATGATATACAGGCAATTTCATATTTCTTAGTAAACCATCTTGCACTCACACATACCTCTATCGTTGTGCATAGAAGGGGTTTTGTTTGGGGCACTATGAACGAGGCCCTCACAGAAATATCTTTTCCCAAACCCATGAATCATGCTAAAAATTTGGTTTGGGATATAACTATCCCACCATACACCCTTCCGAAACATTTGCATCTTCTCCAATTCATCTTGATTCATCCACTTCTTCTCCATCTGGATATCCTAACAATTTAGAACACACTTCTTCTCCATTTGACTATCCTAAAGATTCAAATAATATCTCATCTCCATTTAACTATCCTTCCATCTCAGATAATGATTTTTCTCCATCTAATTATCTCCCAGATCCAGATCAAGATTATAGGGTTCCTATTCCCCCTAAATTTTTTATTTATTTCCACCATCTTTCTCGAACCAATGACTTACCAAGTTGAAAATGAAACCCAGTATTTTTCCCTTAAACATTGAGAGCTGGTAGAGGAATATTCCCCTACCATTTACATTCTTCAATGCGATGATGACACTTCCATTCTCTCTTAAATGGGAACAAAAGGTTCTCATGACCAGGAAACCCATCTACCAGAAATATCCAATCTCCTGAATGAATCCACTATTGAAATTACTATTATAGCTCTTCAGGAACACCACATCCTTAAAATAGGTCATTCTTTGACACCTCAAGAGCTCAAATCCTTCACCTCATTTTTTTCTAAACATAGCCAAGCATTTGCATGGTCATTTTTGGACATGTCGGGTCTTGATCCTACAATCATCATCCACAATATTCTTGTCATCCCCAATGCCAAACAAGTTAGATGGAAGCTTCGTCTAATGCATCCTTGAATTGCTCTTCTTGTGAAAGAACAATTGCAACATCTCTTATCTTCCAACTTCATCATTCCCATTTATTATGCCCAATGGGTTTCTAACATCATACCCATAACCAAAGCATCTGGAAAGCTTAGTATATGTACTAACTTTCGAGATCTTAATCTCCTGTGTCCTGTTGGTATCCAAATTTGTTCTCCTTTTGAAGCCGAGTAGCAACACAAATTTGACAGGGAACTTAGAGGAAGATAGATCATAGTGTGTGTCGTTTTGCATATGGGGATGAGATTTAACTCACCCTTTGTTACTCATATTTGTGGAGAGATGGATAACACCTTTAAGAGGATTTGACCTATCCTTACTACTTTATGTCGTGCCTCTTTGAGCAAGGTGAGAGGACCCTTAGTGTAACCTATTTTTGGTGAAGGAGATGGAAATATCCTTTGTTTGGAAAAAAATTATGAAGAAAACCTTGGGAAAATATGGTAAATAATCCATAATTTGAATCTTAAGAGTTGTCACTTCTAAACGATGGAGATACTTTCAACACAAGGCTAAGGTTACTGAAGACATAAAAAAATCCTGAGTTTTCTGGATATTTTAGTAAGTAGATTTTGTTCCTTTGTTGATATACAAGGAAAATAGGGGTAGCTCAGGATGAATTAATGGTTTTTGAATGATTTTGGTGGGAGACAAAGAAGGATAAAGTTGATTATACCAGATTTTTGAAGGGACTTCACAACAATCAACAAATCAGCAATAGAAAGATTTAAAATAGTTAAGATGTTCCTTTAACCAGAAGGTGTGCTTCAATGGAGGCCCAGATTAGTATGTTTTCACATAATATTTGAGACTCTAACATAAAGGATCAAATTGAAAGATTCAATTAAACACCAAATTCTCTGATCAATCATGCCTAAAGTACACCTGAAGACATATAGATAATATTTATCAAAAAATGACAGTGAATTGATTTTAAATTTTTTTTATCTCATCCAAGATGACGGATCTTCTCAAAATGAAATTGCAAATACCATTAATTTTTCATAGGGATGAGATCATATGTGATTTCACAAAAATTTGAATGTAAGATTATAATAGGAACGAAAGAAACTATTTGCAGACATTCTGAAATAAAGAGAACACAAATTAAATTTAAAATTGATTAGATTCATCAGCAGGGGAAAGCTTCCAGAGCAATCACAGTGCTCGTTAATGGCTATACATATGGAACCAACTTGACATGATAGAAAATCTAACAGAGAAGAAAATAATAGGTTATCTCAGCTTTGTCTCTCGAGAAGACGGCTTTCTGAAATTTTCTGTTAAGAATTCAACCTATGACCTTTTGTAAGAGTATTCTCATTGCATTTATACATTTGTCCCACTCAATTTTCCCCCCAGAAGAGAAGAATATTTGAGGGACCTTTTATTGTTACTAATTTTTTTCAGACAACAATTTTTAACAAATTCAGATCTGAAATCTGTCAGGTGGACCAATTGTGAACTAATCACATTTCTTGGAACCTCGACTAATGAATAGGATTCCATGCCACAACATTTTGAGAGTTCTTTTAATCATTTTCTAGAGACTCTGCACAATTGGATATAATAGGTAATCTTTTTTTCTCTCGAGGCAACACCTTTTCCATCTTTTGCACCTTCACTTTCATCATTTTATCCCTTTTCCCTCTCTTTCCTTTGCAATTATTCCTCACATCCATCTCCTCTAGTATTTCCCATTTTTGCAAGTTCTTGAGCAACTCCAACTTCTAAATATCGACCCTTGAAAGCCTTGGACTCACAAATTAAGTTCTGAATTCATCAAATGGCACTTTAGAGATAGAGACGACAAGGAAATTCATCAAAGAACAATGAAAATAGTGCGCATTCATGTTTCCAAGAGTCTTGGAGCAATAATGGCATAGAAAATAGGTGAATTACACAACAACCATTGATTCTTCCCCTTTTCCACTTTATATCATAATTGTCGACGTGTTTCCTTGGCACAACTACAAAGGAGAAGCACAGAGGCAATTCCCAAAAAAGTGCGAGCCTTCCATGTACCTTGGGCCCAAGAAAAATGACTTTTGGCCTTTAAAAAGTCTTGGTGAAAAAAGGAGCCAGCAAACTCCTCCACATGTCTTAATGGTGCATTTTAAGATGGTCCCCAAAAGCAGAGACCCCAAACTAGTGCGGGTTTAACACGTGTCTTAGTTCAATATAGTCTGTTTAAAAATTTGAAGGTTTATTGGAAGGAACCATGTGTCTAGGGTTCGAGACAGTTTCCTTTGGCCGTTGAAAAGTCCAAGAAAAGGGAAGAGTGAGCAGAATCCTCTAAGTGTCCTCCTGGTACTTCCTAAAAATAAAACATAGGGGCTGGTCCCCAAACATGCATGGCCCCTCCACGTGTCCCACGCATTTCAAAAGCTACTTGAAAAGTCTAAGTATGGGAAGACCTGGCAGAAGCCTCCACATGTCTTCATGGGCCAACTTCGAGATGGTGCCCAAGAATGGAGACCCTGAAAAAGCGTAGGCTCACCACTTGTCCCAGGACTTAGAAAATTATTTTTAAAATTTCATGTACAAACCGGAGCCAGTGGAATCCTCCACATGTTTCCTTGCCACAATTGTTAAGGTGGGACCCTAAGGTGGATCCTCAAATGAGTGCCAACCCACCAAGTGTCCATGATCTGTCAAAATTGTACTGGCTGCATGAAATTTTTTTCTAAATTTGGGTAAAGTAGTGGAAACAACCACATTTCCCCTCGATGCAACTCCAAGGCCAAACCAAACGGTGAATTTTCAAATGAGTGTCGTTTCTCCACATGGACAAGTTTTGGGTTGAGGTAAGCCCTAGAGTTTTTAGAGTGCCCCGGTCAACCACATCTAACCAGAAAGGGCCACGTTTCCATTGATCATGAGAAGTAAATTTGACTGGGAAAAATACACCCATCAAACCATAAAATGTAGGAAAATCATCATTTGAGCCTGGAGATGAATCTTTCTTCAAGGAAAGAGAATTTGGAAATGTTATAAGGCTCAAATATGATCCTTTGAGCTATATCCAATCATGTTTCCATAGGTATTTGGGAAAAAAATGAAAGGGAAAAAAAATCTGACTGTGGAAAATCGAAGGAAAGGAAAAACCTGAGTTTTATGCCTAATTTATAGACTCTTTCAGAGGGACAGATGAATGAAAAACAAATTCTAGACCTTTAAGTGATCCTCAACCAAGGGACTGATCATGGCAACCAAATGGAGGACAAAGTCTTCAAGCACCTATACAGGGAGATAGAAAACATGACAGAGGCCGCAAACAAAGGAATTTCAATGACAAATGGGGTGAGACTAATTTGAGCACCAACATCAGCTCTGACTTAGGGATGTGCACTCCATGTGAGTGCCACAAGAACAAATAGTGGACCAAGTGCCAAAAATAGACCATTGGGCATCAGATTTGAAGAATAAGCTTGCAGAGCAGAACAACCATAACCATACTCCAAAAAATGAACCGAGAAACTAGCAAAAACAGGTTACTAAGGACCAGAATGAACAAAAACACAAAATCAGATGAGAAAAGAATTTTACACTGTAAAAATCTTGATTCTAAGAAATCAATCAAGGAAATGCTTAAAAAGCCTACCATTAACAGGAAATTCAAGTAATTCCCCATCTAAGTCTTTTAGGAAAAAGGTATTTTCACCAATTTGAATATCAATGGAATAAGGGCCCATCGACAATGCATCAAATTTACCATGCTTGCCCTTATCTTCATGCCTGATATCCCATAAAAGCACAAGATCCCCAATGTTGAAATCTTTGGGAGTCACCTTTTTGTCAAATAACTTCTTCAAATATTCTCTGAACTTCACATGATATTGATGGCATGCCCTTCTTTCTTCATCCAAATCAACAATCTGATTGATTCTAGTATCATATGGACTAAATTCTTGGTCTTCAATCTGTTGAACAAACTAAAATGAAGACAATTGCATATGGAGGGGCAGCAAAGCTTGACTTCCATATACCAATTCAAATGGGCCTTTACTAGTAGCTCCTTTGACAGTTATTCTATCTTCCCAAATAGAAAACTTTAGTTGCTCACCCCACTTCCTTTTGTTCATCTCTAAGGTTCTTCTAATGATCTTCAACAAGTTTTTATTGCAGGACTCAGCTTGTCCATTTCCTTGGGGATTGTAGTTAGAAGCATATGTCAAATCGATCCCATATTCTTTGCACATTGTCAACAAAGGTTTGGCTCTGAAACTCATGTAATTATCAACAAAAATTTTAGGTGGCACTCCAAATCTACATATGATTTGATTCAGCATAAATTCCATGATAACTTGGTGTGTTGCGTTCTTCGTGGGGATTGTTTCCATCCACTTCATGAAATAATCAGCGGCTACAAGAATCCATTAATGACCAACACTAGAAGGATCATAAATTTCCCCAATGAAATCCATTCCCCATTATCTGAATGGGGCTTCAACTGATACAAGATGCAAAGGAAGAGAGCCTGAAGCTTTCATTATTCTAGAAAATGCTGACAACTTTCACATTTCCTAACCAATCAAGTTGTATCCTTGAAGAGAGTTGGACACCAATAACCAGCCCTCAAGATTTTATGTGTTGTAACTCTTCCATAAAAATGTCCCCCACAAACTCCTCCATGGAGATCAGTAATTATTTTGGGGGCCTCATCTTCAATAATGCATCTCAAGAGCACTCCCTTGGGGTTCTTCCAAGCTAACCCCAAATTTGTAATGACATACTTTTGAGAGGCTAAATTAAGATCTCTTTTATGATTTTAACCCAAATATTTAGGGCAGCATAGATGTTTGAGATAAAATATTATATCTTTGTACCATTTAGAACTTACCAACTTTTCAAGGACATCCACTCTTTCTCCTTCTACTTCATTCACCTCGATAGTTTGTAATTTTATCTCATCCATAAGCTTAGCTAGGCCCAAACCTCTTACTAATTTCATGGTTTGGATATCCATGTCATAATCCTACAACTTGTTCATCCATTTCCATCCTTTTCTTGAGGCCTCCATCTCTGATAACATGTCTTTCACCATGGTGTGGGGAACATAAGAAACAACTTTAGAGCTCAAGATCTAGTGTCTAAAAAACTTTTTTGCTTTCACCAAGGAAAATGCTTGCTTCTCCATGATGGTGTACTTCAACTCAACTCCCTACAATGCCTTACTTAAAAAGGCAATTGGTCTCTCAGCCCCTTCATCATCCTTCTACAATAAAACAGATGCAATGGTGTTTTATGAAGCAAAAGAAAAAATTTGAAAAAGCTTCTTGTAATTTGGAGCCACCAAAATAGGGGCATGATTTAGTGCTTCTTTGATCCCATTGAAAGCTTGAATGTAAACTTATTCCCATTTCATAACTTGGTCCCTCTTCAACATGCTAGTAATGGGGATGGTCAGCTCAACAAAGTTAGACACAAATATTCTGATAAAGTTTATTTGTCCAAAGAAGGATTGAAGTCCCTTCTTAGTTATTTGAATTGGAACCTTCCTGATGGCTTCCACTCTCTCTGGATCTATCATGGCCCCTTCTTTTGATACAATGTGATCAAGTAGCTTTGCCTTTTGCACTCCAAAGTGGCACTTCTTGGGATTCAATGATATGCCATACTCTCTACACATTATTAGCATTCTCTCCAAGTGTTGCAAGTGATCATTTCTATTTCTGGAAAACATAGTTACATCATCCTGATAAACAACAATGAAATCATTGATATAACCAGCAAATGCAATCTTTATTCTTTCTGAATCCTTCACAACAACTTGATTATAGCCAGAGAAACCATCCAAAGTAGATAAAAATTCAGAACCAGTTACTAGTTGTAGCATATTATCCATGTTTGGCAGAGGGTAATTATCTTTCAGTGATGCTTTATTCATGTTCTTGAAGTCTATGCATAGCCTTATCTCACCATTCTTTTTTTTTACAGGCACTAGGTTTGTAACCCAAGAAGAGTACCTTGTGGGCTAAATGATCCCTCCATCCCTCAACTTATTTACTTCTTCTTGCATATTCAAAGAAAGAATCAGATTGATGGGCCCTTTTTTTTCCATAAAGTCTTGGAATTAGACTCAAGAGGAATCTAATGTTGGGAAAAATCTTCCTTGTATGCCTTCAACTCAGAGTAAGACCAAGCTAGGAAGTCTTGATATTTTTTCAGCAATTGAACATAGGACTGCTTCTCTTCCTTACTGAGATTGCTTCCTAAAAACATTTTACGTGGATTTTCCTTTGTACCCAGGTCGTGCTCTTCCACATCTCTTGAAACCGACATATTTCTTTTAATAATGCAATCAACATTATCAAAGTTTGATTCCAGTGCCAGTAAACCTCTGGGAATCATATTTGTCTTCAACTGGATGATGTCTTTGCCAAATAATGTTTTCTTTTCTTCAGCAACACACACCATTGGTTCCCAATCTATATTTTGGTCAACAAAATCACCTTAGTTCTGTAGAAACCATTTCACCTGGGAATCATTATCAAACACTTACCATTTTTAACATTATAAGGGACAGATGTCCTTGTTAGTATTTCAACATCATACTCACAAAATGGAGACACTATACAATTCCCAAATATGGATCCTAGCATTGCTAATTTTTTGGCAACAACATTAAACTTTCTATCATGGTGCACAATATTAAAAGAATAAAAAATTTCAATCAAATCCCAAACTGCATGCCTTTATTATTTCATTCTCTTATTTTTAGTAGCATACAGTTTTCTAATTTGGTTGACAATCAATTATGAATCCCCTTTGACAATGACATCCTTTATACCATATTTCCATGTAATTATCAAGCCTAATAATAATGCTTCATATTTAGCAATGTTGTTAGTGCATTCAAAGTTAACTTTGAAATAAAATCCAAACTTTTCTTGGCCTGGGGAAATCATAACAATGCCAACACCATTTCAAAACTTGGAAAAAGCTCCATCAAATAACAGGGTCAAAGGTAAAACCACTTGTTCAAGACATTTACATTGATCAATCTTATGCTCCTTGCCATCATCAAACCCCACAAAGTTATCTTCATCTACATCTGCATATAACACTTCATAAGAAGCATTATTTTGATCTTCAATGAGGTGCAACATTTTTTCTCTCCATATGGATTTACAAGGTTTCCTTCAATTGAAATGGTGGCAAAAGACATATCGATCTGAACACTTCCACCAACTCTTATAACCCACTTTCTTGATAACAACCTACCCCATTTGGTAGGGAAATCAACAATGACAACATCAAGTTTTAGGTTCTTACATGCATAAGCTGCAAGTTGTACCACCAAACCTTTCACACACCCTACAACTAGGACATCTTTAGAATCCATTGTATTACAATTTCAATAAGCTGATGTAACTTTAATGTTAAATTCATTCATGACGTCCAGAGGCATAAAATTACATGATGCTTTGGAGTCAAACGTACAATTATGTAGCAGTCTGTCTTTAATAATCAGTGTTGCGAAAAAGGGATCAACATTTAACTGAGACTCAACTAAAGATGTCCCCAAATAGAATTCAGGTGGTTCACCTATCTCCTCTAATGCTGGTGGTTTTTATAGGTCTGTAATGGTTGGAGGAAGAGTATTTACATTATTTATATTTCTACCTCGGGCACTCCTATCCTATTCCAACCCCAAATACTCAAATGCCCTCTTCTTGTGCTCAGGAATCCTAAGCAGTTCAACAATTGGGACATAAATCTTGATCTGAATCAAGACTTGGGCAATGTCATAGGGGATGTATTTGGAAAAAGTAACATTTAGAGAAAGACTGAAAAAATCATTAGATGGCACAAGCTTTTTAACATTTTGGGCATGGGTGGGAACACCAGTTATACTCGAGACAACAGGTCCTTTTCCATATGCATCTTTCTTTGGAGTCTCATTTGGGACATTGGTGAGAACTGGGTCTTTGGTTTGGCTTGAGGTCCTTCCCATTTGACAACTTTACTTCTTGTGTTATACTCTTTTTCTTGGGCTGAAACAACATTCATTAGCAGTTGTCTATCCTCTTCTGATGGTTTTTCTCCATCGTACTTCTTAATCATTAGAGCTCTTAGGTACGTAAAATCATTATTAGTAAGTTAAAATGCTTGTACCATATCTATTTCTAAAGCATGAGAGGGAGGAAGAAGAGGTACCTGGTGAATGCAGTCCCAAAAACTTGCAGTAGTTCTTGCACTTATTACCTTGGTTGAAGTTGCTCATTGTTGTGAGCTTGTAGAGTAGTCCACGATGCATGCATCATCATCAGTGTTGTCTTCATCATTAGCTTCTTTAACTTATAGATCTTTTTCACATGGCGGGTGGGGTAAGAATAATTTTTCACACTAATCCATTTGATTTATCTCTTCAACAACAAAAACTCTAGAATTTAGAGGATCAGGCACTACTATATTCTTCCTAGATTGGGTTTTCTAGCTCCCATGGGTCCTTCACCTCTGTCATCAGACCACTGATCATTTCTAGGATGATTAGAAAATTTGTCTTTTCCTTGTTACCTATTTTGACCCTAAGACCCTTCTATAACTCCTTTCTCTACCCTGGCCAGGTTATAAGAGATTTCTTTGACAGCCACGGCCAAAGTCTTTACAATTTCATCAAGATCCACAACCTTACTTGATTGAGGATTCTCAGGGTTGATCAGTTTAACACCCTCCCTCTTAGGATGTTTCCCAACTAATTTTATGTTATTCTCATTATGCAGAGCCATGCTAAAGGCATGCCTCAAAGTCCCAGGGTTGTTATCCCTCAAATAGTAAGAAACTTTCTTATCAAATGCATCTGAATAATTTATCATAAATGATTCATCAAATGGCCTTAAATTAACAGGAAGTCTTTTAAATGTTTTGTTAAATCTAGTGTTAAAATCATGAACTAATTCATTAGGATTATTTTTTATATTTTCAAACTCTGATAAAAGAAACCTAGGGTTTGTTTTATCAGAGTACTGTATCCTAAAACCATTCTTCATCTCTATCTAGGAGTCAATGGAATTTTCTGGCAAAGATGTATATCAGTCCCTTACATCTTATTCTAGAGTATGGATAAATAATTTAATGTATACATCCTCAAACTCTTTTTCAAAGTCCTCCATCATATTGACAAAGAGTTTAAAGTGATGATCAATATTTATTGCATTATTTCCTTGAAACTTAGGTAATCTATTTCTTCCATCTTATGGCACAACATTTGGATAACCAGCCATACCTCTAAAAATGATGGGACCAAAAGTATTAACTATAAATGGAGGTCTAGGTGGAGGCTGAGCCATATTATTTTTAGGAGGTGATCTTAGAGGAGAGACAAAACGATGAGGAGTGAGGGGTCTGTTTGGCACATGGATGCAATTTTCAAAATGACTGCCCTCCAAAGGCTCTGTCTCTTGGAAAAATCTATTAGATTTTGAAAATACAGGGGTAGATTGAGAAGTAAATGTTTCAAATATAGATGATGGACCCTCTTCAGATGGATAATTCAATTCAACAAATAAACTACCTAATTCAGAAGCACTTGAGGAAGTACTACAATCTTCAATCACAGGCTGATCAATTTCACCAATGGAGATCTCCTTTCTTGATGCTTGATCTCCAACAACCTTCTAAATTATTCTTCCATCCGAATTAGACTTTCCCAGCTCTTGAAACAACCTTCTATTAGGGTCCTTAGCGAAGAGAGATCTTCTTCCTTCCATCTTTGCAGATATTAATGACAAATCTCACTTGATATATGTTAAGACACTGGTATTTATAAAGAATTTAAGTAGCATGGAGTCACCACTAAGGATTTTCACCTTAGTTTGTGAAAATGCACTATGAAAGACCTATCAAATGTCGGTCAATACCAGATTCATGAAAAT
This sequence comes from Taxus chinensis, assembly GCA_019776745.2. Classification (NCBI taxonomy): domain Eukaryota; kingdom Viridiplantae; phylum Streptophyta; class Pinopsida; order Cupressales; family Taxaceae; genus Taxus; species Taxus chinensis. The sequence continues at coordinate 153,850,882 of CM034154.1, forward strand.
ATTACAAGATATACTCTTCCTATACCGAAATTTATCAATGATGATACAAATATTAGTGTAATACTTGTATAATCTGGAAATATTACACTCATAACTCACAACTTTGAACAATTCTTATAGATCTGAAAAAATAATGATGTTTCAACAATGTATTTGCACTTTAAAATCTGTAAAATTCATTACAAGGGTCTGTACACGTACACCTTTATTTAAATACTTCAAATAATACCCAAAAATGACGCCATGAGTGTTGGTATCCAAATTTGTTCTCATTTTCAAGCTAAGAAACAACACAGATTCGAGAGGGATCTTAGAGGCAGATAGATCATAGTGTGTCTCATTTTGTAGCTGGGGATGAGATATAACTAGACCTTTATTACTCATATTTGTGGAGAGATGGATAACACCTTTAAGAGGATTTGACCTGTCCTCACTACTTTAGGCCATGCATCTTTGACCAGGGTGAAAACACCCTTAGTGTAACCTCTGTTTGGTGAAGGAGATGGAGATATCCTTCATTTGGATAAATATTATGAAGAAAACCTTGGGAAAATATGGTGAATACTCCATAATTTTACTCTTAAGAGTTGTCACTTATAAATGATGGAGATACTTTCAACAAAAGGCTAACATTATTGAATACATTAAGAAATCCTGAGTGGTTCTCATCAATGTTCTTTCTTTCATGATTAAGACATTCAATTATGTTACTAATGTTATTTAGTTCATTATATAATCCATAGAGTGAAGATATAATGTAAAATGAAATACACAAACTCATTTTCATAATTCAATGTTTTATTCACCAAGAAGATCAAATGTTTCCCACATAAGCAGTGGGATGTAACTGAAAAGTAAAGTATACTACTAAAAAGAAAGGTACACATGCATGAAAGAGAAAGCAAAGGAGTATGAGTGAACCCATCATTTCCTTGGGGTTTCTTTCTTTAATTGAAAACATCTCAATTTTAAGCTTCTTCTTCATCTCCATTGTAGAAGCCATTGTACCTGAAAAGAAGAAAAGTTAACTGTTAGTTACGAGCTCATGGATCAATTCATATTCCTACACTGTCCTACTTCGTGCATATGAATCTTTTCCTAATAGGAGATGTATTCTACTTGAAGAAAAAACTACATACATGGTTTACTAACTTAGAAGGAATGAAGAAAGAGAAGAGAAAGGAAGACAACATGGACATAAGAGAGGCCAAAAAGCCTAAGTATTTTCTAATTGGTTTCCTAAGTGTGCAGGTACATGTTGCAACCAAGGAAAAATAGACAAACACAAGTGCATGCAAGAAAAGAAAGAATGTAACTCAAAGTTTCAGTAACTGTTATGAGATGGAATAAGTTACAGTGTAGAAGAGGAAATGGAAAATAGAAGGACACTTTATAGGTTGCAGTTAAAAAAGCAGAAGAAGTAGAATTTGAAAGAATTGTTGGTTTGGCTCACCATGTAAAGTGGACATTTACAAATCATGTTGTTTTTAACTAGTACATGCTTAAAGGAACTATTTGAAGACACAACTACTATCTGGAAATGGATGGAAGAGAGAATTCTAGAAAAAAATTTAACAGGGCTTCACCATGAAAAATCAACATTTCAGATTTTCCAACATGCCAAAAATGTTATTTAAAGGAAATAAAAAATCTATGTGAAATAAATAAAATTAATAGATATCTTAACAAACATCTGAATCAAGTCTTATTCCTAAGATAGTATCAAAGAACAAGTGAACTAATTGTAATTTCCAAAAGAATTATACAAGGTACAAAGATCTCATGAAATCAAGAATAGTCAAAGTGCTATAACTACCAGTTCTCAGAAATCAATTGTTTCAAAGTTATTCATGATATAAATAAGAATGATGTGCAGTACAGAGGTGAAGAAAATGGAGAAATCAATATCAAGCACATAATTTTACAAAATGACAACCATCATGTGGTACTATTTTCAGAATAAGATATACATCATTTTCAGGCAGTCAAGGTGTGAAATACTGCTTCATACAAGAATCCAAACTATATTTCTTTATAAAAATCTCTGTCTCCTTGAAACAACATGAATGAGACTTTTCAACTCGGAGAATGCAACTACATGATACAAGAGATCAACCCCAAAGTTGAATTGAAGAGAGAAAATGCATAGTATTCTAAAAGATACAGAAATGTTACAATACCAATGGAAAACAACAAAGAAGGTTTTCGAGTACATATTAATGAAATGTTTGAAGAAAAATAAAAAATGCAACATAACCTCGAGCAAGGTGTTAGAGAATAAGAGTTCGAGTAAGGTGAGACTTCAGAGTTCTTCAAAAGCATCAAAGTATTCAAGTCTTAGGATGAAACAGAACTCAAATAAAGAATAGAATAGTTCGGAGTTTGAATCAAGAACATGAAAGTTACAAGAAACTTTTATGAAAATCTTAGAAGTAAAAACTTTATAATAAAAGAGCTATGCATAATGATGGAATAGGGTTTTAGTAGAAATATGAAAAATTTGCAGACTCAGTAGAAGCAAAGAAGATAGATCCATAATCAACTCATAATGAGATCAGAAATTCAAAGTAAAGCTTCAACACCAAATTTTTGCCCCAAGTTAGATAATGATGACAATACAAAAAGGAAGATAACTCCTAGTTGGTGCAATAATAAGATTTTACATAAAGGATAAACCTAAACCCATTCAGAAGAAATGAAGAAGTTCCCTGTAAAAATGTGCTTCAGATTTATAAACAGACCCGATATTGGACAAAGTTCTACTTGTATGGAAACCACCTTTTCAAATCAAAGTAAGAAGCACTTTCAGAGGTAAAGTGGGGTTATAGTAACTCAAAAGCACAGATCCTGGCCAATCAATGGATCCATAAATAAAAAATGAACTCATACAAAGTAAATCAGAGCTTCATAGCAGCAACACAATAATCACAGAGTCCTTTTTGAGCTCATTCTTATTAATGGCCGAGTGTGACAAATAGAATAAAAACATGAAATGTGATTATAGTGCATGATGAAACCAATACTTCAAAATTTTATAGATATTTTCTACACAGAGTTGAATAATTTCTCAAAGTCACATATCTATAGATATACAGAACTTGAAAAATACAGATCTATAATTCATGATGCATATTGGGCTGAAGAATACACTCACCTTAATCCTTCGCGGTTTTTAGTAAAGTGACTATGAGTGCCCATTGATCAAGAAATCATGTGCTCAAAGAGTAATGGAGCAGGCTTAGAACCCATTTCAAGGTTGAAGGTACCATCAAAACCCATATAGAAATGTCAGCCATGGTCTTGCTCAGAAAATTAGAGATAGAAAAAAAAAACAAAGACCGAAAAGGGGAAACAAAAATGAGCTCTAAGACATAGAAACCATGGTGGAAATTAAAGCTCACAGAGTTTTTAGAACTCAGAAAGTCATATTATAGGAAAAGCTTGAATAACCAGAAAGTGTCGATCATGAAAAGCTAAGAATGACAGAGAGCTATTTTACAGAGGAGCTGAGCTCATAAAAATCCATCAATGGCATCGAGCCAAAAAAATTTCAGGGCTCCTCCGCTCTCTACGAGAAAAAAGAAATGATCAAATGATGGATCTCAGGCATTTTCAACTAACCCGATAACCATGGCTTAACCTAACTCACCTGGAGTTAGTGATCAATGATCCAAGATCAACAAGTACATAGATTGAGGGCTGGAGATCGATCTACAATATTCAATGCAAACCATAGTGATCAAACGCCACTGACCACATTCAATGCACAGTCAGAAACCCTAATCATGCTTTTGAGATCAACAATAAAAAATCTACAAAGTATAAGAGATCAACGCTCACAAATTGATCATCAAGATCGATGCAAAAGTAGTCCAGGTGGAATGGCGGTCGATTGACTGACTTATAATTTTCAAAATTTACAAAGTGTCAAAATTTCCTCCATAGGCCCGAAAGTCTGCATAGTATATGTGTCATCACCAGAACAGAAGTGGAAAAGTGGGGGTCAGCCCTCTTAAGTTTTAAAACCTTTTGCAAAAGTTAAAATTTCCAAGCTTTTGCCCATAGGCCCGCAGGCCCGAGAAATACACTGTCTCACCATTACAAAAAAAGCGGAGGCCAGGGATTCTTTTTAAGTTTGAAACTTTTGCAAAAAGGTTAAAAGTTCCAAAAATTCCCACAAGCCTGAGCCTCCACCTCGAAACCCTAAACCACAGGTTCAAATCGACGGAAGATGAAATAGAGGTACATAGATCAAGGGCACAAGATGATCAACAAATATCAAAGAAAACTCAACTTGAGTTACATATGCCACACCAAGTTACCAAGGGGTGAGTCACCATGGAGAAGGGGAAAGCCCACGTGTCCATCAAATAAATCATTGCATTGACTTTCAAAGTCCAAACTATAGTCATTTCCAAATAATGTAAAATGCCATCATACATGCTTATCACCGAAAAGGTGAATTTTGAAATATTCCAAGGCCAATAACTATATACTATAGTACTCATTACAAAGGTGGTAGACTAGTAGTATGTTCTATGGTAAATAATCAAAGGTGGCCAGTATGGTAAAGTAAAGGTGGTCCCCACTCCAAGTAGTTGAAGATGATCTGCAGCATGTTGTCCATGTGTTCACTAGGAAACAAAATAAGTGTCAACATCAGAGACAAAGGTGGTCCCAAAGGATTGATATTTGGATGAATTATTTTGCAAAGTATTGCAATTAATGTAATTATTTTTCTCACAAACAGGGAGTTGTATTTTTGCATGCCTTCACAACATGACAAAATAGAGAAGAAGATAGAGTTGCATGTTCATGGAGAGAGACTTGCCTAGCAAGCAATCTTATTTTTAGCAAATTATTCATCCTTCTCTTTCTTAAAAATAGATCAGTCAACTTCAATTGACCAATTGTAATCAAGGCTATTAATGCCTATTTGTAATTGCATGCTCTATTTTTATTCCTTTATCTATTATTAAATAAAGGATAAAAATAAGATGCATGGGCAAGTATAAGCCTTAGGCTATTTTTAGGAAGAGGGTGAATTTTATTTTTGCTATATATTGTGCACCTTTGCAAAGCACAAAAAAACTTCTAGAGGAATTTTTGGATATAGGAGTACTGAAGCAATTTTTTTCCAGTTTTTCCTTCTATGTGTGAAGTATTTTCTACCTTTCCAATTATTTACAGTCTTGTGTATGTTTCTATTAGTCTTGTGAATGCAAATTCCCTGATCAATCATCTTACCCTGCTGCAAATTCAGTATTTTCTACTTAATTTTAATGTGCATGTTAACTTATTAGTACTGTTGTGATTTTCCCTCAGTATCACCAAGTGTTTGCCCTTAAATATTCTGTAGTAAACTATTGGCTCGTGCATCAAGAATCCTTCCCATAACAATTGTGCATATACTCAGTCAAAGCCCTCACATAAATTTGGTGTATCACCTCAGTTTTATTTATTTTACAGTCATCTTTTACTCTCAAACTCCTAGAAATCAGTTTAGGATACACCAATAAGGAACCAACCTTTTAATCCTAGAGACTCACCTCAAAATAGGTATACCCATAGACCTGAGGTGTTTCCATTGTATCTACGAAAGAGAGAGATCAATTTTGCAAGCTTAGAAAACCTGCAGCCATCTCTCTACAGGGTGCACTTTTGAGAGATAATATTTTTTGGCATGCACCTGGTGGGATGATGAATCAGATCTGCATGCAAGTTACAAATTCTATAGTAGATCTACATCAGGTTTACAGAAAAAGTTACAAAGTCACTTTCGGGAGTAGGTTGTAGAATTTATTTTAAAGATTTGAAGATCTTTTGGCGACTCCACAAAGCTGATTTCAGACCAGTATTGCAACATGTTCCATGCCTAAAGTGACTACAAGATCATCAGTAAGAGGAATTCCTCCTGAGTTTGTTTCTTTACCCTTGAATTCTGCTAGAAGGAGAAGAGTTGGTAATACTTTACCTTATAATAGACCTAGTTTTGATAACCCTCCTCCTAATATTCCTTCACCATGTATCAATTTCTCTATTAACATCCCAGTTTTTCAAATGGCTATTCAACCACCAAGGAATTTTGTGACCTTTACTAATGGCATTCCATTAGTAATCCCAGTTTACCATGACATTCCTAATGCTGCCATGAAAAGTTTGCCATCATTCACGGGTGAAAATCAGGTTACACCTGCTAAACATATCAAAGATGTTGCAGCCCTATGTGCAGTCCATAATATCACTCATGAAGATGTAGCTTTAAGACTTTTAGCTGCATCTTTTAAAGGTAGGCCTTGCAATGGTATAGAAACCTAGAAATTGGAAGCATAAGAACTTGGGATAACTTAGGTGAAAAATTGTTGAAACAATTACAGGATAATTCAGATCATTTGTATCTCATTGAACAGTTGTCTACTATTAAAAGAGCTCCCAATGAATTTATGTCCAGTTTCAATATCTATTTTTCCAGAACTTGGGAAAGAATTCTAGCAAGTGTCAAGCCTCAAGCTGATCATGCTTTCCTTTATTATCTTAGAGCATTAAACAGTGATATCTCAACTATGATTCAGTCAATGGGGGATAAACACTCCCAAAAGCCTACAATATCACTATCTGAGCTGAAAATAGTCTTATTCAAGCTGGAAAATTGGCACCAAGGCCTTCAATGCCCTTCTCAGAAGATTTAGCACCTATTCCTCAGCCTATTACAATCATAGAACCTACTGTTGTAGCTCCATCAGATGATGTATTTAAAGCTTTGAAAACTATGGGAAATAAATTGACTTCGATTGATAACAAAATTACATTATCTAGCAGACCCTATCAGGCTCCTTATCAATAAAATCAACAGAATCAACAAAATAGGTAGCCCTATCAATAGAATCAAAATTATAGGCAGCCTTACCAGCAAAGGTAGTTTGACCCAAAGGCTCCTAGTTCATCTAACACTTTAGTCCCAGTTAATATGGCTACAGAAGAATGGTGTCAACCTTGCAATCAACCTCATTCAGCTGCAACTTGCCCAAATACTTTTCTGAATCTGAATCTTGTTGCACAACCTCAATCTAAAACATTGTTCATGCCTCAAATGGAGGGTGGGCAGCAAGAAACTCATGTTCAAAAATCACCTGAACAGAATTTAGTCAGTTTTAATGAGGAGGATTTCATTGCAGTCACTACTAGGGCTCAAGGGAAAGCTGTTGAAAGTCAAAAACAACAAAATAGGCCTATCCTACCTACTGTCACTGATAAGACAACATCTACAGTTCCAAAGTCAACCAACAACCCTGTTGTTCCTCAAAAACAACAAGTGTTCCAGTTGATAGAGGCCATAAAAAATGCTATAGTAGCCATATCCAAGAAGACTATTTATACCTTATATATCTAAGGCAGCTGAAGAAAACTTAGTTTTTGCTAAGGCCTACTCTAAGACAGTTGAATATGTCTCTAAAATAGTTGCTTATTTTAACATTGTTGATGTAATGAAAAAACATAATGTTAATATCTCAATGTGGGATGCTCTAAGTATTCCTGGACAACAAGATTTACTTTCTCATGAACTAGCTAAGCTACAGATTTCTTCAAATACAACAGAAAAGGAAGTTCAGAAGACAGACATGGTCCTTGGAATGTTTGAACAAGACCACATTAAAGAAGTTAAGTGGATGGTTCAGAAGGTTCTGAATGCTCATGACATCAAGAAACCACCACCATTTTATTTATCATTGATTATTGGTGAAAATCTAGTTCATAATTGCATGGTGGACAGTGGTGCAAGTAGCACAGTTATGCCAAAAGCAATTGCAGAAAAATTGGGTTGCAGTATGAGCCTACAGAAAGGAGTGTCTTACAACTTGATGGAACTGCAACTAATACGGTTGGTATAATAAAAAATTTAGAAGTGACGTTACATGCTTGCCCAAATGTTTCTATTCTGCAAGATGTTACTGTTGTGGATTTACCTCCATACTTTGCCTTATGCTTATCTAGAGACTTCACAACAAAAATAGGAGGTTATCTCTCTTCATATTGGTCCTTATTTTTCACTACTCATTATGGTACCAAAGTTACTATCAATTCAGAGCCATTGGCCAGATTTCACATTGAGCCTCACTCTTCAAATGTAGTGGCTAATTATTCAGCCCTAGATCAGTCTGATTTTGATGAGGTAGCTCATGTTTCAGCATTAGATGGTGTTTCTAACATGTTTATGGATGAAAAGAAAGTGGAAGAACATGCTCATGATCCTTTTAAGGAAGTTGAAGAACACCTGTTTGGTGTGTATTGTATGCATGAAGAAAATACACCACTTCCCTTACTGTCCAAAATAGAAGATTCAACAGAAGGGATTTGGAAGCTTCATTTTGATGGAGCTAAGAACAAGAAAGGATAGGGAGCAGGTCTGATGCTCACTTCCCCAATGAACGAAAGGTATTTCTCAGCTTTGAATCTCCAATTTTCATGTACTTACAATGTAGCTGAATATGAAGCTTTAATTCATGGCTTACTTTGGGCCAGAAAGAAAGGTATCAGCATGCTACAGATTTTTGGTGACTCTGAGTTGGTTATTAATCAAGTAAGAAATTTCAATGTTTGTAAGAATCCATTAATGAAGTCTTACAGACATAGATTTTCAGACTTAATGGAAGATTTCGATGCTATTAACATTCAGTCTATTCCTAGAGCTGAAAACAAGCATGCAGACAGACTTGCAGCAGTTGGGGCTAGTTTTGAAGTGCTGGAACAAATTGAAAATAGCAAAATCTAGCCTCATATAAAGTTAATTGTCAAGCCCTCAGTACCTGATAATGATTCAAATTGGCAAGTTTTTGAAAGTGATGATCAAATCTGTAGGTTTTTGCAGCAAGAAGTTGAGTTTTCTGCAGTTAATCAAGATAAATTACAACACTTATATGGTGACCAGATTGTTCAGTTGAAGAAAAATAAATTGCCTTGAGGTCTAGTCACATTGGAAGACATCTTCAGTCACTGATGATTAGTTAAGAAAGGTCAAGACTAAAATGTCAACTCACGCTGATAATTACGAAGAGATCTCAGTTGATGAAGGGAAAAAGATATTTCTTAGAAAGGTATGTTCCTTAACTGAAAAGTAGTCATTTATTGATCTTTGCAAAGAGTTTAAGGATGTTTTTTCTTGGAAATACCAAGATCTAAAAGGATTTGATCCAGTTTAGTACAACATACAATTGAGTTGCAGCCAAATTCTAAACCTGTTAGACAGAAACAAAGGCCTGTGAATCCCAAAATAGAACCTCTGATGAGGAAAGAATTATCTAAGTTGATTGAATCAGGTATTATCTTTCCAGTTAAGCATTCAAGTTGGGTAGCCAATCTTGTTCCTGTTAGGAAGAAGAATGGTGAAATCAGACTATGTGTAGATTTTAGAGATCTTAATAAGGCTTCATTAAAAGATCATTACCCACTCCCAAATATGGATCAGATTTTGAGAACAGTCTCAGGTTCAGATAGACTATCTCTTCTAGATGGTTACAGTGGATATAATCAGATTTTAGTTCAAGAAGAAGATAGATATAAAACAACTTTTACCACTAAGTGGGGTACTTATGCTTACAAAAGGATGCCTTTTGGTCTTTCAAATGTCGGTGCAACATTTCAATGTGCAATGGACATGGATTTTCACAGCTTGTTAAATAAATGCATCCTTGTTTATTTAGATGATGTTACTATATTTTCAAAAGATTCTGAAGAACATCTAATGCACTTAAGGCAAACTTTTCAGTTGTGCAGGCAATTTGGAATATCTTTGAATCCACTGAAGTCTATCTTTTCAGTACATCAAGGCAAGCTACTTGGTCATATTGTTTCTAAGCAAGGTTTAGCAATTGATCCTTTCAGGATCGAAGCCATATCACAGCTATCATTACCCCATCATAAGAAGGCATTACATAGTTTTCTTGGAAAAATCAACTTTGTTAGAAGATTTGTTCCAGATTTTGCAGCATTGGTTAAACCACTCACAGCTATGCTAAAGAAAGAGAAAACTTTATCTTGGACCAGTGAAGGAGAGAAGGTTTTGAATCAATCAAAGTAGTTATCTCTCAAGCTCCTACTCTTGCAAATCCAAATTTCGATAAAGATTTTACAATGTATGCACTTGCAGGAGCTGAAACAATCTCAGCTATATTAACTCAATTCAATGATGAAAATATTGAGCAGCCTATTACTTTCTTTGGACAAAGCTTGCATGATTATGAAACAAGGTACACATTTCTTGAAAAATAGGTACTTTCAGTAGTCAGAGGACTAAATAATTTCAAGTATATGCTTTCAAACAATAAAATCCATGTTCTTGTTTCTCATCCAAGTGTGAAAGCATTCTTACTAAATAAGGAGTTGAATGAGAAAAGAGAAAACTGGATAACAAAGGTCATGGAGTATGATGTTGATATTCAGGTTGCTAAGACGGTTTGAGGGAAAGGTTTATGTGAACATCTAATTGCTGATATGGAAAAACAACAAGTTACAAAACCAGATGATTCAAAACAACATGCTGAAATTACGTATCACAATCAGAAATCATGGTTCAACCAGAAAATCAATAGCCTGAGCTCACTCACGAGATTCAAGAATCAAGATGGATGACTGATTTGGTTAATTATCTATAGCATGGCACCTATCCAGAAGGTATGGACAAGAATAAATGAAGGTATTTCAGATTACAAGTTGTACCTTATATCTTCATTGATAATGTGTTGTTCAAAAGAGATATAAATGGAATCTTGTTGCGGTGTGTTGACTATGATAAAATTCAAAAAATATTGTCAGAATTCCATGAAGGACCTACAGGAGGTCACTTCTCAGCACGTACCACAGCCTTAAAAATTATGAAATCTAGTTACTATTGGCCTAGCATATTCAAGGACTATTTTGAATGGATTAGAAAGTGTAAGAAATGTGCTTTCTTTGTTGGAAAAGAACGTTTAGCTTTGCTACCTTTACAACCTATTTCAGCTGATCAACCTTTTATGTAGTGGGGTCTTGACTTTATTGGCATGATAAACCCACCATCATCACAAGGACACAAGTGGATCTTAACTGCTACAGATTACTTTACAAGATGGATTGAAGCAATAGCCTTAAAGGATGCTAATGAAGCTTCAATACTATCCTTTTATGAAGGAATAGTTTACATATTTGGTGTTCCAACAACTATCATATCAGATAATGCTTTAGCTTTTCTTGGTGCTAAGATAACAGATTGGGCTGTCAAACATGGAATCTATCTAAGTTCTTCATCTAATTATTACCCACAAGGTAATGGCTTAGCTGAGAGTACTAACAAGAATATGTTAAGGATCATCAGAAGAACACTTAAGGATAATCAAAGAGCTTGGCATCTGATGTTAAATTCAGCACTTTGGGCTGACAGAGTGACTCCTAAAAGATTAGTTGGCAATTCACCATACAAACTTGTGTATGGGAAAGAAGCAAGAATGCCTATTTTAGTTGAGTTACCTGCATTGGATTTGCTGCATCAAATGGAGCTTCTTGAGAATGAACCATTACAGGTTCGTTATGTAGAGTTAATGGAATTACAAGAGCTAAGAGATAAAGCTCATTTGAATATGGAAAAGAATCAGAAACAAATGAAGAAGACTTTTGACAAGAAAGCCAAATTTAGAGTCTTCAATGAAGGAGATATTGTGTTAAAATGGGATGTTGATCGTGCAAAGCCAGGAAGACACTCAAAGTTTGATACACTCTGGAGTGGTCCTTACATGATTTCAGCTAGCAAGGAACACAATGCTTTTCAGCTTTCAAAGCTGAATGGAGAGGAACTTCCCATTCCTGTGAATGGTATGTTTCTCAAACACTATTATTGAATATCTTACAGTGATTGTTAGAGTAGGATTTCCTTCAATAAGTGTAGTTTCTACACATTGCATCATTTTTCAATTCAATAAGTGCATTCATGCACATGATCTGGTTTACTAGATCCTTTCCCAGTTTTAGTTTGTTTTGGAAGGGTTGGACCTTTCGGAAAAGGTAGATTTTGGTTATATACTTTGGACTCCATGCCCAATGGACAAGAGCAAGGCACTAGTCTTTAAGCTAGCAGGCAACTTTCCCCATAGGATCACCAGAAATGTTGACAATTTTTACACTTGTGCAAAAATGGGCAACTCAAAACTTCGTCATTACGATGAAAGTCATAGGTGAAGTATACCTAAGCTAAGGAAGTTTTGATGTTATTAGTTACTGCTGAATTAGTTATAAGATTAAATGAAATCTGTAGTTATGTGTGCTATCACAAAACATAACAAATCACATAGTCTGCAATTTCATGCCATCTTCAGCAAAAGAACATAAATCCCCGAAGGATAGCTGTGTTGTCTTGATGAAGATGAAAAATTATAGAGTAGGTGAAGTGTTGAGTTTTGGGCAGCAAACAGAAATATAGATATCAGAAAATCAGAGTTCATTACTGAATGTTACAAGTTCTCATCAATGTTCTTTCCTTCATGATTAAGACATTCAATTATGTTACTGAGTTGTTTAGTTCATTATACAATCCATACAGAGAAGCTAGAATGTAGAAGGGAATACACAACTCATTTTCAGAATTCAATGTTTTATTCACAAGGAAGGTCAAATGTTTCCCACACAAGCCGTGGGATGTAACTAAAAAGTAAAGTACATCTACTGAAACGAAAGGTACACATGCATGAAAGAGAAAGCAAAGGAGTATGAGTGAACCCATCATTGCCTTGGGGTTTCTTTCTTTGATTGAAAACATCTCCATTTCCAGCTTCTTCTTCTTCATCTCCATTGTAGAAGCCACTATACCTGAAAAGAAGAAAAGTTAACTGTCAGTTATGAGCTCAGGGATCAATTCATATTCCTACACTATCCTACTTCGTGCATATGAATCTTTCCTAACAGGAGATGTATTCTACTTGAATAAAAACTACATGCATGCTTTATTCACTCAGAAGGAATGAAGAAAGAGAAAAGAAAAGAAGAAAACATGGACATAAGAGAGGCCAAAAAGCCTAAGTATTTTCTAACTATTTTCCTAAGTGTGCAGGTACAAGTTGCAGCCAATGAAAAATAGACAAGTCATAAGTGCATGCAAGAAAAGGAAGAATGTAACTCAAAGTTTCAGTAATTGTTCTGAAATGGAAGAAGTTACAGTGTAGAAGAGGAACTGGGTTAAATAGAAGAACACTTTACAGGTTGCAGTTAAAAGGGAAGAAGCAAAATTTGAAAGCTGATGTTTGGCTAAAAAGAAAGGTTACAGTTGAAAGGAATGAAGATGAGATTATGGAAAAAATTTGACAGGGCTTCGCCATGTAAAATGGACATTTACAACTTTTCATCATGTTGTTTTTAACTACTACATGCTTAAAGGAACTATTTGAATCAAAAAAACAACTACTATAGCTGGAAATGGATGGAAGAGATAATTCTGGAAAAATTTTGCCAAGGATTTGCCATGAAAAATCAACATTTCAGATTTTCCAACATGAAGAAATGTTACTTAAAGGAAATAAAACATCTATGTGAAAGAAACAAAGTAAAAAGATCTTAACAAGCATCTGAATCAAGTCTTATGCCTAAGATAGTATCAAAGAACAAGTGAACTGCTTGTAATTTCCAAAAGAATTATACAAGGTACAAAGATCTCATGAAATCAAGAACATTCAAAGTGAACTATTACTGTCAATTCTCAAATCAAATGTTTCAAATTTATTCATAATAGAAATAAGAATGATGTCCAAGTATAGATCTTGTAGAAAATGGAGAAATCAATATCAAGCACATCAATTTTACAAAATGACAACCATCATGTGGTAATATTTTCAAAATAAGATGTACATCATTTATAGGTAGTCAAGGTGAGAAAGACTACTTCATACAAGAATACAAGCTATAATACTTTGCAAAAAGCTAGTGTTGCTTTGAAATAACTTGACTAAGACTTTTCAACTCAGCAGAATGCAACTACAGGTTACAAGAGATCAACCCAAAAGTTGAAACTGAAGAGAGAAAATGCATGGTATGCTAAAATATACATAAATGCTACAATACCAATGGAAAAAAAAAGAAGGGTTTCAAGTACATATTAATGAGATGTTTGAAGAAAAATAACAAATGCAACATACCTTGAGTCCTCAAAATAAGAGTTCAAGGTGAGACTTATAGACTTTCTTCAAAAGCATCAAAGTATTCAAGATCTTAGGATGAAATAAAACTCAAATAAAGAACATAATAGTTTGGAGTTTGAATCAAGAACAGAAAGTTACCATAAACTTTTAAAAAAGCTCAGAAGTACAAACTTTATAATAAAAGAGCTTTGCATAATGATGGAATAGGTCTTTTCAGTAGAAATATGAAGCTACAAATTTGAAAAGACTAAGTAGAAAAAAGTCGATAGATCCGTAATCAACTCATAATGAGCTCAAGAAATTTAGAGTAAGGCTTCAATACCAAATTCTTTCCCCAAATCAGATAATGATGAAAATACAGAAAGGAAGATAGCTCCCAGTTGGTTCAATAATAATATTTTTCATCAAGGAGACAGACCCAAACCCATTCCAAAAGGAATGAAGAAGTCCCAGTCAAAATGAGCTTCAGATTTATAAACATTCATATTGGACAAAGTTCTAGAAAATATGGCAACCACCTTTTCAAATCAAATAGGAAGCACTTTCAGAGGTAAAGTATGGTTACAGGAACTCAAACATCATAATCTAGAAAATCAATGGAGCCATAAAGGTTAAAAAAACTCATACAAAGTAAATCAGACCTTCATTGTAGTAAAGAAATAAAAGCACATCAGAGTCTTTTCGAGCTCATTCGTATCAATACCAAGTGCAGAGAAAAATACAAAGAAAACCATGAAATGTGATTATAATGCATGATGAAACCAATACTTCAAACTTTTACAGATATTTTCTACATAGAGTTGAAGAATTAGCTCAAAGTCACATATCTACATGATACCCAGAACTTGAAAAATAAAGATCTATAATTCATGATGAAGATTGGGCCAAAGAATACACTCACCTTAATCCTTTGAAGTTTCAAGTAAAGTGACTACGAGTGCCCATTGATCAAGAAATCACTGTGCTCAAAGAGTAATGGAGCCAGGCTCAGAATCCATTTCAAGTTTGAGGGTACCATCGAAACCCATATAGAAACGATGGCCATGGTCTTGCTCAGAAAATTTGAGATAGAAAATTCAAACTTCAAAGAACAAAAGGGGAACAGAATCGAGCTCTAAGACACAGAAACCATGGTGGAAAGTAAACCTCATAGAGTTCTCAAAGAACTCAGACCAAGTCAAATTATAGGAAAAGTCTTAGAATAACAAGAAAGTTCTAACCATTCATGACGGTCACCTGAGAATGACACAGAGAGTTATTTTACAGAGGAGATGAGTTCAAAAATCAATCAATGATAGTCGAGCCAAAAAAATTTTCGTCAGGCTCCAGGGATTCACCCTCTCTGCAAAAAAAAATGAAATGATCTAATTGGATCTCGAGCATTTTCAACTTTACCACCCAATAACCATGGCTTAACCTAACTCAACCTATAATTAGTGATCAATGATCCAAGATCAACAAGTACATAGATCAAGGGCTAGACATCGATCTACAATATTCAATGCAAACCATAGTGATAAAATGCCAAAAACCAAATTCACTGCACAGTCAGAAACCCTAATCATGCTTTTGAGATCAATGATCAAAAATCAATAAGTACAGAGATCAATGCTCACAAATTGATCATCAAGATCGATGTAAAAGTAGTCTAGGTGGAATGGCGGTCGATTGACCAACTTGTCCAATTTTCAAAATTTCAAAGTGTCAAAATTTCCTCTGCAGGCCTGAAAGTCCACAGAGTACACATGTCATCACCAGAATAGAAGTGGAAAAAGTGGGGTCCAGGCCCTTTTATGTTTTGAAACATTTTACAAAAGTTAAAATTTCCAAAATTTCCCGTGCAGGCCCGAGAAATATATGTGTCATCACCACAACAAAAGCAGAGGCCAAGGGGGTATTTTTTTAAGTTTGGAAATTTTGTAAAAAGGTTAAAAGTTCCAAAAATTCCCGCAAGCCCGAGCCTCCACAACAGAAACCCTAAACCACACGTTCAAAGATCGACTCAAAGATGAAAAAGGACAAAGATCAAGGGCCCAAGATGATCAAAAAATATCAAAGAAAACTCAACTTGAGTTACATATTCCATTGACCAAGTTACCAAGGGGTGAGTCACCATAGAGAAGGGGATAGTCCACGTGTCCATCGAATAAATCATTGCATTGACTTTCAAAGTCCAAACTATAGTCATTTCCAAATAATGCAAAATGCCATCATACATGCTTATCACCGAAAAGGTGAATTTTGAAATATGCCAAGGTGACAACTATATACTATTAAGTATATCAAATTACAAAGGCCAACAAGTAGTACTATTACAATGTATGATTCATGGTAAACTAATCAAAGGTGGCCAAACCTGGTAAAGTAAAGGTGGTCCCCACGCCAAGGAGTTGAAGATGATCTAAAACATGTTATCCATGTGATCACTAGAAACATGAATAAGTGTCAACGTCAGAGACAAAGGTGGTCCCAATCAGGATTGATATTTGGATGAATTATTTTGCAAAGTATTGCAATTAATGTAATTATTTTTCTCACAAACAGGGAGTTGTATTTTTGCATGCCTTCACAATAGGACAAAATAGAGAAGAAGACAGAGTTGCATGTTCATGGAGAGAGACTTGCCTAGCAAGAAATCTTATTTTTAGCAAATTATTCATCCTTCTCTTCTTAAAAATAGAATCAGTCAACTTCAAGTTTGACTGTATTGTAATCAAGGCTAATAATGCCTATTTGTAATTGCATGCTCTATTTTTATTCCGTTATCTATTATTAAATAAAGGATAAAAATAGGATGCATGGGTGAGTACAAGCTTTAGGCTATTTTGGGGAAGAGGGTGAATTTTATTTTTTCTATATATTGTGTGCCTTTGCAAAGCACAAAATGAACTTCTGGAGGACTTTTTGGATATAGGAGTACTGAAGCAATTTTTTCTAGTTTTGCCTTTTGTGTGTGAAGTATTTTCTACCTTTCCAATTATTTGCAGTCTTGTGTATGTTTCTATTAGTCTTGTGAATGCAAATTCCCTGATCAATCATCTTACCCTACTACAAATTCAGTATTTTCTGCTTAATTTTAATGTGCATGTTAACTTATTAGTTTCTTTCTGATATTTTCCCTCAGTATCACCAAGTGTTTTCCCTTAATATTCTGTAGAAAACTGTTGGCTCATGCATCAAGAATCCTTCCCATATCAATTGTGCATATACTCAGTCAAATCCCTCATACAAATTTGGTGTATCACCTTAGTTTTAATTATTTTATAGTCATCTTTTACCCTTAAACCCCAGAAATCAATTTAGGATACATCAACAAGGAACTGGCCTTGATACCGAGAGACTCACCTCAAAATAGGTATACCCATAGACCTGAGGTGTTTCTATTGTATCTACGAAAGAGACAGATCAAAGTTTGCAATCTTAGAAAACTTGCAGCCATCTCCCTACAGGGTGCACTTTTGAGAGATAACACTATGTATTCAAGACATTTACACTGATCAATCTTATGCTCTTTTCCATCAGCAAACCCAATAAATTTAGCATCATCTACATCAGTGTACAACACTTCATAAGAATCATTATTCGGATCTTCAATGAGGTACAACATCTTCTTATCTCCATACAACTTTACAAGGTTGCCTTCAATTGGAATGGTGGAAAAATACATATGCATCTAAACAATTTCACCCACACTTGAAGCCCACTTTCTTGATAAAAAAATGCCCATTCAGTAGGGAAATCAACAATGAAAACATCAATTTTAAAGTTCTTACCCGGATAAGCTGCAAGTTGTACTACCAAACCTTTCACACACCCTAAAACTGGGACCTCTCTAGAATCCATTGCAGTACAATTGACATAGGCTACTTTCACTTTAATATTTAATTCATTCATGAATTCAAGAGGCATAACATTGCAAGATGCTCTGGAATCAAACATACAATTGTGCAGCAGCCTGTCTTTAATAAATAGTGTTGTTAAAAATGGATCAACATTTAACTGAGACTCAACTAAAGATGTTCCAAGTAAACTTCAGGTGGTACACCTATCTCCTCTAATGTTGTTGGTTTTTCTAGGTATGCAATGGTTGGAGGAGGAGTATTTACATTATTTATATTTCTACCTTGGGTACTCCTATCTTCCTCCAATCCCAAATACTCAAAAACCCTCTTATGCTTAGGAATCCTAAGTAGTTCAACAATTGGGACAAAAATATTGATCTGACTCAATACTTGGGAAATTTCATAGGGAATGTACTTCGGAAAAACAACATTTGGAGACATATTGACAAACTCATTAGATGTCACAAGGTTTTTAACATTTTGGGCATGGGTGGGAACACCATTTCTACTTGAGAAAACATGTCCTTTTCCATATGCATCTTTATTTGGAGTCTCTTTTGGGACATTGGTGAGAACTGGGGTCTTTGGTTTGGCTTGAGGCCCTGCCCCTTTGGAAACTTTACTTCTTGTGTTAAACTCTTTTTCTTGGGCCACAAAAACATTCATTAGGAACTATCTATCCTCTTCTGATGGGATTCCTCCATCATACTTATTAATCATTAGAACTCTTAGTTACTCAAAATCATTATTAGGAAGTTCAAATGCTTGTACCATATCTATTTCTAAAGCATGAGAGGGAGGAAGAAGAGGTACCTGGTGAATACAGTCCTAAAAACTTATAGCAGTTCTTACACTTATTACCTCAGTTAAAGTTGTTCCTTGTTGTGAGCTTGTAGAGCAGTCAACCATGCATGCATCATCATCGGTGTTGTCATCATCGTCAACTTCTTCAACTTGTTGATCTACTTCACATGGCAGGTGGGGCAAGAAGCATTTGTGACACCAATCCATTTTATTTTTCTCTTTAACAACAACTTTGGCATTTATAGGATCAGGCAGTACTGCATTTTCCCTATCTTGGGGTTGTCTAGTTCCCATGGGTCCTTTACCTCTTTCATCAGACCTCTGGTCCTTTATAGGATGATTTGCAAGTTTGTCTTGGCCTTGCTGCCTATGTTGACCCTGAGAACCTTACCCAATTCATTTCTCTGCCCTATGTAGCTTGTAAGAGACTTATTTGACATCCCCAGACAAAGTCCTTATGACTTCTTCAATATCCAACCTTACTTGATTGAGGCTTCTCAGGGTTGATCACTTTAACACCCTCCCTCTTAGGATGTTTTCCGACTGCTTTAATATTGTTCTCAATTTACAGAGCCATGGTAAAGGCCTGCCTCAAATTCCCAGGGTTCTTATCCCTCAAATAGTAAGAAACTTTCTTATCAAATGCATCTAAATACTTTTTCAGTCATGATTCATCACAGGGCCTCGAATTAACAGGAAGTCTTCTTAATGTTTTGTTAAATATTTTATTAAAATCATGCACTGATTCATTAGGATCATTTTTTTATATTTTCAATCTCGGATAAAAGAAACCTAGGGTCTGTTTTATCACCGTACTGCATCCTAAAAGCATTCTTCATCTCTTTCTAGGAGTCAATGGAATTATCTGGCAAAGATTTACACCAGTCCCTTGCATCTTCATCTAGAGTATGGATTAATAATTTAATGTATACATCCTCAAACTCTATGTCTAAGTCCTCTGTCATATTGAAAAAGAGTTTAAAGTGTTGATCAACAGTTATTGCATTATTTCCTTGAAACTTAGGCAATTTGTTTCTTACATCTTGTGGCACAACATTTGGATAGCCAACCATACCTCTAACAATGATGGGACCAAAAGTATTAAAAAAAATGGAGGTCTTGGTGGAGGTTGAGCCATATTATTTTGAGGAGGTGATCTTACAGGAGAGACTAAATGATGAGGAGTGAGGGTTCTGTATTGTACAGGGATGCAATTTTCAGAATGACTGCCCTCTGAAGGCTCTGTCTCTTGGAAAAATCTATTAGATTTTGAAAATATAGGGGCAGATTGAGAAGAAAATGTTTCAAATATAGATGATGAACCCTCTCCAGATGGAGAATTCAATTCAACAAATAGACTACCTAATTCAGAAGCACTTGAGTTAGTACTGCAATCATCAATCACAGGATGATAAATTTCACCAATGGAGATCTCCTTTCTTGATGCTTGATCACAAAAATCCTTCTAAATTATTATTCCTTCTAAATTATACTTTCCCAGCTCTTGAAATAACCTTCTACTAGGGTCTTTGGTGAAGAAATATCTTCTTCCTTCCAGCTTTGCATATATTAATGACAAATCTCACTTTATATATGTTAAGACACTAGTATTTATAAAGAATTTAAATAGCATGGATTTTCCACTAAGGATTTTCACCTGAGATTGTGCAAATGCACTATGAAAGACCTATCAAATGTCTGTCAATACCAAATTCATGCAAACTTTACAAGATCTAATTTTCTTACACCCAAATTTAACAATGATGATACAAATTTTAGTGCAATACTTGTATAAGATGGAAATATTGGACTCAGAACTTACAAATTTTAACAATTATTATAGATATGAACAAATAATGATGTTTCAACAATGTATTTGCACTTTAAAATCTATAAAAATCATTACCAAGGTTTGTACGTGTACACCTTTGTTTAAATACTGAAAATAGTCCCCGACAATGGCACCATGAGTGTTGGTATCCAAATTCATTCTCATTTTCAATCCGAGCAACAACATAGATTTGAAAGGGAGCTTAGAGGCAGATAGATCATAGTGTGTGTCATTTTGTAGCTGGGGATGAGATATAACTGGCCCTTTGTTACTCAAATTTTTGGAGAGATGGATAGAACCTTTAAGAGGATTTGACTTGTCCTCACTAATTTAGGCCATGCCTCTTCGACCAGGATAAGAGGACCTTAGTGTAACCTTTGTTTGGTGAAGGAGATGGATATATCCTTCATTTGGACCAAATTTATGAAGAAAACCTTGGGAAAATATGGTGAATACTCCTTAATTTCACTCTTAAGAGTTGTCACTTCTAAATGATGGAGATAGTTTCAACACAAGGCTAGGATTACTAAATACATTAAGAAATCCTGAGTGTTCTACATATTTTAGTTAGTAGATTTTGTTCCTTTGTTGATATATAGGAAAAATAGGGGTAATTCAGAATGGATCAATCGTTTTTGAATGATTTTGGTGGGAGATGAAGCAGGATAAAGTTGATTATACCATATATTCAAAGGGACTTCACAACAATGAATAACTCAATAACAGAAAACTTTATAATAGTTAAGACGTTCCTTCAACAAAAAGATGTGCCTGGATGGAGGCCTAGATCAGCACATTTTCACATAATCTTTGAGACTCTAACACGAAGGCTTGAGTTGAAAGACTCAAGTAAACACCGAAGTCTTTGATCAATCACGCCTAAGGTACACCTAAAGAATTACAAAAAATCTTTATCAAGAAATGAAAGTGACTTTATTTTAAATTTTTTTATCTCATCCAAGATGACGACTCTTTTTGAAATGAAATTACATATACCATTAAACTATCATAGGGACAAGATCCTATGTGATTTCATACAAATTTCAATGTAAGACTACAATAGGAACAAAATAAACTATTTGTAGACATTCTAAAACAAAGCATACACAAATTTCTAGAGATTGGATGCAAATTAATTTAAAAATTGCTTAGATTCATCAACAGGGCAAAGATTCTAGAGCAATCTCAGTTCTCGTCAATGGCTATACATATGCAACCAACTTGACACGATAGAAAATCTAACACAGAAGAAATTAATAGGTTATCTCAGCTTTGTCTCTTTGGAAGATGGCTTTGTAAAATTTTATCTTAAGAATTCAACCTATGACCTTTTACAAGAGTATTCTCATTACATTTATACATTTTTCTCACTTAATTTCCACCCAAAAGAGAAGAATATTCAAGGTAGCTTTTCTAGTTACCAATTTGTTTCAAATAGTGACGTTTAACAAATTCAGATCTGAAATCTACCAGGTGGACCAATTGTGAACTAATCATATTTCTTGGGCCCTCGACTAATGATTAGGATGTCATGCCACAACATTTTGGGAGTCCTTTTAATCATTTTGATTCTCTCATGTGAGAAATCCCATTTTTAAACATTTTTCGGAGACTTTGCACAACTGGATATGACAGGTAATATTTTTCACTTTTGAGGCAACACCTTTTCAATATTTTACGCCTGAACTTTCATCATTTTATCCATTTTCCCTCTCTTTCCTCTGAATTTTTTCCCCACATCCAGCTCCTCTAGTAATTCCCATTTTTTAAAGTGCCTGAGCAACTCCAACTTCAAAATATCAACCCTACAAATACTTGGACTCATAAATTATGTTCTGAATCCATCAAATTGCACTTTACAGACAGATACGATAAGGAAATTCATCAAAGAATGATGAAAAATAGTGCATATTCGTGTCTCCAAGAGTCTTGGGGCAAAAATGGTGAAAAAACAAGTGAAATTCACAAAAATTGTTGATTATTCCCCTTTTCCACTTTATAGCATAGCCGTCCACCTGTTTCCTTGGTGCAACTACAAAGGAGTACCACAAAGGAAAGTCGCAAACAAGTGCGAGTCTTACACGTACCCTAGGCCCAAGAAAAACACCTTTTGGCCTTTGAAAAGTCTCATTGAAAAAAGGAGCCAACGGAAGCCTCCACGTGTCTTAATGGTGCATTTTGGGATGATCCCCAAAAGAAGAGACCCTAAACAAGCATGGGCTTAACACGTGTCTTAGTCTTACAGAATCTGTTTAAACATTTGAAGGTTCAATGGAGGGTGCCATGTTTCTAAGGTATGACATAGTTCTTTTGGCCATTGAAAATTCCAAGCAAAGGGAAAAGTGAGTGAAAGCCTCCAAGTCTCCTCCTGGTGCTTCTTCAAAATAAAACTTAGGGGCTGGTCCCCAAACATGCGTAGTCCCTCCACGTGTCCCAGGCCTTTCAAAATTTTCTTGAAAATTCTAAGTATGGGAAGACCTAGAGGAAGCCTCCATGTGTCTTGATGACACAAATTTGAGATGGTGCCCAAGAGTGGAGACCATGAACAAGCACGGGCTCACCACCTATCTCAGGCCTTAGAAAATTCCTTTAAAAAGTTCAAGTACAAAGCGGAGCCAGCAGAAGCCTCCACATGTCTTCCTAGGTGGGACCCTGAGGTACATCCTCGAATGAGCGCCGGCTCACCATGTGTGCATGGTCCACCAAAACTATACTGGCTGCATGAAAAAATTTTCTAAGTCTGGGCAAAGGAGTGGAAACCTCCACGTGTCCCCCTGGCGCAATTCCAAGGCCAAACCTAAAGGTGAATTATTGAATGACCGTCGTTTCTCCACATGGACAAGTTTTGGATTAAGGCAAGCCCTAGAGTTTTTAGAGTGCCCCATCGAGCTACATCTAACCAAAAAGGCCCACGTTTCCATTGATGCTGAGAAGTAAATTTTTCAAACCGTAAAATGCAGGAAAATCACCATTTGAGCCTAGAGATGAATATTCTTCAAGGACAAAGAATTTAGAAATGTTATAAGGCTCAAATATGATCCTCTGAGCTACATCCAATCACATTTCCACAGGTATTTGGGACAAAAATTAAAGGGACAACAAAACATGACTTTGGAAAATGGAAGGAAAGGAAAAACCTGAGTTTTATGCCCAATTTATAGACTCTTTCAGATGGAAAGAGTAATGAAAAACAAATTCTAGACCTTTAAGTGATCCTCGACCAAGGAATGGACTAATCATGGCAACCAAATGGAGGAAAAAATCTTCAAGCACCAATACGGGGAGATAGAAAACATGACAAAATCCACAAACTGAGGAATTTTAATGACAAATAGGGTGAGACTAATTTGAGCACCAACATGTCCTAAAGACAATTTCCCTCTTCTAAGTATTGATCAACTTATAGATCTTACTGCGGGACATGAGATGCTCATTTTAATGGATGGTTTTTCTGGTTATAACCAAATTCTTATTGCACCTTAAGATCAGCACAAGACATCTTTTATCACCACATGGGGTACCTTTTGTTATCATGTCATGCCATTGGGTTTAAAGAATGTTGGGGCTATGTATCAATGAGCCATGACGTATATCTTTCCTGACCTCTTACATCAAACTGTAGAAGACTATGTTGATGACCTCTAAGAAAAAGCTAAACATAGATGTGATCATCTCTTGGTCCTTGAGATACTTTTCAAGCATCTCATTTGTTTCTCCCTTCACCTCAACCCAGTGAACTATGTTTTTGGAGTTCTTATTGGTAAAATCATTGGCTTCATTGTCTCTATTAGAGGGATTGAGTTTGACCCTGAAAAAATAAAAGCAATTCTAAAAATGCATCCTCCTTCTAATCTCAAGAAACTTCACAGTCTTCAAGGTTGAATTCAATTTGTTCGTCATTTCATATCGCAAGTTTTTGATCTTTGTCAGCCCTTTCATCACCTTCTTCGAAAATACATAGCCTTTGATTGGGACCAAAACTATCAAAAGGATTTTGAATATCTTAAGCAATATATTTTATCTCCATGAGTACTCACACCTCCACGCGAAGGGGATCCCTTCTATTTATATATTTATGTAATTGATCATGCTCTAGGAGCTATGTTAGCACACCGTGATGATCAAGGATGTGAGCAATCTGTTTATTATATCATTCGTATTCTCTATGACTGTGAAACACGATACACTGAAGATGAAAAATTGTGCTGCGCTATTTTCTTCGTTGCATAAAAACTTCGACACTATCTTCTTAATCAAACAACATATATTGTTACTAACTTTCAACCTCTCAAATTAATGAATTATAAGCCATATCACAACATTTCCATCACCCGATGGCTTATTCTTATGGCTTAATTTGACCTAGAATTCATTCCTCAAAAGGTAATTAAGGGTCAAGCTATTTCTGAGCAATTAGCAAAAGCTATATCTCAGATTCAGATGGTCGAATCTAATTCTCAAATATCTGGTAGTTACAAATTTTTTATTATTTATCCTAATTCATTACTCCCCTTGATCTTCCTAAAAATTGTAGGATATCTTTTATCCAACGTGCTACTCATTATGTAATCCTTGGAGGTATTCTTTATAATCGTGGGTTTGATGGTATCTTTCTTAGGTGCCTTCAATCCCATGAGGCTGCTAGAGCTATCGAAGAAGTCCATGACGGTATCTGTGGTGGGAATTTTAGTGGATTTTGTGTTTCCAAATGTGTTCTTCATCTCAGCTATTATTGGCCTTCTCTAAACCACAATTGTTGTGAATATGTCAAGAAGTGTGTAAGATGTCAACAACACTCTAATATTATCCATGTTCCTAGCCAAGATTTACAACCTTCCCAATATTTATGGCCCTTTTTACAATGGGGCCTTGATCTTATTGGTCTAATAAATCCCCTTTCATCACAAAAACATCATTCTATAATAACTGCTACTGAGTATGTCACTAAATGGGTGGAGGCAATCCCACTCACCTCTACTAAATCTGGCCCAATCATTAATTTTATATATCAGCATATCATTTGTCGCTTTGGTGTTCCACATAAACTTATTATGGACAATAGGAAGTCCTTTAAAAAAAGTGAATTTAAACAAATCGATGATTCATTTAAGATCCAACTTAGCTTTTCTTCCCCATATTATCCTCAAGCTAACGTCTAAGCCGAGGCCACTAATAAAACTCTTTGAAATATCTTGGCTAAGACTATCGACCAAGCAGGACGAAATTGGCATCTCCAACTTTCCTTTGCTCTGTGGGCCTATCGCACTATCATTCACAATTCCATAGGGGCTACTCCATTTTCTCTGGTGTACGGCTCTGAGGCCCTTCTTCCCCTTCAATTGCAAATTCCATATTTACGTGTGTCTCTTCGTAACATCATTTCTGTTGAAGATTATCACCAGGAACGTCTAATGAAACTTGAGTTATTAGACAAGCGTCACCTTCTCACTCTTGAGAACCATCATGTCTATCAAGATCATATCCAATGGGCCTATAAAAAACACATCAAAGATCATGATTTTAAAATAGGTGACCTGGTTTTAAAAGAAAATCAAAACGTCACTACCTTGGAAAGGATCAAATGGGGAAAATTTTCTCCCAACTAGATCGGACCATATTTTATCACACATAAGTATGGGTATGGGGCTTACCACTTAGCCTCTCTTGATTGTAAACTAGAGATTGAACCCCTTAACGCATTGCACTTATGACAATTCTATTTTTAGTACACACACTTATCAGAATTGTCTTATCTTTGGACCATGTCTCCACCATTATCCACTTCCATCTATCATGGTAATGATATGAATTATGTGGTCTACCACCACTTATTTGATATGACCTTGAATATGAGTACTGTGGCTCTACTTATAGCATATTCAATATTTATAAGTTCTCCCATTCAGTGAGAACCCCATAATCATTACATTCATCATGCTCTCATTCTCCTATGAAAATCATGTAAAGGGTATAGGGGTGTATCCTATACCGTCAATATCCCCTCCTAAGTGGTTTACTTTTCTATCCCTAGCTCTCCCCCATGTAAAGATAACATCCATGCATGCAAATAGAATTCAAAGTTATCAAAAAATAGACTGATCCCTCGAAGGACAATTGTGCATACAAAATGCAAAAGGCGGAATATAAAGAAAAACATGCAAATTAAAATCAAAATAAAAAAAGAAACAAAAAGAGAAAATAAAAAGAAATAGACTGATCCCTCGAAGGATGGCTATCATTCTCGCCATCTATGTTATATATATAGTAGACCATACCCTTTAAGGATGGCTACTTTTTTGTTATGGCATTCGGAAAGCTTCCCCCATTCATCAATTTTCTTCTATTATTGTTCTTTCTGTTTCCCAGAGTTTGGGGCCTAAACTTAAGAAACACCACCTTTGGAGAACCTTCATCCCACATATAAGTTACATCTCAAATCCGTCGTCATGTCGATATTAAGATTATGATAATCTTTCATCCATATCTTCCTTTTGGTCTTTTGGTATAATCAAATCTCATTAGTTATGTACTAACACATGCTATTGGTTGCAAGTGCAATGCTTTGAGTAATACCTTTTCTTGTTTAAGTCTTATCCGGTTAAAATAATAACTTTCTTACATGGCCCTTTCTATGGCTATGTGACACCCATCTCATCAAAATCATCTTTTATTACAATTATTTTTTTAAATCAAATTTCATATCATTAAATTTGCATCTATATTTTTTTACTCTTAAGGATGTCCCCTATCTGTATCATCCATAAATCTATGAAGTCTGTTACTGTTTCCACACACTCTCTTTATTACACTATTTTATTTGGGAATTCTACTTGATCTCCATTGTAGTTTGTGAATTCTAATTGAGATTATCTCTCAAGTAGCATTCATTATCCGGAAGCTTCTCATCCTCCACCATGACAAATGTTATATTTCTCCATCCATTCTCTCGCATCATCCTTCTCTTCTCTACAATCATCCACTAATTTTCTTTCCCATTGCTCTTATTCTTGTTTTCATCTAGTGCTGACATCATATTATTCATCATGACAGACCTTTCATCCCTAGCTTGGCACATCTATGTAACTCCCCACATAGCACAGAAACCCTACTCGAGGTAGACCTATCATTCTGGACAAGGTCTCATTCTTGATAATGTTTATTGACCATTCCTTCCTCCTAGTCCCCTTTTTAATCCCAATTTTCTCCTAAAATCTTCCTCATCTCATTCTTCAAAGCTCTTTTGACCCATTTCGTCCTTCTCTATTGTTTCTTCGATACTTCACATGTCCTCCACCCGGGTCATTATTTTTGTGTTTTTCTCTTAATATTCTTTTACCGAAATCTATTTTATAATTCCATTTCCCTTTCATTCTTATTTTGGCTTGATGATCCTACTTAACCACCCATTTCACGTAGGATTCTTAATTACAATGCATCTCTTTCTTAAGATACTGCTACTGTAGAAACTCATCCATTGTTTTCTATTCCATTCAACACTAGAAACATGTTCCTACTCCATAACTTCTGCTTAACACTCTGACATCATCACTCGCACAACATGGGAATCCTAATTAAGAATTCCCCTTACACTCTCCATCTTACACTGTAGACATTCCTCCATCCACTCATGTCACACTCCTTTGTTTCCTTGTTATCACCTCCTTTCATCTCCTGTTCCATTTTGGTATAGACCGCTTAGTATTTTTCATCATTCTTCTTCTTTTGTAGCTTTGCGATCCTACTTAACCATTCTTATGGCATGGTGATCTTACTTAAGAGCCTCTCTTAAGAAGGAGCTATCTTCTTTCCTTTCCCTTTTACTTCACATTCCCACCATCCATATTTTCTCTTCATACCCCATTAACACATCCTCTTCCCTTCTCTTTTTTTCCCCACACAAAATATCTCAAACTTCCTCAAATGCCATCTCCATCATCCCTCATTCATAAATCTAACTTAACCACTTCATACCATTTCTTACTATGCCTGGTTGTTTCATCTTCATCCACATCCTCATCCATTACATTATCTCCTCATTATCCTCTCCGCACCATTCAGTATACCTCCTTTCTTTACTTTTTCCACTCCCTTTTCTATAATATTTCCCCATATCTACCACCATGCTTACTCATCATTATCATTGATTCATATAACATTATGTTGTCGTCATCTTCCATTTTTCACCCTATGAATTATTAGTGGACTTCTGCTAAAATTCATTTATCCCCATTCTAGACATACCAGTTCACTCCTTTTTACCTCCTCCATTTTTCCTTCCTTCCTTTTTTATTTTGTGCCCTCTGATCATTATCCAAGGATTTATCCTAACATCCCTCCACTGGTATTTCCTTTCCATCTTCCCTTCACATTCTTCAATATATCTACTGTCTTCATCACATACTGCCTTTGCATCATTTTCTTTGTTGTCCTCTCCTCCTTTCTACCTCCGGTTTTCTCTCATTTCGTCTATATCATCTTCATCCCCTCTTCTCCTTACACTTTCGACTTTCTTCTCCATTGATAACCTGAATCACCAATGTTGTCCCATATTTTTAATCATCCCACCATCCATATGTATTTCCATGTGTTTTGTTTCATATTATTTACCTTACTTTTACCCCTAACACGGGGATTCAATTCCCTTCTTATTTCGGCTCTATCATCTTTTCTTTCCCCCCTATTTCCATTTCCCCTATTATTTAACTTCTTTCTCTGCCACCCCTATCTTATTCCATCTCTATAAATCAATTATTTTCCATTCGTTCACCTCCTCTGCAGTCTCCTAGCTCCTCATGGTTCCTTTCTTTCTCTTTTCTATTCTATTTCCTCCCCCATCTTATTTAACTTCTTCATCTTCTTCATTGCCTTCATCTTTCCATCCTACTATTCCTATTCATCTATCCTATCATCCTTCTCTCATATTATTAACATCTTCTCTTTCTCAACTCTATCATCTCTTTCATGATCCATTCTTTCTCTCTCTTTATTCTGATCTCCATCTCCCTTTCATCCTTTCTTATGTCATTTTCTTTTCTTTCATGATTTTTTTCTTCCACCATTTCTCCTCTTTATTATCTCTGCTGCTTATTTACTATGATATATCTCTGTACATTCACCTTCCCTTCTCATCATGTCCTTTTCTTGTTTATACTTCCTCCATCCCTTATTCTCCTACTCTCTCTCTATTTTCTTTTTCTCCAGGTCCCTCATATCTTACCTATTTATTTCCCCCTTATCTTTTCCCACTACCTTCTTATTAACTATCATTCTCTCTTTGTTGTTATTTCATCTATCTTCTCACCTGTCTTATTGTCCTTCTCTACTATTTGATTCCTCTCCTCCACCACGTCCACTCTACTCCAACCATATTTGCTTTCTCTTATTTATATTATCTATCATCTACATCCTTCATCCCATCTTCCTGTGACATTTTTTGTCTTTGGAGGATACCATAACAACAAAAACCTATCTGATCTTGTAATCTTCCATGAATATTTTCTCTGTTGTTGCTTTGTCGCAAAAGTATCTTGAATTCTTATCCTACTTACCGAACAAGTAGGACTGCTTTTATCTTCTAATTTGCTAACACTTATGCATCTTTCCTATGTAACATTATTACCATCATATTTATCAACCGTTTAGGGAATTTTATCTCATCTTTCTGTCCTATTTACTCATCATGTGCACATTTTTTATTATTCCCCATGGGGCATTTTTATTTACACATCCATCTCCCTTTATGTCATCTTCGTGCCCTATCTTCGGGCATCTTTTCATCCTTGTACTTGTCATCACATATAAATCACTTTGTGTCCTTCTTGTGCCCTATGCTGGGGCATTATTATCTTGATGCTTGTACCTTTTGTGGATGCATGAATTTTTGCACGATTCCTCGCAGAAAAATGATTTCACACATGTTTTTGCATTCAGTTGCACATATTTTGATGTTTTCCTATGACCCATTGGTCATCCTGGTTTACATCCATACTGCATTGGTCTTCACCCACTCATTGGTCTTTAGAATGTTGTCGTCTGTCTCCGTTGAGACCACAATTGTCCTCTATCGATGTGATATTGGAGTCACCGCCATGTTTTTGTTCATTGTTATTGCGATCTTTTTTTTTATGGGGCATCTATCCTTTGGTCATTTCTTCATCCATCTTCAGACACATATTTCATCTAACCCTTTCTGTTTTTGTCTCATGGCTTGCTATCACAAACCACTCAACAAAAAGGGGCAAATGTAGACACTTATTTTTGGGCGTAACCCCTCTCTATCATCCCGCATTGACATCTTCTCCCGATTTTCTTTTGTTCTAAATACCATACATGTACATTTTAATTAATTCATGGTTTTGATTAATTAATGGGTTCTACATACCCATTTAATAATCTAAATATTGTCACATCTATAAAATAATGCAAAAGATGGGAAATAGTGCACCCATCTGACATCCCACTCTTAAAATTCAAAAAAAGAATAATTTATTTCACCTAATATGCCCATCTCTTATCACATCCTTATCTTTTTCTTTACTTTAAGTCAAATTGTGAGCCCCGCTAAATCACATCACTTCTTTCAATCAGGGTTACCTTGCTCACCTTTAGTATCTTGTAACCTACAGCATAACCTCACCATTAATCTATAAATATGGGATTTTCTCCATATTTCAAAAGGAAGAAAAATTCAGAAAATTTGGATGAATGCTGAGGTATTTTAGCCTTTTATCATAATATCATTATTATTCTATCTTTTTGATAACATGTGGAATTTTCATGGTACTCTGCTCATGATTTGGTTCATGTAGTGACATTCATGTTGCACCAATCTAATCAATATTACCATCTGGATACTGACATATTTCCGGTTCTTTTTTTATTAACTTACATGTTATCTATTTGGACTCTATTTTATCATTATTCTTATCACACAGGGGTTGACAGCCACCAAGGGAGTTAACGCTTCCTATATCTTCTTTGTCAAGTAGCCCCCGCATAAAATCTCTAATCAATATTTCTCTACTGTATGTGAGTTGTAGGTTTACTGGGATCACATCGAGGAGTTTGACATTAGCTTTGCACATGTATTATCCATTTCCATCTCCAATGTATTAAGCCCTTGTATAATCGATGTTGTTTTGTGTTTTTTGATTTCTCATACACTCACCTGGACAGGAAGTAGGAAAATCTGATCAACAGTACATGGCGAGGTGGCAGTTGTGTTAGTACCCAAATTTGTTCTCCTTTTCAGTCTGAGTAGCATCAGGAATATGGAATGAAGCTTGAAGTTAGATAGATCATGATGTGTGTCGTTTTGTAGCTACGGATGTGATCTAACTTGCACTCAGATTTGTGGAGAGATGGATAGCACTCAAATAGGAATTGATCTTGTCCTAACTGTTTTAGGTTGTGCCTTTCAACCAAGGTAAGAGGACCTATTTTGTAACCCTCAAGTGGCAAAGGAGATGAAGATACCCCTCAATTTGTGCAAATAGTAAGGAAAGGGCCTTGGGAAAATATGATCAACACTCCAAATCTGAATTTCACAAGTTATCACTCCCAGATTATGGAGATATTTTCAATGCAAGGCAAGGGTTACTGAAGACATTGTATAATCCTGATTTTCCTTTTGCATTTTTGTGAATGGATTGTATTCTTTTGTTGAAACATAATGCAGATGCAGGGGTACTATGGGTAGGACTAGTTTGTTTGAATGAAATATTTGGTGGGGTTTTGATGAGACAAACTGGATATACCAGATCTTTGAAAACCTTTACAATACTTGAAACAACTATTAGATAAAATGCTTCAAATAATCAAGATATTCTTTCAACCAGAAGAGGCACAAATGGAAGCTGAGGTTGCACTCTTCACACAATATTTGAGAATTCACCACAAAATCTTCAAGTAAAGAACTCAATTAAACACAAAAATCGATGATCAAACCATGCCTACGGTACCCCCAAAGGCTTACAAGAAATCTCTGCATTCAAGGAAGGTAAAGTGATTTTAAATTTGTTCATCTCTTTATCAAATGATGGCTCTTCTGAACATGAGATTGAAAATTCCACTAAACTATCAATAAGAAATGGAGATTCTATGTGATTTCTAAAGACTTTTAATGTAATATTACAACAAGAACAATGAAAACTATTTCCAAGAATTTAAAAATTATAAAACACATCATATTACACAGAAAAACACAAATTAACTCAAAATCTTGTTAGATTCATCAGCAGGGGAGATTTTCATGAACAATATAAGAGGTGTGTGATGGTTATACGCTTATAACCAACTCACATACATGAAGATCCAACACAGAATAAATTATCCTGTTTTTTGGTGGGTTTCTCAGTAGATGAGTCTTTTCTTAGAATTTTTTCATGATTTTCAAATTTTTCCTGACCCTTTACAGTTTCTCCAAAATGCATTATATACCTCATCGCACATTAGAGCCTTCTTTCAAAAGCAAAGAATATGCCATCAGATCAATTTTTTTACAACAATCCTCATGATTTCAATGAAAATTACATCAAACATAAAAACACTCGCAGGTTGCTAGGTGTACCAAAAAGATTATATTATTACAAATATCTAGATCATTATCCATCCTTGAGGCACGTTTTTCATCATTGAGGCATGCAAACACCCTTCCTCTCATCATTTCACCTTTTAAAACTACCTCTATAATTTCTGATTTTTTCATTTCACGTGTTTGCTCGGTCTATGGTAAAAATTATTTAAAAAACACCTCAAATCAAAGAATTAAGCCATGAAAGTGATGCTAATGATCCTGAAAGGCCAAGATAAAATAAAATCACTATAAATTTGATGAATTTTGATGAAAAACTCATCATTCAAGATTCCTGGAGGAAAAATGGCAGCCAAAAATGAAAATGCACAGTTACGCTTGATCTGCTATGTGTCAAACTATGATTGGGAACAAATTCGGGCTAATTTTTTACTTTTCCCCATTTGTTGGAAAAATGGAAAATTTTGACCCTTTTCTCCACCCCTCCACCTTTTAATTTTTGAGCTAACACGTGGCATATGGTGGGTCCCATTGAAATTGCTCTTCAATTCTACGCATTTTGACCTATTTTGGAAATTGGGAAAATTTTCACTTTTTTCCCCGCAGGCCCGCTCCTCCAATTTTTCCCTTGCCACGTGTTTCCTTGTGATTCACTAGCGGGCTAGTGCATGAAATTTTGATTTTGATTCCTTTTGGAAAAAGGGAAAAATTTCCTTCCTACCTCCGCTGGTCCACTGATCCACCTTGTCCTCTATCATGTGTCGCTTGATGATTCACTTGCGGGCCCGCGACTTAAATTTTGATTTTAAGCCTTTTTACCAAATAGGGAAAAAAATCCCCATTTCCCTCCATAGACCTGCCGACCAACCTCTTGCAAATTTTGGACACGTTTCCTCTTGTTATTGGCCACGGGATTTCGGGCCAAAAATTTACTTTAATTTTTTTGTGAAAAAGGGAAAAATTCCCCTTTTCTCTCCGTCGGCCTGTCGACCTGCTCTGCGCTGCCATGATGCCATGTGTCCTCCTCTAATTAGAGTGGGGGAAAAACTTGTTTTGAAACTTTATATAATTAGAGCCAAAAACTCTAAGTCCCCCATCGGCTCACTCCCGATTGGCTATAGGGTTTCGGGACAAATTTTTAGTTTTAAAATTTTCATAAAATAAAGTCTAAAAATTCCAAGGGAATCTAACCACCCACCAACCTTCCTTGGCCAATGAAAACCCACCATGTTTCCAATACCTCCCGAGGATGAATTTGACGAGCAAATGATGCCTATAGGACTGTCAAAATGCAAAAAAATCAAAGGATGCCCTAGAATTCAATTTTTTCACCAAGGATGGCAAATTTTTTATTTT
Source organism: Taxus chinensis (assembly GCA_019776745.2). Lineage (NCBI taxonomy): Eukaryota > Viridiplantae > Streptophyta > Pinopsida > Cupressales > Taxaceae > Taxus > Taxus chinensis. The sequence continues at coordinate 153,885,400 of CM034154.1, forward strand.
AAATCAACTGAAGCATGATTTCCAAACATTTTTTTATCTTGATTATCTTGGGATTGGATTTTCAAATACAAAAAAGTATGAATTGATCAATTTTGATTTTTCCACAATCTGGCAAAGGGAAAAAAATGACACAGTCTGCAAAATTGGAAGAACTAGGGCACATAAAAGTGCAAACTTGGAATATTCCTTCAAATTAGGGCAAAACAACAAGTTTGTGAGCATTTTACAGCATTCAACAGGAGGGGAAGAAATTTAGACCATTAATTAAAAGGGTAAAATGTTTTTGAGCAGATTTAGATTTGAAAATTTTAGGGAAATATGGTGCAAGCTTAAAAATGGCACCAACAAGTCGAAGATAGGTAGTGCCATCTACGTAAAATAATATGAAGGGTGTTAACCATTTGATGTTTGAAAACTATGTTTTCGGTGACATGATTTTATGAAGGCCAAAGTTGATGTGGTTTGAACTAGTATTTGTTTCAAGACTTATAGCTTTATTAGAAGTTTTTATACATGTTTTTAAATTTCCATTGAGTTTTTCCATGCCATATTTGAGATGATTTGGTCTGATATTTAGGTCTAAATATGAAGACAAGGTCCTAAAGGGTGTTGGAAACAGATGTTTTGAGAAGGATAAGACGTAGATGTACCATTTAATGAAAGGTTTTGATTTTTTGATGTAAATTTATAATATGTATGATGTTTAAGTTTTATTTTAAACATGTGTGGTTATTTTTATTGGATGAATAAAAATAATATTTTTATTAGATTTGTGCAATTCGAATGCATGGGATTTGAGGATTTTTGGTGCATGAAAGAAGGGTTTTAGCTAGGCTGAACCATATGGGTCACATGTAGCTATTATGAAAAGTATATGGGAAATTTTTATGATGTATTATTTGTGGAAAATAATTTTAAATTGTTTTTTTTAAATTTGAATTAAGGAGCTTACAAAAGCATAATTTTGGCTACTTTTGTGAACTAGTTGAGTATGAGTGGTGTGTGTGTGCGCAAGAAGTGCAACCTAGATTAGATATTTTTATGGATTTATGAGCCTGTATTAAGATTATATAAAGTTTGTTATAGGTTTAATATTGATTTAAAGCATGCATGTAAGAGTTTTAATCCTTGAGAAGTAAAGAAAGTGCTAGATTTTGCAAATTTGAAGACCTAGGGTTTGAATGACAGTTTGATGAAGTGCGAGATGAATCATTGGTCACTATCAGTTATGGCAGAAATATTTCAGAGACTAGAACATCATAATGTGGTTGAATTTCTTCTTTATCATCTTTGGGGGTTGTATCCTCCTTGTGGAGTTATTGCTTCACAAAATTAGTGGTTAGCGCTCCTTGTAGGGTTGTAGCTCTTCTACACTAGGGTTTGGTGCTCATTTTGGGGTTGGTGCCTTAATAAATTTGAAACATAAAAATATAAATATTGTTTTTAGTTTTTTTTCTTCCCCTTGTGTATTTCCCACCAATATCTTGTTTCTTGCGTTGATTATTTTTGCTCATGATTTCTTGCATATCTGATATTTTATTGTGTGCACACATTTATGGATGGTTAAATGGTTTTGATTTTTTGAATAATAAATCTGAAATCTGATTTGAATTTTTTTAAAGACTAATTCATCCCCCCCCCCTCGTATTCCATTGTGCTTCCAATAATTGGTTTCAGAGTAGGTCCTTCTAGAGGAGTTCTATCACTTGAAAGGAGATCCTTGAAGCATAAAATTTTTGTGTGTTTCAGCTATTGGAAAGGCACCAATGTTTTATGGTGTGAATTATGCATTTTGAATATTTGGGATGAAGATATATATCATGAATGTAAGGTTTGATTTTTGGGATACTGTGGAGCATGGCTATACCCCTCTTGCCACTACTCCAACTATTGATGGAGAAAAGAAAGAATGTTCTAATGACTCAATTTCTTTTGGATCAATCATAGTTGGCCTAGGAGAATATAAGATAGGAAATTTCATGCATTGTAAGGTAGCAAAAGAGGCATGTGATAAACTTCAAGTTCTTAATAAAGGTGACTCAAAGCTAAAATTTTCGAAGCTTCAAACATTTAGAAATAAGTATGAAAATATTAAGAGTAATGATAATGAGTCTATTGCTCCATACCTTCTTAGAGTTGAAAAGGTTATAAATATCATGAAAGGGATAGGCTATGATGTGAAAGAATAAGTTGTTGTTCAATTTTTTTTAGGTCACTAACTTCTAGGATTGACTCTAAAGTATTTTTTATTGAATAAACAAAATATCTAACTAATTTTAAATTGGATAAGCTGCATGGTACCTTGATTGCTTATGAAATGAGGATGTGTGATTCCAAATCAGCCAAGAGAGATATTTCCTTTGAATCTAAAATAAAGGCTAAGATCAATAAGGTGAAGGATGATGATACTACTCCTAAAATTGAAGATTAAAATCTCTTTTCTATGATTTCTAGAATTTGGCGACAACAAATGATATTTGGCAAGTAAAATTGTAAAATTCCATTTAAATGTTTTTGTTATTGTGAAGTAGTCCATTTTTTTGCTAAATTTCATCATGGTAATGAGAAAGAAGATGATGAATACCATGAGGGTGATCATAGAAAGAAGAATCACAAGTTTGGTAAAGGTAGGAAGAACTTATAAAGGTTTAACCATAAGAAGGAAAAAATAAGTATTTATGCAAATGAAGATTGTGAATTATCTAATGCTGGTAGTGGTGTTTCATATTCTAAATCTGAATCATATCATGGGGACATAGTAAATGAGGTCTTTTTCATGACTAATGATGCAAAAAGGCATTTTAGTGATGGATATTCTTTGTTAGGATATTTTATATCGTGTTATTCCAATTATTCTAATGAATATGATGTTGAAGATGAAAAATATGATCTTGAAGGTATTCAAAAGGATCTGAAGCATGTTGAGAAAGAGAAAAATAATATGATTTTTTAGGTTAAATACTATGAAAATCAGATTCACAATCTAGAAGAGAAGTACAAATATGAATCAAGCAAGAATAATGAGTCAATCAAAATAAAAGGTAAATTATATTCTTTCAAGTCTGAGTATGACCAGGCAAGACAGTCTTGATATTTTTTCAACAATTGGAGGTAGGACTATTTTTCTTCTTTGTTTAAACTACTGTAAAGCAAAAAATTTCTTAGTTTATCCTTTTTTACCAAGTCATTCTCTTCCACATCCCTTGAGGCAGATATGTTTCTATTGATGATGTAATCAGCATTGCTAAAATTTGACTCAAGAGCAATAAGACCTCTAGGAATGGTTTTAGTTTTCAATTGTATAATATCTTTTCCAAACAAAGTCTCTCTTCCTTCAGTTACACACACCATTGGTTCCAAATCAATATGCTGATCTACAAACTCACCTTGATTTTGTAAGAACCTTTGCACTTGAGAATCATGATGAAACACTTGCCAATGCTTGATGTTGTCAGGGACAGCGGGCCTGGTTAACACTTCAACATTGTACTCACAATACGGTGAAATGGTGCAATATTTGAATCTTGACCCCAACAGTTCCAATTTTTCAGCAGAAACATTGAAACTTCTATCATGGTACACAATATTGAAGGAATCAAATATCTCAATTAGATCCCAAACTACATGCTTATACGGTTTCATCCGCTGATTTTTTGTAGCATACAGTTTTCTTATTTTCTTGATAACCAGATCTGAATCTCCCTTTGAAATGATGTCCTTGACACCATATTTCCATGTAATTCTCAGACCCAACAATAAGGCTTCATACTCAGCAATGTTTTTAGTACATTCAAAATTAAGCTTGAAGGAAAAAACAAATTCTTCCAAGCTAGGAGAAATAAGAATTACACCAGCACCATTTCCAAATTTGGAGCAAGCTCCATCAAATATCAAGGTCCAAGGAAAACATACCTTATCAAGGCACTTTGACTGGTCCATTTTGTGTTCTTTTCCATCAGCAAACCCAATGAAATTATCACCATCGACATCAGCAAACAACACTTCATAGAAAGCATTGTTTGGATCCTCAAGTAGATGTAACATTTTCTTCTCTCTATATAATTTGACAGGGCTTCCCTCAATGGGAATGGTGGTAAAATACATATCCATTTATACACTCCCTCCAACACTTGTAGCCCACTTTCTTGACAATAACATACCCCACTTGGCAGGGCAATCAACAATCACAACATCTAACTTTAAATTCCTCCCGGGATAAGATGAAAGTTGCACTAGCAAACCCTTCACACAACCAACAATCGACACTTCTCTTGATTACATGGAAGTAAATTCTCCATAGGCTGTTGTTAGTTTGATATCCAACTCATTCATGACTTCTAGAGGCATGACATTACATGATGCACTGGAATCAAACATACAATTGTTAAGTAGCCTATCCTTCATGATCAAAATTTTGAAGAATGGATCAACATTAAATTGGGAATCAACCAAGGATGTCCCCAAGTACACTTCAGGTGTCTCTCCAAGATATTCTACTGCTGGTGGTGTTTCAAGGTTTGCAATGATATGAGGGGGAGTTTCAACAACATTCACATTTCTTCCTGAAGTAGTCTTCTCCTCCTTCAATTCCAAGTACTCAAATGTTCTCTTCTTATGCTCAGGAATCCAAATCAACTCAATGATTGTAACAATCAATTTGATTTGTCTCAATACTTAGGCTATGTCATATGGGACACTCTTTGGCAAAGCAACATTGGAAGGGAGCAAGTAGATTCATCAGATGGCATGGGATTCTTGGCAGCTTGGGCATGAGGAGGACTGTAATTTTTACTTGGGACAGCAGAGATTTCGGCATGTGTTTCTCTTCTAGGAGTTTCTTTGGGGATGCTTGTGAGCAAGGGTGTTTTAGGTTTGGCTTGAGGCCCAACTCCTTTAACAACTTTACTTCTTGTGTTATAATATTTTTCTTGAGCTACAACAGCATTCATCAACAATTGTCTATCTTTCTCTGAAGGAATACCACCATCATACTTCTTAATCATCAAAGATCTTAAATATTCAAATTCATTGTTAGGAATTTCAAAATCTTGCACTACATTAACTTCAAGAGTATGAGGTGGAAGAAAGACTTGTACCCATTTGATGCAATCCCAAAAGGTAGCAACAGTCCTAGCACTTATCACTTCAATAGATGTTGCTCCTCCTTATGAGCTTGAAGAACAGCCCACCATGCAACTATAATCATCAGTACCATCATCATTATTAGCTTCACCTTCTTACTCATCCACTTCACATGGAGGATGGGGCATAAAACACCTATCTCACCAATCAATATCAGCAACTTCCTCAACAGCCATAACCCTGACAGTTAGGGGATCAGGAAACACTCTTCCTTCAGGTGCTAAAGGATGTCTATTTGCAGAACCCATGAGTCCTTTTCCTCTATTATCTGCCCTTTGATCACCTCTAGGATGATTGGAAAATATGTCATGGTTTTGTGCTCTTGGCTGATGTTATGAAGTTTTCCTAATTCCCTTCTCAGCTCTTGCTAACTTGTATGAGATTTCTTTGATAGCCCCTTCCAAAGTCTTCACAACCTTCTCTAAGTCAGCACCCTTGTTAGCTTGAGGTTTTTTAGATTTTATCAAATTTACACCATCTCTCTTGAGAGGTTTCCCAACAGCCTTGATATTGTTTTCAATTTGAAGTGCCATGGTGAAAGCTTGTCTCAGATTACTAGGGTTCTTGTCTCTTAGGTAATAGGCTGCCTTTTTATCAAATGCAACCACATATTTGATTAAAGAAGACTCATCACAAGGCCTCAGATTAACAGGCAGCCTTCTCAAACTTTTGTTAAACCTTGTGTTAAAGTCATGGAATGATTCATTGGGGTTCTTCTTGATATTCTCAAATTCAGACGAGAGGAATCTAGGATTAGTCTTGTAACCATATTGTAATCTGAATGCATTCTTCATCTCAGTCCAAGAATCAATCGAATTATCAAGAAGAGCCTTGTACCAATCCTTAGCATCCTCTTCTATTGTATTGATGAACAATTTAATATACACATCTAAAAACTCTGTTTCAAAATCTTCCATCATGTTAACAAAAAGTTTGAGATGCTGATTACTAGTTATAGCATTGTTACCTTGGAACTTTGGCAGCCTATTTCTGACATCTTGTGGGACAGCATTTGGGTAACCATCCATTCCTCTAAAATCTATAGGACCAAAGGTGTTAACAACAAATGGAGGTCTAGGCTGAGCCATATTGTTTGGTGGAGGTGATCTTGGGGGTGACACAAGATGATGAGGAGTGCAAGGTATTTGGGGCTCAAGAATATGATTCACAAGACTAGTATTCTCTAATTGTTGATCTTCTTGGAAAAATTTATTTGAATTGAAACACAGAGGTGCATATTGGAGAAGGAACTTACCAGGTACACCAGAAGGACCTTCACTAGCTGAGGAAAACAAGTTTATGAGAGGATTGATTGAATCAGAATCACTAGAAGAAGAGTGATAATCCTCTACCAAAGGCTAATCTCTCTCACTTATGGATATATCTTTTCTTGATGCCTGACCTTTAACAAATTTCCAAACTCTTCTCCCTTCTAACTATGAGTTCCTTGAATCTGAGAACAACTTCTTAGCAGAGTCCCTAATGAATAGAGATATTCTTCCTTCCATTTTTGTAGAGATTAACAACACAAAAATAAATGACATGATGCTTAAGAAACTGGTATTTATCAAGATTCAAATCAGCATGGAGTCACCACTAGGGATTTTCACCTTAGTTGTGCAAATGCACTAAAATAATCTGCCAAATATCTATCAGCAGTGAAAATCTTCCCAGACTTTATAGATTAGACCTTCCTTTCTTTGAATTTATCAATCAAAAATGCAAATGAATTGCAACAACTACTAGAAACTGATAAAATTACAGGCATAACTTATATCTTCAGTTAATCCTTACAAATATGATCATAAAATGATGCTTCAACAATTTATTTGCATGTAGAAATTGTAAGGGACTTTACCAGGGTTTGATATGCATTCAAATATCTCAAATATGTATGCACACAGATCAGATTAAACTAAGAGAATATCAAACTCAGAAATCTACTCTTCATTCCCATCTTATAAATCTGATCAGAAGATGAGACTCAGACTTGTAATTGCACATAAATCATAGAAGAATTATTACCAGGGATCTTAAATACCAAAATACTGCATAATCTCCCTAGTAGCGGTACCAGAAAGTGTTAGTACCCAAATTTTTTCTCCTTTTCAATCAGAGCAGCATCAGGAATATGGCATGAAGCTTGAAATCAAATAGATCGTGATGTGTGTAGTTTTATAGCGGGGGATGTGATCTAACTGGCACTCATATTTGTTGAGAGATGGATAGCACTCAAATAGGACTTGATATTATCCTACCTATTTTAGGTTGTTCCTTTTAACCAAGGTAAGAGGACCTATTTTGTAACCCTCAAATGGTGAAGGAGATGAAGATACCCCTCAATTTATGTAAATAGTAAGGAAAGGGCCTTGGTAAAATATGATCAACACTCCAAATCTAACTTTCACAAGTTGTCACTCCCAGATTATGGAGATATTTTCAATGCAAGGAAAGGGTTACTGAAGACATTGTTTGATCCTGATTTGCTTTGTGCATTTTTGTAGATGGATAAGATTCTTTTGTTGACACACAATGCAATGCAGGGGTAGTATGGGTAGGATTAGTTATTCAGATTATTTTTTGGTGGGGTATTGATAAGACAAACTTTGATATATCAAATCTTTGACAACCTCTACAATACTTGAACAACTATCAGATAAAATGCTTCAAATAATCAGGATGTTATTTCAACCAGAAGATGCATAAATGGAAGGCCAGGTTGCACTCTTAACACAATATTTGAGAACGCACCACAAAATCTTGAAGTAAAGAACTTAATTAAACACAAAAATCGTTGATCAAACCATGCCTAAGGTACCCCCAAAGGCTTACAAGTAATCCCAATAAACAAATGAAGGTGGAGTGATTTTAAACTGCTTATTTTCAATGCCATATGAAAGCTATTCTAACAAATAAAATTGCAAGTGCCACTAAATTATCAATAAGGATGAGATTCTGTGTGATTTATAAATAATTCAATGCAATATTGCAACAAGAATAATGAAAATTATTTGCAGATATTTAAAATGATGATAAAAATCATATTGCCTAGAAAAACACAGATTAACTCAAAAGCTTGTTAGATTCATCAACAGGGGAAAGTTTCATGAACAATCTCAGAGCTGTGTGATGGCTATACACTTGTAACCAACTCGAAACATCAAGACCCAACACAAGAAATTAACCTGGTTCTTTGGTGGGTTTCTTAGAAAAATAAGCGTTCTCTCAGAATTTGCTCCTGATTTTCAATTTCCCAACCCTTTACATTTCTCAAAAATGCATTATGTATCTCTTGCCACATTGGATCCTTATTTTCCAAGAAAATAATATGCCAAGGGATTAATTTTGTTACAACCATTTCTTATGATTCATTGAAAAATACATTTAGCAAATTTTCAATAAGAGTTGACAAGTGTTTTTTTTAAAAAGACTAAATCATTACAAATATTCGGATCATTATCCTTCCTGGAGGTACATTTTTCATCATCAAGGCATGCATATTCCTTTCCTCTCATCATTTCACCTTTTCACTTTCAATTTTGACATTTCATGTGTTTGGATGGATTAGGGAAAATTTTCATTTCAAAAACATCTCATATCTACAAATTAAGCCATAAAAGTGATCCCAATGATCCTGGAAGGCCCAAATGACATGGAATTGCCGAAAATTTGATGAAATTTGATGTAAAATTTGTAATTCCAAGTTTCTTGTAGATCCCATGGTGGCCAAAAATGGAAATGTATAGGAACCGTCGATTTACCTTTAACTTTAAATCCTGGCCCTCCGCGTGGAAAATGTGGATCAAAAATAATATTAGGTTACTTTTATAATTTTTTGATAAATCCAGACACATGGCGTATCATGATTGGATCGAGCCCAGGTTTTAAATATTCACTTTATAACCTTTTGAAAAATTGAAAAAGTTTTCACTTTTGCCCCGCTGACCCGCACACTTGATTTTTCCCTTACCATGTGTCGCTAGATGATTTGCTACGGGGCCATGTATCTCTTTTTTCACCACACCTCCTTCGTAAAATTTGAAAATTTCAAAAATCACCGATAGCCCGCGCTACTCCTTTGACCTTCAAAATTGGACACGTGTCAACCTGTGATTGGCCACGGGGCAGTGCTCCAAATTTTCACTCTAGCATTTTCCGCCAAAAGGGAAAAAATTTCCTTATGCCTCCGGCAGCCCGCACTTCCCTGCTCTGCCACTGCACCACCATGTGTCCACCTCTTGCTCCAATTCAGACCCACCTGCTTTTCCTCATCTTTTCTCACCTTCACCAAAAAGTCAAAAAATCCCTAAGTTTCCCTCTATCTTCTCACTCCGCCTTCACATAAGAACATGACACGTGTCCCCTCGCGGAGTTGCGGTGGGAAATTTGAAATTTTTCCCAAAGTAAAAAATGGCTAAGTTTTGCAAAGAAACCTATTGATCCTTATCCAATCAGAATTAGCCATGTAGGAGGAGAATTTTGAGCCTAATTTTGACTGTCAAATGACACCCGTATGACCATTAAAATGTAGAATTTACTAGAGATGCTTGAATTCAATTTCCTCCCTGTGGGTGATGGGTTTTTCACTCAAAAAACAAGGGGAGGTTGATTTTATGCAAGTTTCAACCATGAGGAAGGGTTTTTGAAGGCATATATGCATGAAATGAACAAATTTGATTTTTCATGATCAGGCAAGAGAGAAAACACGGCATAGCCCGCAGGTTTTGAAAAATTAGCGCACAAACAAGCATGCATGGGTTTTTCTTCACAAATGAGGCATGGAAACTGATTTTTCAAATGAATTACGGCATGGGAGTAGAGACAGCAACTTCATTTCACCCATTAAAACTATAGAAGATGTTTCAGGAAGTGCAGAGTGAAAGGAAAATTAAGGCAAAAGCATAGAGGATCAAAATGGAAACCAACAAGGTGTATGCTACTACAGTCAGTGACAGGTCAAAGGACGAGACTAGTGGGCCTTTAATTGATGACCATCACATTTTGAGGGAATTTTTAGATGTATTTCTCAATGAGTTATTTTCCATACCTCCCCAACGTGAGATAGATTTTCATATAGATTTGGTTCCTGGAGCAGAGCCTATCTATCACGCTCTATTAAGGATGACTACCCCTGATCACTGTGAACTCAAGTTACAGCTGGAGGGCCTTCTTGAGAATGGCCTAATACATCCTAGTGAATCTCCTTGTGTTGCACTAGTAATTTTTTGGAATAAGAGAGATGGATCTCTACGAATGTGTATTGATTACAGACAACTCAACAAAGTAACAATCAATAATTGTTAGCTCCTTACCTACATTGATGATATGTTTTCTTAGATGAATGGGGCTACTATGTTTTCCAAAATAGATCTTAAGTGAGGTTACCATTACCTGATGATCATGAAGGTATATATTCATAAGAAAAATTTCCATGAAAGATATGGCCACTATGAGTTCCCAGTTGTTCCATTCGGTTTGAAGAATTCCCCCTTAGTGTTCATGAGTTTTATGAATGGGATATTCAGGACATTCTTGGACTATTTCATGCTTAATTTCCTAGATGACTTATTGATATACTCACGCATGTGTGAGGAGCACGAGTTGATATAAAAGAGCACCTTCGCAAGGTTCTGCAATGTCTTCAACAGTAGAAAATTTATGGGAACCTAGAGAAGTGTGCATTATTTTAGATAGAGGTTAAATATCTGGGCCACATTACTTTTGGAGAAGGTATCATAGTCAACCCTTCCAATATTAGAGCTATCATTTATTTTCTATTACTGACTAGTGTGATCGAGGTATGCAGCTTTATAGGATTGGTAGGGTATTATAGGAGATTTGTATATGACTTTTCATGCATTGCCCATGCCATTACTTCCCTAAAATGGAAAGGGAAGAATTTTATTTGGTCATAAATTTGTGATCAGGCCTTCAAGACTCTGAAGGAATGTCATACCAAAACACGTATTCTATCAGTGATAGATCCCCAGAGTGATTTCTTGGTATGTATAGATGCTTGATTGGTAGGGATAGGAGGATTTTTTATGCAAGATGGCCTTTTTTAACCCATGAGTCTCAAAAAATCAAATATTATGAGCTTAATTACCCGAATCATGACCTTGAGCTTGTAACAGTGGTTTATGTTTTGGTTTGATGGCGACATTTTCTGTTAGGCAGGAAGTTCACACACATGAAAAATAACTTCAACCTACGACACCTCTTCACACATCCTAATCTCAACACACATAAATGGCCTTGGATGGAAATTTTAAGTTAGTATGAAATGGAGATAGAGCATAGGAAGGGGAAGAATAATTTCATTGTAGATGCCTTGAGTCGATGGAGACACCTTGTCATGGCTACAACAATGGGTACAAAGGTATGAAGCAGGATCTTACATAAACTTCCACATAACAACTTCTACCTTTTAGGTAGAGTAGAGATTGAGAATCAGAGACCCCTTTAGGGGAAGTTTGAGGGATTTACACTATATCTAGATGGACTTATTAGAAACAAGGGTCAAATTTATGTACTTAGAGATGTAGGATTATGACAGGATATCTAAGCAGAGGTTCATCATGCATCTTATTCAGCCCATCCAGGGATGAAGAAGATGCACACCACTTTTAGACAATTATATAATTGCAGAGAACTTCGGAGGGATATAAACCCATTTTTGTGTCAATGTTTGGAGTTTCAAAGTGTGAATGTCAAGAATAAATATCTAACTATCCTTCTTTACCCTCATGTATAAATGATTGGAAATTGGAAACCATTTATATGGTTTCATAGTGGGGCTACCTATGTTGAGATACCACCATGATGCTATCATAATCACAGTCAATAGCTTGAAAAAATTAGCTCATTTTTCTCTAGTAAAGAACACCTCTATAGCTAGTGCAGTGGCCCAAGTATACATGGATGAGAAATTCAGATCTCATGGGATTTCACAAAATATTATCTGCAATTGTGATCCTCTGTACACCTCTAATTTTTTCACTACCATGCAAGATGCTCTTGGGAAGATGATTAATTTCAGTATATCCTATCACCCAAAGATAGATGGTCAGACTGAGTTGGTGAACTAAATATTAGAGAATATGTGATGCATATACGTTATGGATTATCAATCACGTTGGAAGGAGTATCTATATCTAGTAGATTTTGCATACAAAAATATCTTTCAGAGTTCCATGGGCATGCAACCATTTCAAGCCTTATATGGTAGAGAGTGTAGGATTCCATTGAGTTGGGATAGGTTATAGGATAGAGTATCTCTTGGGCCATCTATGTTATAGGATATAGAGCAGCATGTCATAATGATCAAACATAGATTTCAAGAGGCAGCTGATAGGAAGAATAAGTATGCAGACCGGAGGAGAGTATGCCATAGTTTTAAGGTTATCATAACGGTGTTAATTAGAGTCAGTCCTCATAAGAGCCCAATTTGGTAAAGAAAAGGCTCTAAGATAGATCTAAGGTTTGTGGGTCCATTTGAGATCTTAGAGTGGATTAGTCTCATAGCATACCACCTATCCTTTCCACTGAGATGATATCACATACATGATGTGTTCCATGCTTCTATTCTTAGGAGACACATACCAAATCCTTCTCATGTTTTGGATTGGATAACATTATGGGTACAGGAGAAAGGACAGGTGATGGTGGAGCTCATGTGCATTTTACATCGTAGGATCATATGCCTTTAATGCCATGAAATTGATCAGGTGCGCATCCAATGGGATCGATATGAAAAGAAACCAACTACATGAGAGGATGTAACTTTTCTACGAGCCTAGTTCCCACACTTGTTCCAATGACTTCCAGGAGGAAGTCGAGTCTAAGAGGAGGGGGATGAAATTCTCATTTCTCTTTGACATTGATTATACTATTATTTTGATTATTGTTGATTAATACATGGACATTATTACTACATTTTGATTATCATGTTTATAAACAATATGAATATTTGGATTATCGATATGTTGTGAATCATATTATAGATGGTATGGACTACTAGAAGACATTGATACATGATGATCTAGTGTTTTCTCATTATATAATGATGCTTTGGATTCTTGACAATGATGATTATATTTAGATGTTGGAAATATCTTATGATCTTATTGATGTTGTGACTTATTAAAATTAAGATGCTCAGTAATTACAAATAGTTAATAGAATTTCCTAATTTTGATGATGATTATATAGCTTTGTGTATGATGTTATTGCATGATATGTATGTGTATTTTATTTCTTGATGTATTTGATGTGTTCTTGAGACCAAAGGGGTATTGTTTGATTGGTTATAGAGAATTATATCATGACAACAAGAAGGGGCTAGGAGACTAACAATTGACGAATACATGATATTTATAACAAGGTCACGTTAGCAACTTCATGTTATGTGTATTTTTATGTTTCTTAGGTGGTCCCTATGGGGGTGTAACATCATGTGTGACTAAGGGGTTTGAATAATTTTTTTATTTCCTTTTCTTCATTTATTTAATTTTGTATGTGATTTATTTACTTCGATGTAATTCTTACTTCATTATTTCTTATTAATGTACCCTTGTTAGCTAATTTATCATGTGATCAAATTAATTTGAGATGTGAAAAAGGGGAATTTAATTGGGGTAGATAGTCCTTATTATCTTATTAATTTTGATGAATTTCATTTGATTTTGAGTTGTGTACTCAACCACCTCCTTTAAATCTTTAATTTTTATTTTGGCGCCACTTTTGGAGGCTGGTGGGACAAGCTAAGCTTGTCCCATGCCTCTTAAACTCACCCACCAAATATACCTATGATGTGACGGGTTAATTTTAGGCATGATTATTTCTTTTGGAAGAGTAAAGAGATAATTAATTGCACCTTATTACAATTTTTTTTAATTGTGTCCTTTGAAGTATGGAGTAATGGTTTATGTGTTGAAGGGAACTTGTCACATCCTCACCTACCCATTTATGAGTCTTGGTCTTTATGTTTGAATTGATGAGGTGGGATAAAGGAGAAATGATGTAGTATCCTACATGGAGCCAACTCACCCTCCTCTTGCACATTTTCTATTCATGCCAATTATTTTGGAGTTTTTGGGGTTACTTTGTTTCATTATACACTTGCATATTTTGGAATTTCCATGGACATCTTTCTTTGGAGATTTGGGAGCTTACATTTGGGGATTTTATTGGATTTGAAGGAGATTGAATTTTTCTCCTCAAATATTGTAGAAGATATTATGGAAAGGTAAGGCCTATTCACTTCCAATCATATTCTTATTTTGTATTCTGATGTTATTGTGTTGTAAATTGGTGCATGTTTGTGAATTGTATGGGTTGGTTAGATCTTGGCCTTAAGGTGGTGTTGGGAGAGGGAAGTGGAGTTAAGTTTTGTGGAGGTAAAAGGAAGTATGTGGGGATTTTTTTGAGGGAGTGTGGGAGGGGCTCTCCACCTATGTGGAGGTAACAAGTTTATATATCAAATTTGTATACTTTATTGTGGAGAGAAAAGGTGTTGTGTGATTGTGAAAGTGCACTTGGAGGCATTAGGTGGACCCGCATCCCACATGGGAGGAATAAGGTGATGAATCCATTCTATCTTCTCCCTTGGTCTTATTTGAGAAGTCTTTCTGTTTTGTTTGGAAAATTGCAAATGGATTCTTGATATTGTGTTCCTGTATGTATGTGTAAGTGTTGTTTCTGTGTTTTTCGTTTTGTGGAAGCCTTTGTAAAGAGTGGTTATGGTTTCTTAATGTCCATTATTCCTCTATTTTTTTGCCTTGAGGTAAATAAGAAGGGTGGATTCCCCTTCTCATTGGAGTAGGTTAGGAGAGTGTGTTTCCTACTCTCCCTTCATTGTTATTGTAATTTGGAGAAGAAGGAGAAAATCTATGGAGTTGAAATTTGATCAAGAGATGAAGATATATGTTTTGAGACCAAAAGAAAGGATCCTATTTTTTTTTGTAAATTTTACAATGGTGTTTCCAACTTTTAGTGGAAGGATTGTATCTACTTCTATTTTAAAGTGATTTATAGTCAATTGATTGTCAAAATATGTATTGCAATGGCTGAATGAAGAAGATGTAAGGTATATTAAAATGGACTTCATGTAAATGAAACTTTTAAGCCATGTATTGGATTAGTTGAGAAACAAAAGAATTTTGGAGTTGTAATAATATGAAAAGTAGCTCTTTCCAAATATGGAATTTAATTAAAAATTCTCATTGTATTTCATTTTGAAAATGGTTCTCCTTGCATTGAAAATATATGGAAAATATGCTTGTTTTCCTTGAGTATTCTTGTCAATTGTGGCTATAAAAGGAAAATGAATTTTC